>JAVLUZ010000157.1:5610265-5646874 GCA_036768485.1 Mermis nigrescens | reverse complement strand
CTGGTTTTATCATTTCATTAGAAAATTGTATGAGTCTCTTAACAAATTCGGTTTTACCCGATTTCGTCGGTGCTGAAATTATACAATTGAATGGATGCCCTAATCTAACATCCATGTTAAACGTCAAATGTTAATGTATCGTCACAATCAATAGCGTTTTTAATTATCAAAAAACCTTCAGTAAACAGATTTTTTGAAAAATTTAGTTTGCTAATATAATTTGCAATATCATTACAGCATATAAATACATATGGCGTATTATAAATAAACTTAAAACAAGTGTCAATTTCAGTAGAACAATCAAAATCAACACTGACGTTAAACCTCACGGCTTTGTTTATAAAAGCAGGAGCGCGTAAAACCAAAATTAAATCTTTTTGCGTACAATTGGTTAATTTTATTAAATCATCATTAGGATCAAATGATGTATTTATAGTCAACAAATTACGAGGCTCGCTAGATACTCTTAAATGGGGTAAAAGAGATTCTTCGGTGCGCTTTGTACTATAAGCACCAAAAGCTGTTTGTGCAGTCAAAAATATAAATAAGAGAATGTTTTTCATTTCTAACCAAATTCTGTGTAAAAATTTAATTAAATGAAAATTATTTTTCAAACAATCATTTATATATGTGTTTAGTACCTATATTAATTGCATAAGTAGGTACTTATGATCAGTAAGTAGGTATACTAAAACTAAACATCTGTTTGTGTATCATATGCTAACGATATGATGTTATAGTCAAGTGTTGTTATTTATTATTAATCCTGCCAACCATATGGAATCGTACTGAAGTTATTACAAACAATGCGTTTGTTATACACAACACGAAACTTTTTTGGAACAACCTTAGAAACAACTTCTCGACAAATACCTTTCCGATGAATGCGATTGAACGTTATTGTGATTTCATTAGTGCAATTCCATTTTACAAAATCACGAACCAATCGAATAAGCGATTTAAAATTTACACGCCTGATGGCATACTGCGACAATGTAATACCGCGTACTTTATGTACATAATGTTCAATTCCATCATTAGCACCACATATTCGATACCCATAATTCTTCGGTCCACCACTACAAAACTCCTTAATGTACGCATTTTCTCCATATTCCCGCAACTCGTTTGTCATATCACCAAGGCACGATCCTATGGGCACTCGATATTCAAATGGATTGTTTAGATTAGAAACATAAATTATACTGTCGGTGTCAAAGTAAAGCACGCGGCGATTAAGTTTTTCAAGATAGGAGTATAATTTTAAGCGTGCGTGCGTTGTGACATAAGATGCAATCACTGGATTAGTGTTGCCCATCACATCAACGAAATCATCGTGTTGTCTGTATGTAACCATAACCATGTCGTCTCCAATACCGTGAATAGCCAAAACTTCATTTGATGGGTCGAAAACGTGTTTGTAGTACTTGGCTGGATCTGTAAAATATACAGTCTTGCTCAAATTGTTCCGCTGGCCAAACTGAATAAGAAATTTATAAAACAACAAAATGAATTAAAAATTGCACATTGACTATGAAACAAACAATTTATTAAATGCACTCACATTGCAATAAGTACCCTGAAATAAAGGACATAGGTTAAAGTATGCTTTTAAAAAAGACTCACTTTGCCCCAAAATGAATTTAGCATTAGCTTGGCTAATGCGCGTTTGCCTGGATTTTTTCGATATTGTCTACATCGAGGCTGATATCTTCACGTTGTTCAATATAATTGATGTAGTCTAATTTGTCCTGCTCAGTTTTTGCATGCACAGGAAATCCTTCGGCTTCCTGTAAAATGCATTACGACTGAAAAATAACACACACACACACATTTGATCATAAACGCAATTTCATTACTAGTTTCATCTTCATGAATGTGTTGACGTACTCGGTGAACAGTCCGCCATCCGGATTCTTGTCACAATCGTACTGTTCCACTTTATCGTAATGCCAAACTTCGACAATTTTCAAAATCTGAAGAGCTCTAAAATAAATTAAAAATTTGATAAATGAAAATCAAATGTAAAACCTTGTAGCCCTTTGTCAGAGCCTTGTACACTTCCAGTGTGACCCACGTGGCTTTCAAAGCGCGCTCTTGGTCATCATGCTTGCAGGGTTCATTTTGTTGCAGAATCGCACACATTTCACACAGTGGGAACATTAATTTTCCACCAGTCCGAAATGGTAAAACTGGGTGGAATAAGTTTTTTGGTGGTAAGATTGTGCACTTTATCAATCCCTCGTAAGGTTGATTGTGAACAGTAACGTTTTCAAAGTTTTCGGTAATAATTTTAGGATGGCCGATTGGGTATTTTCCATATTTGTTTACATACGGATACAAACTGCATAGTCTATATAATTAATTTTTTGCATTGGAGCGCCACTCACAAAGTCCCTTTTGACCTTTTTGTATAGCTTAATCGCATTAGTTCTTCCTCCGTAGAAGGCTGAAAAATTTTAAACTTATTATAAAACACAAATTTATAACAAAAACTGACTCACCATCTCGTGGATTTATTGATGATTCATCCGTGTCAACATTGTCAAAATAGCGCTTCATTTCGGAATTGGTAAGAAGTTGTTTTTTCAATTCGCATTCCCACATTTCCACAAGCATGTATCCCGCCTGAGCAATAAACTTTGCTCTCTCCCTCGTACGATCGTACGCTTCCTTTGCCGTAAAAGCCTTATTCGCACTAAATTGATAACGTTTTGGCATGCAACTAGGACACCCATGCCAGTAGCAGCCGTAAAATTCGAACACGACCCGTCCACAAATCTTATCCACTCTGTATTTGCCAATTTTGGCCTCATACCCATTTTTCTTGTGCCTAATATACAAACCCTCCTTGAAAGAAACCCATTTTACCATTTTACAGCAATAATAGATTGTTTCTCCGTCCGCCTATATCCATCTGCCGGAATAACGCCAATTGTGTCCGATTTTAAAAACAATTTCCTAAACACCAAATTGCAAGCACTGGCGATTGTTAACAATTTTTCAAAGGGATCGACGGTTGTTTCGGCCATAAAAGTATCACGGAACTTCAAACAACACTGACGCAAGACTGTGACATCGCTGTCACAGTACTTTAGTAACTCTTCCCGAAAATCGAACGTCTAAAATTATTAAAATTAAATGTGATCAAAAACTGTAAATGTAATAATACTTTGATACCTTTCCCTTTTGCTCGCTGTACCACCATTGAAACTTTTCATATTCATTGGGTTTCATCGAAGTCGGGAAGTAAAAATATTGATCGGGCCATGGTCCAACATACTCCGAATTATTACAAACATTAAATCCGTGTGGGAAGTGTCCCTTACAAACTTCGGTTACACCAAACGCCTTCGGCAAATTTGCCAGCTTCATTGGGAGGAAATTGAATGAATCGATAAATTTTATTGTTCCACAGCTGATTGACATAAGTTCTAGCCCTTAAAATACACCATTTTAAAAATATGTACAAAAACTTTCATAAAATTATAATTGTTTCAATTACAATGTATATAACTAACATCTATTACAATTTTTCAAAAATTTTATGTACCCTTGCTTATGATTTTCGGCGCGATGCCTTGTTTGTGGAAGAACTGCAGAATAAATTGTCCATCGTAACCTTTCATGTTATGGGCGATAGCCGTAACATGTTTCATTGAACACAAAAATGTACAAAATTCGTACACACATTGCTCGCCCCAAAAAATGTGTTTCCTCTTTCGACAATGCCCGCAGTTTATGTCTAATTCAATATGGCGACAACTGTCGCACGCTAGATGAGCTACGATCAAATTTGGTACATGTTCGAGCTCGGGTCCATAAGCGGTATCGCGCAGGACCCGCTCCTGAGTGCTTTCTACATCAAAAAACACAAACGTCATAATGAACTCTTCTTTTTCATGCTTACTTCGCTTGTTGGAATCATTCACGTAACCTGGATCGATTAAATTTTCTTCCTCGTCATTTGCAATCTTTTGTATATAACATAAATGACCTAAAATTGTAATCAAATAAAGAATTATTAAATATAAAACATAGAAACTAGTAATTAAAAACCTTTTATTTTGACCTCCATTTTGCAAACGCGGCAGTAAAAATACCCACACTTGTGCTCTTTGTTCTTCTTTTGACCCCCACTAATATGTTTGCCGCATCGTTTACATCGTTGTACACGCATGCATACAGAGCTGCTTAATAGTCCTTTTTTGCCTTGCGATCTGTAAACTCGACGGTGATTTTCGAAGCAATAGTAGCTGTAGAAAAAACGATTGCACGTTGAACACGTCAAGATTTTATGTCTTACGCAGGCTGGCGAGTGATAACAGCATGGGCATTTTTGGGCGCAATGATGATTTTCTCGACAATTATGGGCGACATTGCACTCCTCGCAAAAATAAGCCATTGAAAAGAATCCAGTAATTCGGCTTATAACCGTATAATGATTATCGTGTTGATACAAATGAATCACCTCGTTTGATTTTGGCCCTTCAAATGATTAAAATAGATTAAGCAAGCACAATACATAAATGGCTAAAAATATAACCCTTAAAACTAATCAAGTTTATACAAATGCCTTACTATCATTGCAGTTTTTTTTAGCTCAAAATATGAATTGCATTACTATCATTTCAGTTTTTTAGCTCAAAATATGTAAGAAATGAGAATATAAAAAATCAATGCCTCTAAAGTTATCAAGTTTATACAAATGCATTACTATCATTGCAGTTTTTTTAGCTCAAAATATGTAAGAAATAATATAAAAAATCATTGCAAATGATCAAAAATATTAATCGATTAGAACCTATAAAAGATAATAAACAAGCAATGCACCTTCAAATAATAAATTATTTGCTCCAATCCTCGTAAACACTTTAATTTGATATTCGGGCATCGCTTGTTGCAATTTCATCAGCTCGGGAATACCACAGGGCCCCTCGTGATTTTCAAGGCCCGCCAACTGCATCAGCTCAAGGGCTTTATTCTTTTGTGCCTTATATCTACGTAAATCACCCTTTTGTATTATGTTCCAATGATATGCAGGATCTTCCTTATGTAAATATGAGCGAGCAACAACAAGGGCTCTAGGCAAGCAGAAATCATCATTATTGTTTATTTTTATAAAACATCCTCCGTGTGAGCGATTCAAAAATTTTTCGTGTAAAATTTGTTTAGAAAATCTTCCGGATCCGGTTGGAGGCGTTACTGTAACAATTTTAATGATTAAATCGTCCGAATCTATTTTAATTTCTTGATTCGATTGTAATACGCGTTCAATTTGATTCAAAATTATTTCTCCCGTAATATTTAAACTATTTCTAAAATGTAATAAAATGGGCTTGTCCAAATTCGAATGCGATAGTTGTAAGCCAACTAAAGCCCCAGGGTTCGTTCGTGACATAATGCTATTCACTGCATGATCAAAAATTAAAGGTAATTGTCAATCAAAATTATCCAATTTGTTTGTATTCGAAAACCGAAATTTGTACTCGGAACCCTCAGTATTAAAACGTCTGATACGTTGAACTACAGGATCACTCAATTCGTAATACCATTGTGGCTTAAAATTATCATCTTCAAAGTCCGATACTTCTAAATTTACATCATCATCATCATCTTCAATGTCCGACTCTTCTAAATTTGCATCACCTTCGCCGACCTGCTTGCGGTCAGATGCTACCCATTCGTCGATTGTAATCAAACTCGAAGTTTCAAAAGAGCCCAAACTTTCTACATCAGATACGTCTTCTAATATTACTGTATCGTTTCTAGGCTCAAATACTAATTCAAGTAATGATGAATCACTCGATTCTCCCGAAATACTCGAATAATCCAAAGATAATTCGTAATCACTATTACTCATTTTGAAATATTGCGCTAAACAAAAATTTGTTTCTAAAAATTTTGATATAAAACAAAATTGAACATTGACGTTATGTTTTCAAAAATTATAACTAGTTTTTAGAGTCGAATTGAAAATTACATGAAATCTAGTTTTATATTAGATTCAAATGATCTAAGCTAATGATGTCAAGTTGCAACACATAAAACGAGTATTCAGTTTAGAATCTTTTGTGAAATATACTTTGACTCGATTGTACGTACCGTTTTGAAGCTTATTATAATTTGTTACAAAATTGTTGAAAATGGAGGACGATTTGATGTTTAAAAGGAGCGAATTTAACCTGGGAGAAAATGTTTACTTTTTAGTTTCGAAATTTAATGGGTATCCCAGTAATGGTTTTAGGGTGTGCAAAAATTTTGGAAACATTAACAAAATTTATCCAACAAAAGTCGGAATTAATTTGAACAGACAGCAATACAAAGAGTTGTGCGCCGCTATAAATGAGATCACTATCGCTCTAAACTCAAAAGTCGGCTTGGAAATCGAGTTAAGCCACGCAGTTTCGGTAAAAGTTCTGATGATGGATAACGATCAAATGATGATACGTTTGGAAAGCACTCTCAAACATCAAGAAATTATTTTGACCTCAGAACAGTTCGAATCGTGGAAGATTCAACAAAACGATATCCAAATGGCTATGAATCGTGTGCAAGGTAAAAATTACCGTTTTTATTTTTATTGCCATATTATTTCTATTATCTAATTAGTTATTGCGTAACTATTATTTATTTTTATCATTTAGCTCTTAATTTTTCTAATTATTTCTTATAATTATTATTTTCTATCATAAATTATTTTTAATCATATATTTTTCTAATTAATTTAATAATTAACGTACACAATTGTCTTCAGCATAAATAATAATGCTATCTACTATCGAATATTTTTAGAATAATACTGTATTAAAAAACATTATTTTGCATACATATTTACTCTATCAAATTGACATTTAGACAAATGCTTCGGAGAGAACGATACAAAAGGGTTAAAAAGGAAATGGTGCACAAAGCAAGAAGATCCAACCAGAGCCGAAAGACAAGAAGGTACGAGTACCTTTTTAATTTATTATATATTTTTTCAAAATTAAGCCCGCAATTTTTCACAATATTCTTATTTAGGTGTGTAGATAAAAATAAATAATTCAATATACAATATTAATCATAAAGAATAAAATTGCTAGATAGAAAAATTGCTTAAATATCTCCAAATTTTAAAAATATCCAACAAGGTATGTATAACAAAAACTCGAAAACCGAAGCAAATAATCAAGATCCCTCATCTACAAATGAAAATCGGCAATAATGAAAATAATTAAATAAATAGAACAATTTATACCTGCACTGGCGTCACTTATTACTTTAGACTAAATTAGTGCATTCTATAGTAAAATTATACCATTATTATAATTCTAAGTTGAAATGTGTATCATCAGACGAAGAAATAAAGAAAATTTTTGAAGAAATATCTCAAATAGCGCACACGGAAGAAGATTATTACAAACTGCTTTGCGAATCTATGATAAAAAAGGTTAAGAAAGTCGATGATGACGCTGATTTGAATCTAGCATCAACGTCGAGCAAGGGTGTTTGAATGCCTAAAATTTTTTTTCGTTTGAAACGACAATTTAACGTACGCTTTTATTAAATGTGCATAAGTGTAGCTTATTTTGTGTTTAATTAGATTTTTCCGCTGGATTAGGGCCAGAGGCGTTATTTTGTTTGTATGTCGTAAGTACTAGTATGAACTTAATAGGTACATATGTATATGTAGGATTTTATGTACGATTTCGCAAATTCTATGATAATCCAGCTTTGAGTCATTGCCCGTATCAAACCAATTAAATTCTATGAAATGCAGTTTTTATGACGATAATTCCGGCTTATCAACCAAGTTTGATAAAATTTTGGATAAATTCCAAAACTTCTCAACAAAATAATAAATAAACTGTGAGATAAACGTGTTTGGCCGTCCCTTCTTGCAAATAACGCCCATATGTAGTTCTCTAAATAACGTATCCTGAGGGCCTTTGTTTCGCTAATTTTGAATAAATGTAATATACGTAAACTAGCGCAAACTTTTACAATACCCAGTTTGATTTATTACATCTGTAGCTTGCCGCATGCCCTAAAGCATTAATTTACGATTATCAACTGAGCCTGATAAAATTTTGGATAAATTCCAAAACTTCTCAACAAAATAATAAATAAACTGTGTGATAAACGTGTTCGACTGTCCCTTCATTCGAAGAACGCCCATAGTTCTGCAAATAACGTATCCCGAGGGCCTTTGTTTTGCTTATTATCTTGCTGTACGCCCTAAAACATTAATTTGTACGATTATCAACTGAGCCTTATAAAATTTCGGTTAAATTCCAGAACTCGACAATGAACTACTAAATTTTAAATAGGAACATATGTAAATACTATGTACATCAAAATAAAACTAGAGCGCATAATCACTGCATACTATACCCACAGTAATCAAACGAATACAACCTAGAGGGCGTTTGCTTCGCCAAATATTAAATTGCAGTAATCTAAACTACACATATTTTGGTGATACTGACGATACAGTTTGATTTATTATCTACCACGTGCCCCGAATTTCTGTTTTATTTAATAATGTTCGCTAGATGAAAAACTTTTATTTACTCCCTAGATTTTAACCAGCTCGTAATTTTATACGGGCGGTGTTAAGTTAGGAATAGGGTTATTAATAAAAGTTTCAAAATTCCTAAAAATATAATTTCTCTAGTTTTCTCTGAATTTTATTCAATTTACTCATTTTTATTAGTAATCTAACTTAACTAAAATTCTTAATATGTTAAACGATCATAACTTTTAATTTTCTAATAAGGAATGAATCTGTATTATGACCTCGAATTAAGAAATATGTATGATATCATCCTCTTCTTACGATTTATGGATAGGAGATTGCTGTATTTTTAACGTGCAAATTGAATTTTTGATATTCGTGTACATTCCTTAATTGTAGATCACAGCCAAAATATTCATTAACTACTCGACGCTTGCGCTGCCTAGGACCAACGACCGTAGGAAATCGCCATCCATTTCTTGAAATTTATTTGTACTCATTTTCTGCGTCTGCAAATTTGTTGATCGTTATAAATGAAATTTTTAAACATAAAATGGAAAGTCAAATGCTGCGTTTTAATATTATTTAATTTATATTTCAGATGTCATCAAGAGCAAACTTGCGATATTTTTTCTACCAAATTCGCGTTTGTAAATTATTAAACGAACAAGATGCAAGAGAATCGCGGAATTTTTACACTACTTATTTTTTTCAACATTTTTCACAACGATCTATCACTGAACTGGGCAAAAAAATGGACAGAAGTCTGTATAATAACGAAGTAGAATATATTGAAGATTATATTTGGGATCATTTATTTGATAAAAACATTTCGGCACACCAATTTGCAAGACTTTTCGAACGACATTTAAGCGCGAAAAATAGAAAATTGTGGTTCAACAAAAGCCCGGCTGAAGCCATCGGTTTCGGAATGGCGATGCCGATTGATTGCTACACGAAATCATCATAAATAGTAAGTTGTGAATAATGCGCACACAAAAGTATCTGTATTGAAAGTTTTATAATAATTTTTGTGATATATATATATATATATATATATATATATATATATATATATATATATATATATATATATATATATATATATATATATATATATATATATATATATATATATATATATATATATATATACATTATATATATATATTTCTATTATAAATCCTATATTTCTGCTCTATTACTCAGCTTATTTCTTAAAACTTACTAGCGTGCTTTCATCCATAACTCATAAATTCATTCAACTTATGAATATTTTATATTGCTAGTCTATCTGAGTAATAATTTTCATATGTTCATTTTATTCGCTTATTCCTTAAAGCTCACTTTTTGCAAATTCATCCATTACTCGTTTATTCCTTGTTTTTTTTCGTTCAACTTCTGTCATAACGTTTTATATTCTTATACAACCATGTTTTTATGAGATTCACCCTAAAACTTTTGTTGTTTAAACGTTACAAAGCTTTTCGGTAATCTCGTAGAAATTTGGAAATAGAACGCGATTATTCATAAACTCACACTGACTGAATATTTCATACATTATTCACTGAAAAACCCTATGTTTGGCGACTTTTGTTTTCCATATACGTTCCACGGTAGCGAACGTTAATCCATTTATTGTTTATTCATTCAAGTTCGCTCATAATATTTTATATTGCCATCCAACCATGTTTTTATGAGATTTATCCTAAAGCTTTGTTCTTTTAAACGTTACAACGCTTCTGGTATAATCTCATAGAAATTTGGAATGCATTACAACGCAACACGTTTTTATATACTTATTCCTTTGCAACATAAAATTAGCTAATATTTATTCATCAACATCATTGGTTACAATTTAAAGATCAATAGATTCAAGACAACGGACCGGATCTCAGGTAAGACTATGCCTCGCTGGGCTGCTTTGTTGCAGCGGCGTAGCTCCCTTACCTCGTGTGAGTATGGGGTAGGGTCTGAAAGCTCAGCAATTTTTCATTTTATTTATCTATTTCTAACAAAAATATATTTTACTAATTTTACATTATCTTTTTAATGACCATACATCATCAGTAACCAAATTCTAAAGGTCTGTTGAAGGCAATTGACCAAAAAGGAAAAAAATTTAATTCGATTCGTATATTTAAAATTTAGCAATTTTGTATCGCTATTTACTTTACATTATTTTTATTTTTCTTGACCATTAGATGACCTGTCCACCCTAGTGTTTATTGCGCCTGGCCACACCCCCTACTTGCTATTGGCCGTCTACCAGGTTGGTTGGGGGCCCCCCTAGGCTGTACTAAACATTATTTACAATGTATCTATTTTTCTTGACCATTAGATGACCATATTGACCATGCCCTAACCTTCTACTTGCCATCTTTTAGGTCGATCGGGGGGCCCTCCTAGGCTCTAATAAACTTCATTTACAATGTATTACATTTTTCTTGACCATTAGATGACCAGTCCACCCCCAGCGTTTATTGCACCTGGTCACATTCCCCTACTCGCTATTGGCCATTTCTATGTTGGTCGGGGCCTACGTCACCAACTAGTATGTGTTTTAGACGCGTACCTATACTGGTGCACTTAAGTGCAAAAGTGTGTGGGTGGCACACCAGGGTGCCATGGAGTACTACTCAGATTGTTAAAGACATGAAAGGAGCGGACTAGGAAAAAACATCATGTGCGCAACAAAATTATAAGAATCTGCTGAAAAGTAGACTTTCTCTAACCAACACTATGTACAATCAAAGTATATTCTGCAGCCTTTGACAATAGGTTGCTGTCCTCTTAGAAAGATTTCTCAATGGTTCAGGAAAGAGCTAATGAAGAAACTTCGACCTGTGCTAAATAGCCAATTTACAAAGTTGGATATCAGTATCGCACTTTCATTACAATATGTAATCAATATTCAGTTAAAGGGATCAACATTGCTCTTAAAATTTGTGGTCTATCATTATGCACTATTGCATTCATGCGCCATGTCCAAAAGTATTTGGCGTTAACCTGTTTGTGCATGTTACATAAGTGTCTTGCCGCACTTCTATACCATTGCAAAACCAGTCATTTGGACTTTTAATGTTAGTAAACAAAACAATTTGTCGCTTATTCTCGTACAGATTAATCTGTTTCTTTAAAGAATAAGTTGTTGTGTTACTTATTTCTCAAGCTGTGGCTACAACTATACATTGGCAGCAAGAAAATTCTTGGGTGGTCTGGTTGGGTGAAATTGCAAACGATTGCCAAATAATTTTTATCAAAAATAGAATTGTGTGGTATGAAGTAATCTGTGGAGGATTTTCAACATCAGCAGGAATCACCTATGCCAATTAGCCTTCACAACTACCTATATTGGGCTGCAAAATATACTTCGATTTTTGTGCTGGTTAGAAAAAGTCTGATTTTTAACAGATGCTCATGATTTTTGCGCGCACAGGTGACTTTTTCCTAGTCCCCTTCTCTTATGTCTTTAAAAACCCATTATTCCAAATAAATAGTAACACCGGCTACCCTGGGGGTATATGGTTGAGAATGCTTGCTAAGTGCACATGCACTAATTACAATATTAAGCCATATTACGATACTAACACACAAAGAAGGTGACGTCATTATACCCTCAGAGTCACTACGTTTTACCACAGTACCAACATTCATCAGCATTCTGCCCCTTTTTGCCCCAAATTAGCATATCCGGCGGACCTAGCGTCCATAAATCTGCCCACGGATCAGAATTCAGGGATAAATCAATTTTTAGGTCGCATTGCACCAAAAATATGAACTTGTTGTGTAATGCTTATGACGAATCATTTATCTGTGTGACCCCTGATTTGGATGATAATTAAATCATCACAGCACATATAACAATTTATAAACATGAGCATGGAAATCTAAACCTCTAAAAAATTGGTAGACTCCCAGTATTATATTTTTTGTAGCTATTTTTGGAAAATTTTTCCCACCTCTTAGAATTTGGCCGCTGTTCACTTATGCATAGATAATACATAGATGTAATAAGAAATATAAGAGGCATTTTTATAGGAACAAAATTTCATAGTTTGTATATATTTGCGATTGTTTTTTATGGGATTTGTTGTTATATTTATTTCTAATAAAATATCATACAATAAAAACTACATGATAAAATATATAATGCGCACACAGACTGACGAGTATAGTTATGATCATCTTGCAGATGATATATATGAAATAATGAATCAAGCGGATATACATCAAAGCTCCTGTCGTACACTGTAAAAAATAATCTGTTGTATCTAAGCGAACAATTAGCGTTTAACTGGCTGCCACTAAAAGTTAGAATATGAGGGCACAAAAATTTGCTTTGATTGAATATGAAAATTAATTTCACATGACACTAAAATTTAGTTCCGATCCAACATGTAAATTTTTGTGCTGTCAGTTGCTTCTAGTATACCTACAAGAAAATTATTCCATATACGCTTATATAGATTTGGTCGATACATGCACATATGAGTATAATGAAGGTGAGATACATTTATTGATTTCAGAAGGATTATGATATGCGTAAAATGTTGAAAACATAATACAACGCAGACTGCAACGCTTACCAAAGAAGAAATGTTAGCGGATAAAAGCGAGTTACAAAACGCTTGACTGGCAAGAAAAAGTTTACAACAATAGACTTGGAGATGGGCAAAACAGAATTTGTATGTATATAAACTATTAAAGCACATGTATGGATTTAGAGGGGTGTAGTAGTGGGATTATATACTTATGATCATCTTGCGGATGATATACATGAAATTATTAACTTGACTATCAAAAAATAATTGGGCTCAATAGAGAGTAATGTGTTTTTTGGATGATTTTAGCATATTTTATTACAATTTTTGAAATAATTTTGGGTCTTTGCACCAGATAGTACTCATAAACAATATTTACTGGCTTTCTTGACTCTATAGAGTTTATTTTCCTAACATCAGACGAGTCGTTTATTTACAAAACAAGGACTTTTTTACTTCTAATAATCTCTCGAGCAATTTTTGGTGCTTTATGCCAATTTCCAAAGCAACAAAGCGCATTTTTTGTAAAAATTTGAAAAATTTCTGACTGTTTTTAACTGATCACAAAGATTCTGTCTATCAAAAGATGGCGCAAATCAATACTTTAAGCAAAATGAACGGATTTCTGGAAGAATTTTGGACACTATTTAGAAAAGTTGGGATTCTACCTCTCCTGTCAGAAAATCTAGGATTGGTCACTGTTAAAGCACATAAAATAATGCAGAACGACAATATTGCGTTGTCAAAAATTGTCACTGCTTTTTAAGCAAATGTTTACAACTACAATGCACACAACACAACACAGGTCCTTTTAAAATAGAGGAAATCAAATTCCCTAATTTGTCCTGCCCGGGAATAGAAAAGGACAAGAATTTGAAACAAAAACGGATATCACCAAAACGTCATCTTCCGACATGAAATTCACTAAGCAAAATGACTGAATGACACAAGCATCAAACATGCACATAGGCGCAAGGGGCATGTATGGGCATAGGATCTGGGGGTCTACAGCCTCCCGCAGATTACTGTAGACCCCAGAATTCTATTTTTAGTAATATTTTTGGTGATTTCACTCATCCAGATCCCCAGAATTCTTTACTGCCCATGTATGATGAGGGGCATTACCCATACTGAATGCTTAACCAGGTTGGTATGTAGCACATATGGGCGAGGGAGTATGCTTCCTTCCACCAGAAGGCCAAACACCCCCAGAATTCAATTTTTGAATTTTTCTTGTTTTTTGCAATTTTTGATTGATGAAACATTGAGAAATTGTGCTTTTTGCAATTACCACCATTTTTAACACCATTCTTTGACCAATGAAAAACCTTGCACCCCCCTTTTACAATATTGGTGCTGCTCACCTATGGTATACACTACCCGGCGATATTTAGCTGATGGAAGATTGTCTGGATCATTTTTGAAGACAAACGCATTGAAAATCGCAAAATGTTTACCAGCGCCGGATTAATAATGCAGAAAGATTGTGTACAAATGATTGAATTAGTCTAAATATCTAGCCAAATTGATCAAATTCTATATTTTTAGCGTTAAAAGCGATACAAAGCAGTCAGTGCAAAGCAAACATGCTAAAACATCGTGGTAGTAGACAATATT
Organism: Mermis nigrescens; assembly: GCA_036768485.1. NCBI lineage: Eukaryota > Metazoa > Nematoda > Enoplea > Mermithida > Mermithidae > Mermis > Mermis nigrescens. Next base: position 5,632,213 of record JAVLUZ010000157.1, on the reverse strand, counting down.
TTATGCAGGATATTTTGATCATCTACATTATTTGACTACAGGAAAAAGTGTGAAAAATAAATTTAATAATCTGGATTTCTTGGACTTTACCCCTGCACCTGCCGATCCTGACATTATGCACCTATATTACATATATACAAGGCACAATAAATTTGCAGTCTAATGCATGGTTTTTATCACAGAGACAGCGCACTGTAAAAATCAAGCACTGATGAGCACAAACATAGTTCTTGAACAAATTCGTCGTCCGGTTGTCAAAATGGATCAAAGGATACTATTAGCTCACCCGTATAAATGTCAGCCTTGTAAGGTTGCAGCATATCATGGATCTCTCTATAAAATTTTATGACATTGATTTTATTGATGTTCATTTATTCTCATGATTTAGGGCTAAGACATACGAGGGGTGATCAATAAGTCCGTGCAATTTTCATACACATTAATCCAGATGTCATGATGTTAATTTTATTTTGAAGACCAACTGATATCATGACGATTCGCCAAAAATCAGCTGTATCTACTTTATATTTCAGGAGATATTAATTTATTAATTAGTATCACTCTATAAAATGACGGAAAACCTAATTTTTGAACAATGGGCGGTGATATGGTTTTTGATGCGAAAAAACCAGAAAGTGGCCAAAATTCACGCCGAATTGGTTCAAGTTTATGGCGATCATGCTCTAGCACTCCGTACAGTTTACAAATGGATCAGACTTTACAAGGCCGGGAAAACGAGTTTTGAAGATGAGGATTGCAGTGGGGCACCGGTGACAGTGTGCACACCAGAAAATGTGGCGGCCGTTGAAGACCTGATAGCAGCTAATCGGCGATTCTAAGTTCGAGAAATAGCCAAGACACTTGACATCAGTTATGGCACAATTCAAACAATTTTGACCAAAAAGTTGGGGTTGTCAAAAATTTGCGCCCGTTGGGTTCCCAGATTGTTGACAGCAATGCAGAAGCAAGTCCGGGCAACTTCAAGTTTGGCTCTCCACCATCGGTTACAGGAATCGCCCAAATATTTTATTGACAGATTTGTAACAGGTGATGAGTCTTGGGTGTATTGCTATGATCCCAAAAATAAACAACAGTCAATGCAATGGATTCCAAGGGGTGGCAAACCACCAGTCAAGGCCAAAGTGGTGAAATCCGCTGGCAAGGTGATGTTGACATTGTTCTAAGACTCAAAGGGTCCGTTGCTTATTGATTTTTTGGCAGAAAAGACCACAATCACTGGTCAATACTATGGTGAAAAATTGATTGAATTGCGTGAAAGCATCAAGAAGGAGCGACGCGGAAAGTTGAGCCATGGAGTGCTTCTTCTGCATGACAATGCTCCACCACACAAGGCAGCCATTGCGCAGCAAGTTTTGGCTGACTGTGGATTCGAGCAACTCGACCACCCACCCTATTCCCCGGATCTGGCCCCGACCGACTTTCATGTGTTCAAAAAAATGAAATCTGATCTAAAAGGGCGCCGTTTTTTGAATAATGAAGAAGTCAAAGATGCGGTTCATGAGTGGTTGTGGAGCCAAACTTGTGATTTTTGGTTGACTGGTGTACAGAAGTGCAGTGATCACTGGCTTAAGTGCCATAACATGTCTGGCGAATATGTTGAAAAATAAAATGAATTGAACTTCAGGGTACTTTTTGTAACTAGGATTGCATGGACTTATTGATCACCCCTCGTATGTAGCAGCCCTTATGACCAAAACTTTTTTTAAATATCACACATGCTGTACACAAAAATATTTCATTTCTGTTGCAACAATGAATAAGATCATTTCAAAAGGAAGGAAATAACATGATAAAACTTTATAGTATTGCTAATTATAGAAATTGTATCAATAAACAATTTCTTGTCATGCAAAGAATCAACATCTTCTACAAAAATATCCAACTTTGCATCAGGAAATCACAAAAAACCAGAAAAAATTTTAAAAATTATACCTAGGGTCCGACAAATTCTGGTGTCTGAATAGGATTTAAAAAATTAAGAATTGCTAAAAGGGGCCACAAATCGCATTTTGACGTTTTAACATCAGGCTCTACGCACTGATAAAAAGATCAGAAAAGAAGAAAAAGTGAAAAACCAATTCTAATGTCTTCTGGGAATGGTGAACAGTTTTCGATCTGTGGGTATAAGTAGTATACCGTGCGTCCCTAGAACCTTATCTTATAGCGTGTGTAGTGTTATAAGATAGGCAGATCTGCTCCCTGGCCCAAAATCGAGGTTGTGCCAGGGAGAAAAAGAGTTGGTGACCTGCACGGACCTACCTGTAAGACTAAGGAGTGCCTGGGGACCACTAGTAAGGCTAGGGGTCCTGAAAAGGGGTTCCTCAGCATTTTATCAATTTTTTACAGTAACTGTCGGTTCCGAAACAACTTGTTCCAAAACAAAGGCTATGCAAGTTGCCCAGTCCTAGAGAGTATTGTTGTATTTTGTGGGGGATGCTAGTGTAAAGTGTAAAGCTAGTGTAAAGTGTAAAGTAGTGTAAAGCAAGCTTAGGGAAAAAAGGTGTTTCCTAATTTTGAACCAATTTTAGAATGTTTATATACTTGAATGCATCAGCTTTGAGAGCTCCATTTTTTACAGTAACAGTTGGTTCCAAAACAACTTGTTCCAAAACAACATTGTCAGCTTGTTTGTTTGTGTGTGTGTGTGTGTGTTTGTGTGTGAGTGTGTGTGTGTTGTGTGTGTGTGTGTGTGTGTGTGTGTGTGTGTGTGTGTGTGTGTGTGTGTGTGTGTGTGTGTGTGTGTGTGTGTAAAAACTGGAGGTTTCCCACCGCTAATAACCAGCTTCTTTGGCCGTTTAATGCATAATAGACTGAAACATTATGATTATAATAGCCTATAAACAGACACACTTAGGTAGTAATATAGCACATTGGCGAAGCAGTTGACGCATTAGTAATATTGTGCATCAGTGAAGCAATATTTGCAGCTGGTAATATTGCCCATTGGCAGCCTGTTTGGAATTATCAACTAATATTAAGCACATTGGCATAGCATTTTTTGTGATGCAAATTTATCGACGCATTTTGTTGAGCTAGCACATTGACAAATCAATCTTTTACAATAGGATTAAAAAGAATAAAATTAATTATCTCGCAGCCCATCAAAATGCCTAAATTTGGAATATTCTTTGTAAAGTTTCTGTAAAGTTTGAAAAATTTTTTGTAGAGTTTGGAAATTTTTTTATAAAGTTTGGAATTTTTTGCTTGTGAAGTTTGGAAAATTTTTTGTAAAGTTTGGAAAATTTTTTGCAGAGTTTGGAATTAATTTTGCGTGCTTAAGCATAGGACTTTTGCAGAGCTTGGAAAATTTTTTGCAGGAACTGGAAAATTTTTTGTAGAGTTTGGAAAATTTTTTGTAAAGTTTGGAAATTTTTTGGTATAGTTTGGAAAATTTCTTGTAAAGTTTGGAAAATTCACTATTTAATTTGGCATCGTTTAAGTATTGTTGAGACCATTTTATATGCTATATGCAACTCATGCTTGTGTTTTGCACCTGTAAGAATCATTTTTCTGCTTGTAAAGAGCAAAAATGTTACATTTCTAAATTTGTATACTAACCCAGGAAACAATTCAACTTTGTACATGCATTTCCCATTTACCATCTCATAAAATTAATATAGAATAATACGACACCTAAATAAGCAGAACCCATAATAAAATCATTTATTAAGTGATTGGAAAAATTTTTTTTCAGTGATTTTAGTGATTCGAATTGAGGAAATACAGCACAATAAGAACAAAGTTGGGATAAAACTTAAGGCTCATTGCAGCAAAATTTGATATATGTCTTGTGAATTAAGTAGACAGTATGTATTTTAAAGATTCCAAGAGCAGTGAGCTACTTTGAGCATACAATTAAAAACCACTAAAGCTGTTCGAGTTGCATACATATGGAGGTGAAGTTATTGCACATGAAGGTGACAAGCTAAAGTATAGCGTTAAGGCTGCGTATCGGTAGCAATTTTTTTTGTTTTTTTCGTGTACTGGTAGGTAGGTAGGTACTCTTTGTATAGCAATGTCGCGCATACCCTGTATTTGCCCCTGTTTGCGTGTTAAAGTGTTTCACTTTGTCGTTTTGTCTGACTAAATAAAAAGCACAAAATCAGCTTACGTCCATTATAATTTGCATTTGAATTATGTCTGAGAATCTAGGCAAAAGTGTAAATTTAGTCAAAATTTGCATCCCCAGAATGGAAAAATGGAAAATTTTGTGGGGAAAATGAGGCAAAATGGAGGCCAAAAAACGGATGAAAATTGAAAATTTTCTTCGAAAGTGCTGCAAATTGAGTATAAACTGTGATTGTAATAACGATGTTTTAATGCTATTTTAGCGCTTATATAAATTTTTGAGGTCATTTTGGTACAAAAAAGTCCAATTCTTGAACCCCCCAGATTTGGCTGACTCTCCTCCAGATTGGTCGATGCTGTGCAACTAAAGTTATACTGAATTCCATCCTGATGATGTTTTGAATGCGCTTCAAAAATTTAATGGGGTACATATCTCGTAATTTAATGGAGTACATATCTCGTTATTAATTTTCCGTTCATCCAGACGTTCAAATTTTGTCTCGCCACAATTTTGTTTTACAGTATTAAAATTTTTTGTGTTTCTTGGCGATTTTTTTGTTTTTCCCTTTTTTCTTGTATATTGCATTTTTGAGCGTTAGTTCAGCAACTAGTTATGATGTTTTTTTGACTGCTAAAAATTTTATCGTAATAAATGTTTTCCTCATGTGTATTTTCTTTATTGGGAAACGCCGTTTTTGAAGTAGGTACAATAGAAAGTTCTTCCATTTTTTGTAGATTTTTGCAAGAACTGAGCGAAGTCAGAGAAAGGTTCATAGCTTACACAAAAGAGTGACAAGTTTTATAGCGATTTTAAAAAAAAATTTCGAAATGTATTAAAATCTTGAAAAATAACAGTAGAGGACGTCTGAATTAATAAAATTATTAAATTTTTCATTGCACCTACGTAACTATCAAATTCAAAGCAAGAAACAAAATCTACATTCAGTAGTGACCAGGCAAAGTTAAGACTGGTGTTTAGGGTAAAAGATACCTATGTATTGTAGATTTAAGTTTGCTAAACCTTTTTGGCGTAATAATTTATAGTCTGTTTCACATAAGTTTGTGCATAAATTTTAAGAATTTTTTCGAAATTAAGCCGACGGATTACGATAATTTTATATCAAATCAATGCTATAATAGCAATCTGTCAGCTTATTGTCGGACATAGTTTTTAAAATTTATGCCCAAACTTGTGTGAAACAAACTATAACTTCGAAATTTTCTGTCTGTAACTTCTTATTTCATTAAAATTCGTGGCTGTTAAATTGATCTAAAAAATGATTATTCCATATTCGATTTGCAAGAGCCATTTTTATGTATCTTGTTTATGATTTATTTAATATTTACCTTTGTTTTTTTACCTTTTTTTGCCTTTTTTATCTTGAAATATTCGTAGTATTTGCTCTATCCATTTTTGTGCACTTTATAGTCGTAAATTACGCCCATGTGTGCTCCAGACCATACGTGGGCAGCAAGAAAAATTCTGGGGGGTCCAAGATTTTTTGAAGGTCAAAAAATGGCTTTAAAAATGGTGGTATGGCAATAAAAACACCATTTTTCGACGTTTCTCATCAAGCACTATCCATTGGCATCAAAAAATTGCGAAAAAAAAACGAAAAAAATTTTCAAAAATTGATTTCTGGGGGGTCTTTTGATTTCTGGGGGGGGGGTCTTTTGGTTTCTGGGGGGGTCGGACCCCCTCAGACCCCCCACGCCTATGTGTGCTCCAGACCCCCTGAGATCCCCACGCCCATGTGTGACCGTGGGGAGGAAGTTGCGAGTGAGATCGAGTTATCTGGAATCATACATGCATTGATTTACGTACCTAAAGCTTTTCAATTATAAGTATTGGTATCGTCAGACTTACGCCGCTAAAGTTAAATTTCATTAAACTCCTCAAATCGAATCATACGTACATTTTTGTACCTCAACTTTAAGCGGTACCTATTTTAATAAACGGAAAATAAAATTTATTCAATTTCACATGTATTCATGAAATACTTTTTTCAGATGCACCCTTGCTTACGCTTAGACATTTTGGACAATGCCGACTGCTTGCAATATTCACTGGTAATAATAATATTAATAACAATAATAATAATAATAATAATATTAATAATAATAATAATAATAATAATAATAATAATAATAATAATAATAATAATAATAATAATAATAATAATAACAACAACAACAACAACAACAGCAACAATAACATCTAACAACAACAATAATAACAATAATAATAATAATAATAATAATAATAAAAATTAATAATAATAATAATAATAAATTTGTGTCCAAAAAATGTAAATTTTTTGGCGGTTTGCCTCATATATTTGATTTTTAACTGTATTTTGTTCAATTCGCTAAATTTTTTGAGATTTTTATGTTTTTTACTATTTAGAAAGAACAAGCGTTGTCTGAATATAAAAAAACAGCATTTTTAATATGCAATGCAGTCATGCTTTTTAGCTCAAAAAGGGTACATTTGAAATTTTTGGCCTGACCCACTAGAATTCCTATGCTGTACACTTCCAATGATGATTAGGACATTTCAGGACTTCATCAGCCAGTTGCTTGCGCGGTTTTGTGGGGCGAGATGCATTTTTCTGTTATGGTGCCTTTATCTTTTATGAGCCAGTCGGACACCAACTTTTGCCTCGGGTTCGTCAGGGCCTGAATGAGGCCTGCAAATCCGGGCAAATCCGCGTCCAGGGCTCGGCAGTAGTCAGTTTTCCGGACCAACTCTACTGGATGACCAAAGCCAAAATGGAAACATCTGCAGATCCAACGCCACAACAACGCTTGTATCAGGACAAGCAATCCATTTCACGCAAAGCATTTAATCGGAAGTGGCGCCGCTATGAAATATACTATTCTGAGATTTTTTTGATCTTTTCACTTCTTTCTAAAGGATCTTGCTATCTCATAGAAAAAGCGGCATGATGCCAGGGAAGAGCGGGCCTATAGGCTCATGAAGGAGCGAGAAGAGGCCGAGCGCGTAAGTAACCTAACTTAACTTAACTCAACTTAACATAACTAACTTAACTTTAACTTAACTTCATCTGGGTTGCTTTTGTACACAAGGACGATAATTTTCGTGTCTTGTTTCACTTTTTCTAATATATTACAATTTATGCATTTGCCAGTTTCTTTTACATTTTCAACAAGTGTTTTTCTTTCTTATGTCTTTTAACAAAAGATTTCTGAAAGATTTTCGGAATTTTGCAGAAAAAGTGATTTTTCATGTGTTTTTAGCTATTTATTTGCTTGAAAGTGTCAAATTTACAACGTTTTGCTTCACATAATCATGTTTTTCCTTACATAATGTTCAATTTTCTCGACTTCTTGATTTTTTCCAAATTTTTTAATGCTTTTGCTCTAGAAAGATAAAGCATCGTCTGGAACACCAAAAAACCATGTTTTTGATGCGTTCCCATCATTTTTTGGTCTAAAAATTGTACTTTAAAATTTCAACCTCCGCGAATTCCTAACACTGCTCATGTATTTTGATAATTGCATTATTATTATTATTATTATATTACTATCTCTCATATTGATGACTCTCTATCATTCTAAAAGAATATTGTTTTCAAGATGGCTTCCCTTGGCAAGACAGCGGCTTCTGGCAGCGGGGTGGAGCCTGCTAGCGGTATGGCTCCCTGTGATCAGTCACCCGAAGTGGAGTCTGACAAGCCGGGACCTTCTGGGTATCGGTCGGGGCCCAGTGTAGGTCTGCGGTTACCCGGTTCCCCTTGTCCGCCACCCACGCTTTTTGGAAGCCAACTGCCCGTTATCAAGAGCGTACGTTTACATTTGTTTGAAATTTTTCATGCTATGTTTGAATTATTACTATAAATGCAGTTTTTCTTTCAATACCAAAATCTTTATTGATTCTATTTTTTAGGGTTTCCAAGAAATTCCGGACCCGCAGATCCACAGAAACTTTTTAATGGCCATCGCAATGCAGGCCGTAAGTTAAATTCTACCTCAATTTAAAAACGCTAAAAACTGTTCACTACTTGGTGGAAATGGATATATAAACTCAGAACAGATTTGATTAATTTTTTTTCTTAATTTGCTTTTTTTGTTTTTTAGCAGTTTGATGTGGAGTTCCATACTTTACAAGAGGATCAGCAAGGAATTGAGCAGCTGATGGCAGCTGCGCCAATCCAGCATAATCTCCCGGCGCCACCGGCCGCCTATGCGGATCCGCATGATTTTGCTTCTGCTCAGACTGCAGCCAAGGATGTCATTTTGAGAAGTTTTGTACACCACATTCTCAAATTCCTTTATTTTAAATGTACAATTTTTATGGAATGTTAAATAATGCAGTTTCTAATTTTTCTCTGAAAAAGAGAAAATAAAATAAAAAATTGAAATATTGAAAGATGTGAGAAAATAAACGTAAGTGAAGCTCCGTTTTTACCACGTTATTTCCGTATTTAATATTTTGCAGACGTTTATCTGCGTACTTTTTAGTTAATTTACGTTTTTTTTGTATTTATGTACTTTAATTTGCGGACATGCAACTTTGCTCATCTTTTAGCTTTCCAACTATTTTCATTTTTTGAAACAATTTCCTTTTGATCGCCAATACATCTGTGCAATTTTATTTATTTGACCAGATGAGTCTAGCCGGGATTAAAGGCACAAAATTGTTTCAGTTAAAAAATCAATTAAACACACAAAACTCAAGCAATCTAATTCTTCTCTGATAACCTAGTTTATTCATTTCATCCTAACGTTTTGCTAGCTTCTAGTACAGTTATTTTTGTTCCTATGAGCGTACTGAAGTCATTTTTGTACTGAATCTGTACGGTTATTCACATACTCAAGTGCGTACCTACTGTTATTTTTGTTCACCTATCGTACCCACTTCTTGCGTGTTTGTTCATTTTACTAACTGCTAGTTTCTTTTCTTTTTTAATCATTTAGATGACTTCATGTTACTCAGAACATGCGTTTAAAAAAATCAGTACATAATCTACAGATGGAGTACAAAGGCATGTCAAGCAACCTGCCTGAGCAAGTTATTGCCCAAATCAAAATGTCCATGAAAACCGATATCTATGCGGGCAATGACTCAGTGCTTGAGTGTGCCCTGTGCACCAAAAGAATAATTCAAGGGCAAGAGATATGGTTATGCCATGCAATCCGCTGCACGTAGTTCATGCCAGTGAAAAGGATTGCACATCAGCTGGCCTATTCTTTCTTAAGGTCAGGAAATGCCTGCTCTGCAGGGCCGAACTGACTTGGGAAATTTATCTCCCGTGATAAATTTTTGTCAAGGGCAAACATGCACGTAGCTGCGGGGGAATTAGGTGGGACTAGTCTTTCCAAAATTATGGAAATGCGAATAATTTTTGTAAGGAAATAGTTGAAAAATCTGGAAGCGCTTATTGAATGATTGCCAGAATAGATTCAATCACAATTTTGAAGTATTTTTGAGCACTTTTGCGCCAGATTTATTGCTATTATACAATTTTGTGTCAGATTCCATTACTGAATGGTGTAAACAATTCGCCAGCGGGGTCAAAATGAAAAGAATCATTTAAGTGAACCATCCTAAGATGAAAATCAGATTAAATTTTTTGAATTTTTAGAAAATTATTTTTTCTCGCAAATGTTATAAAAATGGCTGAACTCATGCAAAAATATATCCATTTTTTATTGCGCCCAAATATTTTCTGACAACAGGGGGCAGCCGCCTCCCCCACCTCCCTCCAGATCCGCCAGAGATGTTTGTTAGCAACAACGGGAGGGGCCTTTATAGGTCCGCCATTGTCATTTTTTAGTTTTTTTGTGTGCTTATTTGCAATTACACTGAAATAGCGTTAAAACTACGTTTTTACACAGTTTCTGATTGATTTAGAGAACTTTTGAAGTAAATTTTCAATTTTTCATCCTTTTTTTGCCTTCATTTGGCATTATTTTCCTGACAAAATTTTCTATTTTTCCATTCTGGGGGTCAGGATCTCCCATGCACGTCTGGTGGGGTTCCTTCAAACCCTCCCTGTTACATGTAAGCCAGCACCAGTATTTGTTTAATTGTTTTACTGTTGTCTCATTGTCCGCTGTACGCGCTGGGATATACCCTCATTAACTTATCGATTCACTGCTGTCAATTGTTTGCTGACCTATGTACCTATAGTCTATTTCACAAAACCTTGTGCGTGAAAATCAATTTTCAGCGGTCTGGAAAGCAGCTACAAAAGTCATTTCTAGGTGGCTTACTGTAATAAAATTTTGCATAGCAAAACTTCATGTGCTTATCAATTGCTATGCGCAGTATGATGATTGTTGCTTCACTTCAAACCGCTTTTGCAACCGATTTACATCGGTTCAAAAATGGTGATCCATGCACAAGGTTTTGTGAAAACAGACTATAACTTTTATTTGTTAGCGTGTTTAAAGCATTCGAGTTTGTTGTTTCATCTAACTGAATAATGTAGCAGGTAGACTACGGAACAATGTGAAATGGATATTTTGGTGTTAAACCTGTGGGGTTGATGTTGTAGTAAATTATATTCTTAATGAATAGTTTGCGCAGGAGTGAGCAAAAGCCTGAGTAGTTGGTTAGTACTACACACGTGTATCAGAATGGAAGATCCGGGAAACCGGTGCAGGTAAAATTTGCTCACTGGGTAACGTGGTTGGCAGGTTACCACATTACAATAAACAATTGAAAACTTATTTACATCCACTGTAATTTAAATTTAGATTACGCCTGAGAGAATGTAAACCATGTTTTATGTTAGGCCTGACTGCATAAAAACCAAATGAGTAGTAAACTAGCATAGTTTCCACTCGACCAAAGTGTAAACTATGCCTGATAATAAGCTAAGCTATATTTTAAACTAAGTGTTTCAAAATTCTTCAGACCTTTTATATTAAGGTGGGTAATAGTGCCATTTTAATCCAAAGCTGGGTAGATGTTTTTGAAAAAAGCAATTTCTCCTCTACAGGGGCAGTACGTACAACGATTCTGGAGATAAAAGATGCAAATTTTGACGAGAATTTCGAATTTGCTTTTTTAAATATTTTTAAGCAGTATAACCCAAACAGCTAAAATTTTATAGCACTAATTCTGTAAATGGATGTTTTCTTAATGCTATGCACTATGATAAGAAAAATGTGGGAATAGTTCACATTTAACCTTTTTAAGGTTTTTATCAGATTTCGGTTAGGGTATTCGTCTATCAAGTCTCTCTCACCATTGAATTCATCTTCATCATATCAAATATATTTAGATGAAATCCATTTTAGTTTTAGAAATGCTCAAATTTAACGATTGTTCGAGCATGATAATTCCTGCAAAGCGTACGATTACTTTTGTACTGAAGACACCGCACCATAAATAGGCCGTGGTATGATTATTTTTTGTACCTGAGCTGACACACAATAATGTGCGAACCAAAGGCATGCACATGCTCATCATTTATATAACATGCTTGTTCTCATCCTGTAAACAATGTTTGTTAATATTCGTATCAGCATTCGAAGCAAGCACAGTCAATCTCCCTAAGTTATGCTTGGAAACAAAATGCAAGGTACAAAAATTACCCCAGGTACGCGCACGGCTACGGAAATGAGCGTATTAGCTAGCTTGGTAGATGTGTCAGTGCTTTAGATCACTTTGTCAGTGGTTTAAACCAAGATCGATTTAAGTTTGTTTGGCTATAACTTCACCAACTTTGATGCGGTCTTAACATTTGGATTCAGCGTAAAAGGTTCTATAACACTTAAAAACTTTGTAAATTCAACACTTTTAGCTTTAACCCATTCAGTGATGTTTTAACTGAGCTTGATATACTCAAGGAAAATTTGCACAAAGTACATCAATGGTGTTGGAGCATTTTTGGAACATTAAGTACAATTTTTGAAAAACAGATTTGGAATCCTCTGAAAAAGTGCTAAAAGTTTTTTGCTTTTGTTTAAAAAGCAAAAGTTTTTTATTTTTCTTCTTTATTTCAAGTAAAATTCCTTGAAAACAACAAATGTAATGCAGTTTTGGACGAGGATTCCAAATCTGTTTGTATAATTGATCAATGTTTGGCCATTGCTGGGTACGCTAAATGGTACAAAAATAAGCGTATTTGCATGTAGGAAATCCCATCAAACCTGATCTGCAATAACACGTATAAAACCAATCAAAAATGAGAAATTCCAGATAGCTTTTCTTTATTTCTATTCAATTATGTGTTTTAGGGTTTTCTAGACACTTTGTTTGATAGAGCTAGAAATTTAATTTCTTCACAATCAATCGCCTAAAGAACATCCTCAATATTTTTTCTACCAGACCAAATTTTTCTGATTCGAACACTCATCACGATGCTCTGATTTTGAACAATTTGATTCATTCTGAAAAACTAGTAAAAACGCTGAAATAGCACTGAAACAACTCTATTACACAGTCTCTGGTCAATTTGAAACATTTTTAGAGAAAATTTTCAATTTTCATCCGTTTATTGGCCTTTATTTTGCTTCATTTTCCAGACAATTTACCATTTTTCCCATTCTGGGGGGTCAGGACTATCGATGCACAGCATGGCCAATCTTGGGGGGGTTCACCAATCTGGGGGGGGTCAAAAGTTGAGCTTTTATGGGCTAAAATGAGCTCAAAAACTGGTATAAGCGCTAAAATAGCGTTAAAACTACGTTATTGAACAGTTTCTGGTTAATTTCAAGCACTTTTGAAGAAAATTTTCAGTTTTCATCCGTTTTTAGCCTTCATTTGGCCTCATAAAAGTTGAACCATTCTGGGCCGGAAAATAAGAGTATTTGCATGCTAAGTACAGAAAACACCCATAGGTACGCAGCGAGGTATGAAAATAAGCGTATTTATTCTTAGAGTACAAAAATAACTCTGAGTATGAAGATTGGGTACAAAAATAAACATATTTGCTTTATTAAAATGAAAATAACAGTGGGTACGCTACTGGGTACGCAAATAAGCGTATTATAATGTTGACTATGAAAATAACTCTGAGTTCGCTAACCGGTATGAAAATAAGCGTATTTGCGTGTAGAGTGCGAAAATACCTCTGGGTACGCTAACGGGTACAAAAATAAGCATATTTTCATACTAGGTACAAAAATGACTCCAGGTATGCAAACGGATACAAAAATACAACCACTTTTTTGAGTCAGTCTAGTCGCCTAGACTGGTGCCACTAGGTTGCAATAACAGTTGTTTTGGACATAGTCCTTTTTTCTTCATTTAGTTTTTTTTGTACCTTGTTCATGTTTAGAATACAGTGGTACATATTGCATAGCGATTTTTCTTTTTAAGCTAACAATAGTGACGGGATAAAAACTTAAAATTAAAAATGTTTTTTCTTTTTGATAAATGTTACCGAATCGGCATTCGAACCTATTGAAAAAAATTTTAAATGACTATCAGTCATGCGCGATTAAATCCCATCAAATGTGATCTGCGATAACACGTATAAAACCAATTAAAAATGAAAAATCCCAGATAGCTTTTCTTTATTTCTATTCAATTTTGTGTTTTAGGGTTTTCTAGACTCCTTGTTCGATAGAGCTAGAAATTTAATTTCTTCACAATCAATCGCCTAAAGAAACATCCTCAATATTTTTTCTACCAGACCAAATTTTTCTGATTCGAACACTCATCACGATGCTCTGATTTTAAACAATTCGATTTATTCTGAAAAACTAGTAAAAACGCTGAAATAGCACTGAAGCAACTCTATTACACAGTTTCTGGTCAATGTGAAACATTTTTAGAGAAAATTTTCAATTTTTATCCGTTTATTGGCCTTCATTTTGCTTCATTTTCCAGACGATTTCCCATTTTCCCATTCTGGGAGTCAGGACCATAGATGCACAGCATGGCCGATCTTGGGGGTGGGTCGGCCAATCTGGGGGAGGGTCAAAAGTTGAGCTTTTGGGCCGAAATGACCTCAAAAACTGGTATAAGCGCTAATATAGCGTTAAAACGACGTTATTACACAGTTTCTGGTTAATTTCAAGCACTCTTGAAGAAAATTTTCAGTTTTCATCCGTTTTTAGCCTTCATTTGGCCTCATTTTCCCCACAAAATTTTCATTTTTTTCATTCTGGGGGGGGGAGTCAGGACCATAGATGCACAGCATAGCCGATCTGGGGGGATCAGCCGGTCTGGGAGAGGGGTCAAAAATTGAGCTTTTTTGGGCCAAAATGAGCTCAAAAACTGGTATAAGCGCTAAAATAGCGTTAAAACTACGTTATTACACAGTTTCTGATTAATCTTAGAATGGAACAATGTAAAATTTTTTCGAGGAAATGAAGCAAAATGGAGGCACGGCAGAAGACTGAAAATTTTCTTCAATAAAGCTTCAAATTGACCAGAAACTAATAAAGTGGTTCTGACGCTATTTTAGCGTTAATGCCAGTTTTTTTGGTCATTTTGGCCTAATAAAGCTCTACTTTTGACCTCCCAGATGGGCTGACCCCCTAGATTGGCCACGCTTTGCATATGTGCCAAGGTCTTCTTTAATGCCTTGAACTAATCGTGAATTATAGTCTGTTTCATTTCTTCGAGAGTTTCTTGAAAAATAAATTTATTGTATAACATAAATTTTTGTGAAGCGGTGCATATATGGTCCTGATCTGCCAGAATGGAAAAATAGAGAATTTTGTCTGGAAAATGAAGCAAAATGATGGGCAAAAACAGATGAAAATTGAAAATTTCTTCAAAAGTGCTTCGAATTGACCAAAAGCTGTGTAATAACGTAATTTTAAGGCTGTTTTAGCGTTTAAAAATAATTGGTGCGGCGTAATGGATGCGAGAATGTCTGCTGAGTCTATTTTTCATTTATCAGTTAAGGTTAAACCCGTCAAATTGATGTGTCAAAGTAGGGTATTAAGGATAATTGAGAGTGTTGTTTTGTGCACATCACATTTGCCAGCAATCATTTGACCTGCTCAACATGAGTCTCTATCATGGTTGCTTGATTGATCAATTGTCGCAGGAAGATTGGAGTTTGTTCCGCTCTTGCTAATTTGAGCTACAATATGGTAGAAAGAATAATTGAGTGCAAGAGCCCGGATTATTCTTCTAAGCTCTCTGAAGCCTTAGCAGTGGAACAATTTCTCAAAATCAAAATAGCTCTATCAAACAAAGAGTCTAGAAAACCCAAAAAAACAAAATTGAATAGAAATAAAGAAAAACTATCTGGAATTTCTAATTTTTGATTGGTTTTATATGTGTAATCGCAGATCACGTTTGATGGGATTTAATTGCGCATGACTGATAGTCATTTAAAATTTTTTCAATTGATTTGAACGCCTATTCGGTAACGTTTATCAAAAAGCAAAAACATTTTTAATTTTAATTGTTTATCCTGTTGCTATTGTTAGCCTAAAAAGAAAAATTGCTATGTAATATGTACCACTGTATTCTAAACATGAAAAAGGTACAAAAAAAAACAAAATGAAGAAAAAAGGACCATGTCCAAGACAGCTGTCATTGCAGCTGCACCAGTCTAGGCGAATAGACTGCCTCAAAAAAGTGGCTGTATTTTTGTATCCGTTTGTGTACCCGGAGTCATTTTTGTACCTAGCATTGAAATACGCTTATTTTTTTGTACCCGTTAGCATACCCAGAGGTATTTTTGCACCCTACACGCAAATACGCTTATTTTCGTACCAGTTAGCGTACCCAGAGTTATTTTCATAGTCGACATTATAATACGCTTATTTACGTACCCTCTAGCGTACCCACTGTTATTTTTGTTTTATTAACACAAATACATTTATTTTTGTACCCAATCTTCATACTCAGAGTTATTTTTGTACTCTAAGGAAAAATATGCTTATTTTCGTACCTTGCTGTGTACCTATAGGTATTTTTGTACTCAGCATGCAAATACTCTTATTTTCCGGCCCAGAACGGTTCAACTTTAATGAGGCCAAATGAAGGCTAAAAACGGATGAAAACTGAAAATTTTCTTCAAAAGTGCTTGAAATTAACCAGAAACTGTGTAATAACGTAGTTTTAACGCTATTTTAGCGCTTATACCAGTTTTTGAGGTCATTTTGGCCCAAAAAGCTCAACTTTTGACCCTCCCCCTAAGATTGGCCATGCTGTGCATTGATGGTCCTGACCCCCAGAATGGGAAAATGGGAAATTGTCTGGAAAATGAAGCAAAATGAAGGCCAATAAACGGATGAAAATTGAAAATTTTCTCTAAAAATGTTTCAAATTGACCAGAAACTGTGTAATAGAGTTGCTTCAGTGCTATTTCAGCGTTTTTACTAGTTTTTCAGAATGAATCGAATTGTTCAAAATCAGAGCATCGTGACGAGTGTTCGAATCAGAAAAATTTGGTCTGGTAGAAAAAATATTGAGGATGTTTCTTCAAGCGATTGATCGTGAAGAAATAAAATTTCTAGCTCTATCAAACAAAGAGTCTAGAAAACCCTAAAACACATAATTGAATAGAAATAAAGAAAAGCTATCTGGAATTTCTCATTTTTGATTGGTTTTATACGTGTTATCGCAGATCACATTTGATGGGATTTAATTGCGCATGACCGATAGTCATTTGAAATTTTTCAATAGGTTTGAACGCCGATTTGGTAACGTTTATTAAAAGAGAAAACATTTTTAATTTTAATTTTTTATCCGTTGCTATTGGTAGCTTAAAAGAAAAATCGCTATGCAATATGTACCACTCAGTGTTCTAAACATGAACAAGTTACGGAAAAAACTAAATGAAGAAAAAAGGACTATGTCCAAAACATCTGTTATTGCAACCTAGCGGCACCAGTCTAGGCGACTAGACTGCCTCAAAAAAGTGTATTTTCCGTATCCGTTTGTGTGCCGGAGTCATTTTTGTACCTACGTGAAAATACGCTTATTTTTGAACCCGCTAAACGTACCTAGAGGTATTTTTGCACTCTACACGCAAATACACTTATTTTCATACCGGTTAGCGTAACCAGAGTTATTTTCATAGTCGACATTATAATATGCTTGTTGCGTACCCAGTAGCGTACCCACTGTTATTTTCGTTTTAATAAAGCAAATACGTTTATTTTCGTACCCAATCTTCATACTCAAGTTATTTTCGTACTCTAAGAATAAATAAGCTTATTTTCGTACCTCACTGCGTACTTATGGGTATTTTTGTACTTAGCACGCAAATACTCTTATTTTCCGGCCCAGAACGGTTCAACTTTTATGAGGCTAAATGTAGGCTAAAAATGGATGAAAACTGAAAATTTTCTTCAAAAGTGCTTGAAATTAACCAGAAACTGTGTAATAATGTAGTTTTAACGCTATTTTAGCACTTATACCAGTTTTTGAGCTCATTTTGGCCCAAAAAAGCTCAATTTTTGACCCCCCAGACCGACCGACCCCCCCCCCCCAGATTGGCCATGCTGGCATCTATGGTCGGTCCTGACCCCCAGAATGGGAAAAGTGGGAAATTGTGCACGATGAAGCAAAATGAAGGCCAATAAAAGGAAGAAAATTGAAAATTTTCGCTGAAAATGTTTCAAATTGACCAGAAACTGTGTAATAGAGTTGCGTCAGTGCAATTTCAGCGTTTTTGCTAGTTTTTCAGAATGAATCGAATTGTTCAAAATCAGAGCATCGTGACGAGTGTTCGAATCAGAAAAATTTGGTCTGGTAGAAAAAATATTGAGGATATTTCTTTAAGCGATTGATTGTGAAGAAAATAAATTTCTAGCTCTATCGAACAAAGAGTCTAGAAAACCCTATAACACATAATTGAATAGAAATAAAGAAAAGCTGTCTGGAATTTCTCATTTTTGATTGGTTTTATACGTGTTATCGCAGATCAGGTTTGATGGGATTTCCTACACAAATATGCTTATTTTTGTACCGTTTAGCGTACCCAGCAACAGCCAAACATTGCTCAATTATACAAACAGATTTGGAATCCTCGTCCAAAACTGCATTACATTTGTTGGTTTCAAGGAGTTTTTCTTGAAATAAAGAAGAAAAATAAAAAACTTTTGCTTTTTAAACAAAAGCAAAAAACTTTCTAGCACTTTTTTCAGAGCACTCTTTGCAGAGTTACAAAAATTGGACTTAAAGTTCAAAAAATGCTCCAACACCATCGACGTACTTTGTGCAAATTTTCCTTGAGTATATCAAGCTCAGTTAAAACATCACTGAACGGGTTAAAGGGCTTCAATCGATAATTTATCCCAAAGATAAGCTAATCGGTAAATTTTAATTGAAATTTTGAAAGTGTCTCTCTCATTTGCTAAAAAATGAAAGTAGATAAACACACATAAGAGTGGAGGCCTGAGGGGGTCTGACTCACACCTGGGCGTGGGGGGTTTGGGGCGGTATGCACCCCCCAGAAACCAAAATACCCCCCCCCCAGAAATCAGAAATACCCCCCCCAGAATTCAATGTTTCGAAAATTTTTTTCGTTTTTTTCGCAATTTTTTGATGCCAATGGATAGTGCTTGATGAGAAACGTCGAAAAATGGTGTTTTTCATCCACCATACCACCATTTTTAAGGCCATTTTTCGACCTTCAAAAAAATCTTGCACCCCCTACAGAATTTTCTTGCTGCCCACGTATGGTCTGACCGGACTTTCAGAATCTGAAAGAGCCCACAAAATAGAGCCTATTGCCCTATATGCATACCTGGGCGTGGGGGCTTGGGGGTATGCACCTCTCAAAAACAAAAATATCACCCCAGAAGCCAAACTACCCCCTGGATTCAATTTTTGAATTTTTTTGTTTTTCTCGCAATTTTTAATGCCAATGGATAGTGCTTGATGAGAAACGTTGTTGAAAAACTAGTGTTTTTTGCCTACCACCATCTTTAAGGCCATTTTTTGACCTTTGAGTAAAATTGTGCACCCCCTAGAGCTTTGATGCCACCCACCTATGCCTACACGATGCCTAGTCCTCTGATTTAATAGTTTTGAAAACCTTTCTGAGACGCTTTCGACTTTTTCTCTCAGGAGTAGCGGTTTCAGAAAAAAATTAGAAAAGCGTGTCTTTTCGGGGAGATTCTGTACACATTATCTTGTTCAATTTCTTTAATTTACTAAACATTTTTTATAAATTTTTTACGTTTTTATGTTATAGAACGATATTGCATTGAAAGAAACGCCAAAAATGGTGTTTTTGCCGCGTACTATCCACTGTTTTTAAGCCCTTAAATGGTATGTTGAAATCCTTCCAGAATCTCATGCTGTGCATGGATAGCCCGTACTTTCAATCTTGTTCATTTTTCTATCCTTAAAGAAGGTTTGTGATACTGATTCTTGAATTCCAATGCTGCTCTTGCATGCCAATAGGCTATCTATCACAAAAATAAGATTTTCTTTTCAATAACATGTAGATTGAATAATTAAAAGGATGGATGAAAAGTGGAGAAGCATAGATTGCATGAGGAAAAAGCGATGTTTATAATAGCGTTAGTCTCAGCAAATTTACCTATAAATTGGAAATAAAAAAATGTACTCAGAAAAAAAGTTGGCGGCGTGAAGGCCAAAAATGGTAAAAAAAGTAGAGCATAAGCTGTTTTTCAGGTTTACTTGAATTTTTAAAACTATGTCAGCTATTGTTGTGCATCGTGTGCCACATATAAGATGTACCTGTATTATGTAACTCGTTGTGTATTTTAAAACAAGCTTATATTGGTTTGCATTTCTAAAGCAAAAATGTGTTGTTTAATTTTTGATTATCCGTCAAAATTCTCGAAATTTGCATTATTTTGCTATGGCTTTCTACTCTTTACCGCTAAACTTATTTTTATAATAATTTTGAATTCAGAGGGTTAAACACAGACAATTTTTAAACACAATACATTTCTAAGCAAAAAAGATCGCACATTGAGCCGTTTCCTTTTTGATTTTGTTTTATTTTACGTTCGTCTTCTTCATTTATTTCTCGGGTAGAAGACTAGCGAAACCAAATTTTGTGCGGCTTATGCACTTCATATGTGGTATTAAACCTTATTTTGAGGACGTTAAAGCGATTAGCCGAGACGAAAAAATTCCGTTGCGAGAAACTCCGTGATTCCGCACATTTGCGAATATTTTGATGATTGGTATAGTTACATTCGGAATTTTCGTTTATTGCATATAGGCGTAGCTGAAATTCCTGAACATTTTGATTTCTCTTCATACGTGGGCAGCAAGAAAATTCTGGGGGGTTGCAAGATTTTTTGAAGGTTAAAAAATAGCCTTAAAAAGTGGTGTTATGGCGATAAAAACACCATTTTTTGATGTTTCCTCATCAAGCACTATCCATTGACATCAAAAAATTGCGAAAAAAAAAGATAAAAATTTTCAAAAAATTAAATTATGGGGGATATTTTGGTTTCTGGGGGGATGCCATACCTCCTCAAACCCCCCCCCCCCCGCCCGGGTGTGTTTTCACTTGCCTATTCACCTATGTGTACGTTTGTTATTCTGCATCTCCTTTCATTCCTAAAAATTTTATGTACGGTTGATGGATTTTTACATTTTTCACTCACAAAGTTTTCTCTGAAATTTTAAAAATTTGGGCCCCAAAGAATTCGTGTTTTTCATGGGTTTACTTTATCTGTACCGTAATGACTTTTATTGCTAAACTTTTTTTAAATGCCTCGAAATTTTGAGGAATTTTTGCAAGAAAAGTACTACAGTTGAGATGACAGGCAGACAAGAATGTAATAAACTATAATACTTAGTATTATCTGGCGCAAAATTCAAAAAAATTCATGAGATAAAAAAGCAAAAAATGGATAATGATAAAAAATTAAACATTAAAAAATGAATAGAATAAAAGATTGTTTGAAGTTAGCACATCGTAATTTGTTTTATCTCGCCTGACGTTCTCTAATGCTTTAAAGCTGCAGCAACGTCCTTCATGCCTTTTTGCATCAACTTCCTATGAAAAAAAAGTAAAATTTGTCTCCTTGCCAGTTGTTCGCCAGAACTTGAGATATAAGTTGTTGCTGAAATGAAGGCTACGTGCATACGCGTTTCTTTGTTTTTTGCTTAGGACTTTTAAACTCTTTTATTTGGCGACCGATTTATATCAATCCAAATATTTTGCTCATTCATCGAGATATCACATATGAAATTTCTCTGAATTTAAAAAATACCCAAATACAATGATAACTTATGTTGCACTACATGCATTGTCAAATACTAGTGAGAGATGATCATAGATGTACAGCATGGCCGATCTAGAATCAATCAGCGTGGGGTGTCAAACAGCTTTTTTGGCTTAAATGGCACTAAAAACTAGCACATGGGCCCTAAAATAGCATTAAAACTACGCTATTATTTTGTTTCTATTCAGTTTATTGCAATGAAGAAAATTTTTGATTACATTTATTTCCGGCCTTCATTTTGCCTCATTCTCCCCAGAACGTTTCCAATTTTTCCTACCTGTAGATACTACATGCTCTCAAACTCCCTCCACGTGCATGTCTGATGGCTGCCAGATGCAGAGCATAGCTTGTCGGAGTTAGTCTGAGAGGTCAAATATTGACCTTTCATTAGGCCAAAATACCGTCAAATACTTGTATAAATGCTAAAATATGATTACAGTATGGTAAAATAGCATCAAACACTTGTGGAGAGATTTTTTAATTTTCTCTGTATGTTTTCATTCTCATTTTTTGCAAGAAATTTCCCAGTATTTTTACTCTTAGAAACCTACATGTGTAAAACACCAGCGTTGTCCATCTGCTGGTGACAAAATACTAGCGGCCAAACTCTGAAGATCTAATGAACATAATTGCAAAAAGTGCCAAAAATCTAATTTTAAGGGTCTACCTATTTCGAAGTTGGATTTCACGATCAAAATGCTTACAACTATAGGTGAGAAAAATGGCCTTTTTGACTGATAAACACCA
>JAVLUZ010000157.1:5495140-5610165 GCA_036768485.1 Mermis nigrescens | reverse complement strand
GAAGTTTATCTCTGTCTCACCAATCAGGAAGTGGATGAGTTTAACCAGTTAATGCTAACTAAGCAGGAAATAAATGTAATCATTTTTCAGCAATAGATCGGAATCTATGGGAAAGCAAAAAAGAAGTCTGTCAAGAAGCCAAAAATGATAATTCCACAAAGAATAAAAAGCTTCTGATACTGCTGGATTGGAGGAATTACTCAGATTAGTGTAGATGCACTCATTATGCTAGAAGGAACATTGATGTGGAGAAAAGCTGGTGAATGAATCTTTAGGCA
The DNA here is from genome assembly GCA_036768485.1 of Mermis nigrescens. Lineage (NCBI taxonomy): Eukaryota > Metazoa > Nematoda > Enoplea > Mermithida > Mermithidae > Mermis > Mermis nigrescens. Next base: position 5,609,887 of record JAVLUZ010000157.1, on the reverse strand, counting down.
AAATTGTCAGTATTGAGTTCAATAATGGTCAAGCAAGGCGAATTAAAAATTAAGTTCAATAATATACCTGAAGTTAATTCAATGGCAGATGGCACTGTGAAATTTTAAAAAATATCACAATGCAATGATCTCAATTTCCCATCTGTTTAGCATATGCAATAACAATTCACAAGTCTCAGGGTTTAACATTGAATCAGGCAATGATCTTAATTGGAAAATCATTATTTGAAGATGCAATGGCTTATGTAGCATTGTTGAGAGTAAAATGTCTGGAAAATGTGTATCTTGTGCAATTTTATCCATCATCATACATTGCAAGAAAATTGCTGTTGAAGAATATAATTGATTGAGTTAGTATCAGCTCCCAAGGCTACAATGGAACTGATTTCTAAAAATATCAACAAAAATAATTTGAAGGTTAGGCTAAGGTGTCGAAAAAGTTACAGGCCATAGTGCAGCAGGAAAGGTTAATAATTCGAAATGAAATCTAGGGATTGACAATAAGCAGAATGTTACATTTGATCTGGTCAATATAGCTGGAGTTTCTTGCTATGCAAATGCAATTGTCCAATGCTTAATTAGAATGCCTGTTTTGATGAATGCTCTGAATCATTTGCCTGAAAAAGATGCCATTGTTAAAGAAATACTAAACCTGCATGGTTGTAAATTAAGCAACAAAAGTGGACAAAGCACCGTTTTGTTGCGTTCATTAATTGACAAAAAGTACTCAGTGCATCAACAACAAGATTTACGTGAATTCTTAGTTGATATAATAGGCAAGTTGAGTGAGGCAGTTAAAACAGTTATTACGTTTTCTGAGATTGAAGGAACACATGTTTGACAAATAGTATGCATGCAAAAGTCTCTGCCACAGAGTAACAGCTGTATAATGTGTTTGTATCCCGGTGAAAACTGTGCATTTAAAACATTCATTTCAACTGATAATATTTGCAGTTTCTGTGAATAACTTGCAGTGGATTGGTCATTTATTTAAAGAGGATATGACAATGAATTTCAGTTGTCAGTATTTAATCATTTCCTTGGATTTATTCAAGCAGGATTCACAGAATCTTGTTCAAATGAAACAAAAGATAAGTGGTTTCAATGCAAACAATGTGGTCATGTATGGCAAACACTTTAAGGCAATTGCAGCTGTCATGCATTTTGAAACAGTGTAAACAGTGGTCATTACACACGCTTTGTTCGCACTCAGTCAGATACATGTTTGAATATTGATGATCAGAAAATAGGCAAGCATTCAGAAAGATTGAGATTTGTGCCCAATTTGGAAAACGTGTACATACTTTTCTTGGAAAGGATTTAATTTCTCGAAAAAAACTAAGCTGTAGTATTTTGATTTTTTATATCACTAAAATGTTTAATACTTTTCCAGAAACTCTTGTGAGCAAGTATGCGCAGCTGTGTCAGCTTGGCGCATTATACATTGCCTCAATGAGGCCTTAACTTGCCTTTCAGTCTACAGTGATATGACAGTTGAATGACGGGGGGATGGGCAAATAATTGATTTTTGGATGGGAATCGCCATGATATGTGGGCAGCAACAATATTCTGGGGGATCAGGGTGATGTAAATGGCAAAAATGTCAAAAACCTAGGAACAATTTGGGGGGTTTATCAAATAATGCGAGGTGCAAACCTTAAAATTCTCCCCACAGTAACATGTGATCCCCATTCTGTCAAGTAAATTTTGCTTGATATCATATTTTCTTGTTTTTCAATTATCTCATAAATGGAAAAAATTGAGGTGCAGTATTTTGTCTTCTTGTGTTATTAAAATGTTCAAATACTTTTCAGGTACTCTTGCAGAGTGAATATGCACAGCTGTGTCAGCTTAGCTGCGATCTTATATTGTCTCATTGTGGTGTTTAAATGGGCTTTCAGGCTAGAGTGATATACCTGTTGAATGGCCTTCGCAGCTCTCAGGTATACACTCAATAGACCTTTGGTCATTGGTGAGTGCACTGTGTGCACATTTTATTAAATGCACTGTGTGCAAAGCGCCTAAAAAATCTCGGCGATTTTGAGCAAATAGATAGCTAAAAATGCTTACAAAGGCTTCTTCCACCGATTTCTTGAAAAGGTTTTGGAATCTTTTGAAAAATTGCTTATTCTGGGGGATGAAAAATTTTCTGGAGGTAAAACCACCCCCAATCATGTATGGGGCTTGATATTTATTTATTCAGTCAGCATAGCAATGAAAGCTGGATCCAATTAACTGGAAAGCGCTTTAAACAACACTTCACCAGGTTACGGAGCCAATAAGAGGTGTGCTGTTTTTTTTTTTTTTTTTTGCTATTTTGTTAATGTCAACAAAATTTTAATTGCTACATGTTGCACGACTTTATATAATAGTGTGACCTAAATATAAAGTACAAAGAGAACTAGATGCACCCTTTCTCCTCTGTTTGTGGAAATATGATTACTTTTTAGCTTCTTTGATAAACAATGATTAAGTAGTACATACTTGAATAAGCTAAAAAGATTGTTGACGAATTTTAATCTCTTCTGTAAAAACTGAATTAATAATCACTGATTTTTATATCTTTTCAAATCCTAATTTTAGCCTGTTGCCTATCAAGCACATAATCACATAATGATTGACAAGCAGCCGCAAAGTAAAGAAAAGAATAAGCTTTGTATCAGGAAAAGGTTACTTAATCACATCCTATTACTATCGATTTTTTCAAAAGCTTATGACTTGTGTACAGAAGGGAAATCTGCGGGGTCAGGACCATACGTGGGCAGCAAGAAATTTCTGGGGGGGTGCAAAGATTTTTTGAAAGGTCAAAAAATGGCCTTAAAAATGGTGGTATGGGTGATAAAAAACACCATTTTTCGACGTTTCTCATCAAGCACTATCCATTGGCATCAAAAAATTGGCGAAAAAGCGAAAAAAAATTTTCAAAAATTGAATTCTGGGGGGTATTTTGATTTCAAGGGGGGGGGTTATTTTGGTTTCTGGGGGGGGGTGCATACCCCTACGCCCAGGTGTGGTCAGGACCAAGAATTTTCAAAAATTGCCTGTTTCAAAAGTGGAACGTATGTTGTCAAGCTGTATTGATTGGCATAAAAAAACCCAGAAAAGCAAAAAAATCTTAAAAAAACAAAATTCTGGGGGTATTGTTGGAAATTTGTCATTTCTTGTTGGGTATTTTGCCTTCTGGGAGGTGCATACCCCAACCCCCCTCTCACGCCCACATATGTGTCTAACCCCCCAGAATGGGAGAAATAGGAAGTTTTGTTTCAAAAATGATGCATAATGACGGCCAAAACGGAATTTTCTTCAAAATGCTTCAAAGTGGTCAGAAAGTGTGTAATAACATAGTTTTAATGCTATTTTAACGTTAATGCCACTTTTTCAGATCATTTGGCCCAGAGAAAGGTCTCATTTTTGACTCTTCCCTCAGACCTACTGATAATGCTATTTTAGCAAATTCCAAAAATGGAGTTCTTAGGCGTATTTCTATTTTAATGGTTGGTATTTTGTCTTCTAGGGGTGCATACCACATTTGAATTTCAATTTTGCCTCCAAAGTCATTCAAATCTACATTTATGCTTTGTTAAAATTTTTAATATTTTTCATCTTGGGATGAGTTATGCATTTTGCGTTTCCTCCTCTCAGTGACTAAATTGATTTTTTACAGGAAGTAATCATAGAAAAGAAGAGGATTGCTTGAAAGTCAAAAAAGTTCTTTGGATAGTGAATTCTCTTATTGCTTGAATTAGAAAAATTAAGAAAAAAGGTTTTGATTAGTCACCCTTTTCAGATATAATGTGCATTTATGCTAAGGAAGGGTTGAGTAAGTTATTAATTTAATAATTTATTTCAGATTTTGTTGAAAATGCAGACAAAATGTGATAAAGCTTCACAACATGGAATAGTAATTCAGCCAATGAAACCGTCTCATGTCGTTTGTGCATTTTAACTTCATATTACTTATTGTTGTGCGGTAAAATTATGATTTGAATTACAGTAATAAACATTTATTAGTGTTCTCATCTAGTTGTTCAATGGTCTTCTGAATGAAAATTTGAATAATTTGTTACAGATGTAATTAAAAGACAGGTCATTGAGGAAAGTGGCTAGGGCGCGCATGTTCTAGAGATTTTTACACACACCTAAGGGTTACTGATTGCAAGAAAGGGATTGAATTGCAATCACGCAGTGACTGGTCTAGGATTTTCTTAAGAGGGGGCGTACTGGGGAGTGAGGGAGGGGTATTAGCCAGCCCTTAGCTTTTAGAATATGATAGCTAAGCAATTTGATTGGAAACATTGCTATTTAGCGCTTTTTTGACTCTGAAAATTAGCTATATAGCCTTTTTAGGTTCAAAAACCTAGCTATAGTATTTTTTGAGCTCGGAAATAATTTTTAGTTGTCTTTCCTAAACTATATTACAAACAAAAATGGCTTCCAGACCTGCAAATCCAGTGGATAGATGTCATTAATAGATCTAATCCAAAAACTTCAGAAATTATTATTGACGGTCAAAAATCATTGCAAGTTTTACGTCCATTGTGTACCTCGCCAAATGTTTTTGACCAATGGGGAGGCCATCCCCCTTAAATCCGCCCATGCAGTTGGGCTTTTTGAAATTCGTTGGGCGCTAAACTTAATCACTGGTCCGGTATGAACGTCTTGCAATGCCAACAGGGAAACCATTCTATTTGATTTTATTTAATTGTTTGACTTTCCAAAATCTTGAAACAAAACTGCAGGTACTTACAAATGTCTAAACGTGTGTTTCGGCCTCATATCACTCATTTTCTAGCATAGTTTCATTAGCACTTACAATATTTAATGAGATTCATTCGGCGAACTCCACTTAGGATAAACAACTTGCAGACGGACTCTACGACAAATGGATACTGATCATGGTGAAAAGAATTTGGAAGGAGAGGCGTAAGTTACCTATTAAGTTTGTTTAATTTTTATACTAATTTTGTTTTACATACACAGACGCACCCAGGAAGGTTGGCCGCCATTACCTTATACCCATCCCTCTCCCAGAACGTTGGAACTGCCCACCTACAGCTTTAAATATTGATATTTTTCCATTTTTGTCAATTCTTGGAAATAATATGGTTTGTGTTACAGTTTTAATCTTGTTATATAAGATATGAAGGCAGACATAAAACAATTGCAAATGGACAAACCATTCTCAATTTATCGATTTTTACGTTGGAGAGAGTTAATCACTAATTAATGCACATATTATCTCTTCAGTGAGGAAGAAATCATTGAGTGCAATCTTGTGGATCCAAATGATATTGCTTCAAGTTCTGATTCGAAGAATCAAAAGTCAGAGTAAGATAATATGGTGAATTTTTTATCATGAACATGAGTGTTTTCTGAGATTAGGGGATGGGGTTTTGAACAATACATCGACAACACTAGGGTGGTCAGGGTCAAATATTGGTACAATCGAGATTCTGAGATCAGGGAGCCATAAAATTTGGCACATAAAATGTAAAATCTGCTGTTTTATTATGATAAATGGAGTTTTTATTTATTTGTTTGTCAGGCTTGAGCATAACCTGTTTTAGACTAGGATTACTTGACACGGCAGTATTTAGCATTTGTCCACTTCAGCGTGAGATAATACCCCCTCCAACTTCTCAATGTGTAAATGTATGATGCAAGAAAATAGATGAGTGCTTTATTGAATGTTATCTATGTAGTGACCATACATTATCTTGTGGGGTTTGAGGGGTTTTCATCCCCCCAGAATAGGCGTTTTTTGAAAGTTCAAAAACAATGTGTTCAATGCGTACCCGCCATTTTTGGGCCCAGAAAAGGCACTTTAGGAATTCACCACTCCCTCCAGAATTCCCATGCTGTACATGTATGGTAATGACCATAGTTTTGCAAGGTTGACATTTTGAGGGTAGCTGAAATTACAAAATTTCGGAGAAGTAAATTAATATTTCTTTTTTGTACCTACCCAAAAATCGCTCAAATTTTGATTCAAGTCTTTAACCCTCAGATAGGGGTGTAAAAACACTGAAATTTAAGATAGACAAGTAGAACACGCCAAATTTGATTCATTTTCTGCATTCTTTTTCTTTGTAAATCAGAAAGATTCATACAAAAAATAGAAGCTAAGCTAATTCAGAATGTAGCTTTCCCAAACATCAGAGTTTTGTGATTAATAATAGACATACTAGTGCTAAAAACTTTCATGACAAATTTTAAACATAATTCAAGCAAATTAGTCAATTATGTTATGCATAAAGGGTCATCATAGTTTCCTTTATAAAAAATAATTTGAAATAAATGACTATTGCAGTCCTCTTGCAGAGCACAGGAAAAGACGGTTGTAGAACAAGTGAAATGGCTGTTGATCCAAAATTACGTATTTGAAGAATCTTTTGAAGATTTTGAGGGATTGCTCAAAGACAACCGAATATTAATCCCAGCCAATCTTTATTTTGAAGCTCATTTTTTACGCTTCCGTGGATGCATGTAAGTTCAATGTTAATAGTTTTATTCCTTTTTTTCTGAATTTTTGTGTTTTTATATATAATGCATACTTTGTTAATTGAAACAAAATTTAAGTTTCGATATTACATTTAAGCATGCTTGGCTACTCCAGCAGTATTGATTCTGATTTGCTTATAAGCAGATTGACTAAGATCCAACAGGCGGGAAGACAACTGAAAGTGGTCTTGGTTGAAGTAATAATGGTTATTAATTTACTACGTAAAACCCATGCTGAAATAACAAAGATACTTTGCAAAACTTGAAAATAAAAAATAAAAATCCGTAAAAATGTAATATTCACAATTAAAATCTTATTCAGTTAGCCATGATAATATTAAAAACACAAATTATTTACATAGTGCTTGTCATACATGCACAACATGGGAATTCTTGGTGGATCGAATCCTAAAGTGCCTTTTTTGGCCTACAAAAGGCGGGTATGCCTTAAAAACATTGTTTATTTGATGTTTCTGACGATGCTTTATCTTTCTAGAGCATAAAATTGTAGAAAAAAATTGAAAAAAATTGAACAAAAGTCAAATAAATTGACCAATAATGCATAAAACATGAATACCTATATGGCATGAGCCGCCAAAAGATTAGCAATTTTGAGCAAATAGATAGCCAAAAAGGTTTAAAGAGACACTTTTTATACCAATTTTCAGATCAATTTTGGAAACTTTTGAAAAATTGCTGATTGATGGGAGGGGTAAATAATTTTTTTGCGGGTTGGTGGAGGGGAATGAAAAATATTTTTGCGGCTTATGAAACCCTGAAACCCACCCTAGCCCAAGATAATTTATGCTACTGGTGTGTTATCCATGATCAGCATGCTTCACAAACAGTATTACTTTGTCCAAAACGCAGCTGTTCATTTTTGTCCTTCATTTTGTCCAATGCAAAGCAGCAAAATTTTCCTGAATGTCAACCAGAAACTGCCCTAAAAAATTCAAAATTGCTATTAGTAAGCTCTAAAAATTATTTGTGTTGTAAAAAGTAAGCTGCATGAATTCTTGTATGAACCCCGAAAATCCTTGTCTCGTACCAAAAAAGCAATGCTGCAAACAATTTGTTTTTTTATTGCAAAGTGTAGTGCATTTGTCTATTTTCAATCTTTTGCCTCATTTCTTTCAAAATATAGGATTGAATTTTTATATGAAAATTCTAGGTCTATGAATAATGACGTTTTCTAGGCATATGAAGAATATGCTGAAAAAGTTAATCAGATTATCCAGAATGAAACGGCCGAGTTGGAAAAATTTGGCATAACGAAGAGTCAAATACTGAAACTTGGACTGGCACGTTTGTCAAAAAAGTAGTTGTTAAGAATGTAAGAATTTAGATGCAATAAGAAAATTAGTGCAAAAGGTCATGGTGAATTTAAAGTATAAAACGTTTTTTCTTGGTAATTTTTGGTTCTAAAGCATTATTCGTTATTTATAATTAAATTTCTATTTTTATATGGACATTGTTCTTGAAATATTTTACCATTATGATTATTAATAGACGTTAATTCTAAATTTAAATAAAAAATGCGTAACTTCATTCATCTCACATATTATGTAATTTCTGTTTTGTTTCGATTCAAATCGCAATGCACACTAAATTTATTGCTGTTCTATTATTTTTAGATAGACAGAAATGTGTGTAGTGACAATGTGTCAGCAGCCCTAAGCCATTTTCACAAAAATCACATTGTTAACTGTTGCATTCCAAGCGCTTCAAAAGGGAAAAACATTGAAGTTAGCTATTTCGAATTTGATTTGATAAAATATGCTGTGGAATTTGTTTTGCTCTTCAATGGTCAAACTGTTTTTAAACAATGGTTAAAATTATTCATGGTAAACCATTATACGTGTTCCTACCATAGTTCCCCAAGGTCGGAACTTGAGAGGGGGTTGAAATTGTAAGATATTGGACCAGTAAATTAAGAATTTTGGCTTTTTTTGTAGGTCAAATATTAACAAAGGCTAAAAATTCCTGACATAAATTGTTTTATTGCAGAAAACTGCATCTTTTAGTACTTGTTTCCGATTCTGACTGCCCTTGTCTTTTTTGTAAATAAAAAATTTAAAGAAGCCATTGAAAATTTTATTTTTTAGATCATTTTAGCTTCATTTAAGGCATTTTGTGGATAAACAAGACAGATATAACCTATTCGGCGCGGAGTGCCAAAACTTTTTAGCACATTTACTGCTTTTGCGCCTAAAAGTTGTGCAAGAAATGTTTGGTAGCTCAAAATCGTCTACCAGTGATTTGAGTCTTGGACCCTGAGGTAGGGATAATACCATACGTGTAACTGCTCGCAATTTTGGGAGGGGGTCCTCAGCCAATTTTAGAGGGGGTAGGTGACTTCCAATTTTTGCCCAAAAATGCTAAAAAAATCACATAAGAATGGCCAAAAATTAAATTTTTACCCAAAAATTGGGGGGGGTCAAAAATTTTCTGGCTTTGGGGGAGATGGGAGGGGGACAGCCGACTCTGGGTGGGGGATCCCCCATCCTCCCTGTTACTTGTATGGATAATACTCCCCTCACCCTTTCATGGGAATGTGTTGTTCCTATGTATGCAGATAATGAATCAGCATGCATTTATGTCAATTGACTTAAAGAGTAAAATTATTTTATGCATCTTCTCAAAATTTGGGATAATATACCCTCATCACAAGAGGTAGAGGTAATTTGCCTTAACCGTTAATCCCAGACAACAAGACAAGTAAATTGGTATAAAACTATGCTTTCTCTCAAATAATTTGGATGGGGGTGAAAATTTCATGAAGGGATCAATACCAAGTGCATGGAAGAGGACTATAAAGATGTAGAGGTTGTAATATGCGACAAATCCCAACGTTTAAAGAAAACACAAAGTTATTTCCTCGGATTCTTCAGGACTTGAGCCTTATTCCCATCAATCTTCACAGCTATGGTCAAATTCCCAGAGCAATTTCGAGTTTGGGTGATGGACTAGGCAAGAATAGCGCAATAATGAAAGATTAATAGAAAGTACTGTATAACTGTCAATTTTTTATTATTCTTGCGGTTTAATGATCTAGTGGAGATTGGATTTTAAAAAACCTGTAAGACCTATTTTAGTTATTAAGATTTTGCATTTAGATTTTTTACTGTGGATTTATAGCTTGAAAAGAGGTTTCTTTAGCTCAAAAAAGTTTCCCATGAGCGTTGTCGGCACCTATGTACTTAGATAGCCAATGTGCTCTAATTGAATATATTTACAATCTCATGGTTTAGACTTTCACTCTACTTTTCTAGCTTGAAAAGAGATTTTTTCAATGTTCAAAAAATTTTTCCAAGAGTGTGGCAAATACCTAACTACTTGGATAGCCAACGCGCTCAAACCCCACGCCCACTATTTTCATGGTTCATATGCATTTCAATATCAGTCTATTGTCTTACTGCTTTGCAATGCCAATCTTGCAGTTCAACGCCTTGCAACAATTTAGCCAATAAACGCTGCAGCTATCTTACTGACATGCCGGCAATTGTCACGTTTTTCCAAGGACCTGCTAGAGCTATTTTACTGATATGCCGGCTATTGTTGCCTTTTTCTCAGGAACTGCTGCAGCTATCATACTGATACGCCGGCTATTGTTGCCTTTTTCTCAGGAACTGCTGCAGCTATCTTACTGATACGCCAGCAATTATCACCTTTTTCCAGGACCAATTTTCCCCTCTTAGCATCAAAACTCATATACATTTTTCATACCAAAATTCAAAGTGAAGCATTGTTTCTGAAATTGTAGTTTTTTCACTGCAATCATTATACCGCTGAGTGCATTGTTGATGTTTGTTTTATTTTTTGTAATTATGCATATTCGAGTTTAAGCTTATCTTATTTTTCCTAATCAAGCAATTTAGGTTTAAGCTAATTTTGCTATTTTTGCTCTGTACAATCATATATGATTGCATTTGTCTATCCATTAAGGTCAAAGTCATACGTGGGCAGCAAGAAATTTCTGGGGGGGGTGGTGCAAGATATTTTTGAAGGTCAAAAAATGGCCTTAAAAACGATGGTATGGTGATAAAAACACCATTTTTCGACGTTTCTCATCAAGCACTATCCATTGGCATCAAAAAATTGTGAAAAAAGCGAAAAAAATTTTCGAAAATTGAATTCTGGGGGGGGTATTTTGATTTCTGGGGGGGTATTTTGGTTTCTGGGGGTGCATACCCCCCACGCCCAGGTGTGGTCAAAGTGCTTCATTGATTAGTCAGCTTGTTATATTTGCCTTGTCGTTTGCACATATATAAATTGATTTATAAGATTGCTGTGTTCAACAACAGTGTAAATGTGATATATTTTGTTTAGAACTTATGTTCTGCAATAAGTGAATAATTTAGCATTTGACCTGTTAATGATGACGCAATTATTGGTTTTCAAAGTCTATTGTCTGTCTATATAATTTATTGTATTGCATTTGCTTACCATAAAGAAACCTAAAAACATTGGGGTCTGTCTCCAATGTCATGCTTTGAAGGCACTGTGTTTTCAGCATTTAATTTTGACTTCATAGTGTTAAATCACAAAAAATTGCGGTAATTCATTGTAACTTTCCTTGTTTCTAGATAAATTCATGTAAATCATGAATTTTTATGGATAAAAGAATGGAAGCATTGTACATACATATGCTCTTGTCGGGAAAGAAGCAGCGGAAAAATTTTTAGATTTACATCATATACTCTTGTGTACGTACATGGGCAGCAACAAAATCCTAGGAAACATAGGTGGGTGGCTTCAAAGTTCTGCGAGGGTGCAAAATTTTTTTAAAAATTCATATCCTTGGCCTTAAAAGTAGTGCTATAGCAAAAAAACCATTTTTGAATGTTTGTAATTGAGCTCTGTTGATTTGTATCATTGAAACCCAGGAAAGCAAAAATTTCTTAAACATTAAATTCTGGAGGTAATGTTGGGTATTTTGCCTTCTGGGGGTGGTTACCACACATGGGCGGGAGGGAGGGGGTCTAGCTGGGCCCCAACCCTCAAGAATGCTATATTTAGGCATTTTAGAGATATTTTTAGCAATTATGCCCCATTGGACCTCCCCCCAGAATTTTGTTGCTGCCTATGTATATGGTGGTAACCCTTCAAAACCCCATGCCCAGGTTATCCTTTTTAGATACATTCAAGTAGGTACATTATAAATTTTTATGGATATATGAATGAAAGCAATATACGTATGTAGGTACATGCCCTAGTTGGGGAGGAAGCGGTGGAAAAATTTTTAAATTTGTTATAAACTCTTGAGTACAAATGTACGTGGGAAGCAACAAAATCCTAGGGAGCATAGATGGATAGCTCCAGTTCTGTGGGGCAAAGCTCTGGTCATTGCTTAGGAATAGGGGGTAACCCTTCTTATATTGGTACATGTATAAAAATCGAGTGTGAGAAATCAATTAGGTGCGTTTGTTTACACTCAACAGTGGTGTAAAGTAGTTTACACCTAATGTTCATTTGTTCTCAGACAATTGTAGAGACATAATTTTTTCATAAATGATGATCATAATATCCAATTAATATCAGATTTACAAATCCGACTAGAATCCTCTTTACACTTGGTGGTTGTGTAAAGTTTACACTGCTAATTAATCTTTGTTCTAAAGCTTTGCAAAAACCTGAATTTTTTGCCAGAATCTGAAAATTTGCACAGAATCAAATAAGGGACGTCAGCTGGGCGCATTTGTTTACACTCAACAGTGATGTAAAGTGGTTAACATCTTTGTCTATTCATCCTTAAACTGTTATGCAGACGTAATTTTTTCATGAATGTTGATCATAATATCCGAGTAATATAAAATTTACAAATCTGACAAAAATCTTCTTTACAATCGTTGCTAGTGTAAAGTTTACAATATATAATAAGCTCCATTCTAGAGTTTCACAGTAATTTATTTTTCCCTAAAGTCGTAAAATATATATGGAAACAGATGTGATATGTCTGCTAAGGGCACATGAAGAGCAGTGTAAAGTGATTGACACATAATGTCAATTTGTTCTTAGAACATTATAGAGGTTTCATTTTTTAATAAATGCTGATTGTTATATCAGAGCAATATCAAAATTATTAATCCCACTAAAAATTTTTACACTCTTGTGTAAAGTTTTAAATGTAAATTAAGTTTAGCTCTAGAAAGTTTTGGAAGCATATTTCTTTACAGGATGTTCTATGTAACATAAGAATTACTAATCAGAATGTTTGTTTCTTCTAAACTAGTAGCTTTGTAAAGTTTAAACCATTCAATTATTGGAAGAACCGCACAGTAAATGAAATCTAGTATTGTATTTCCAAATCTTGCTAATTAAAAGTAGGGTACTAGCAAAGAAAAATGCACCGATGGAACAAAAAAGGGGAATAACCTGGGATTGTGAATTATTGAGGATGTAAAAGGAGGGGACTAGGAAAAATCTCCCTATATTATATGGCAAAAATCGCAAAATATGTTAAAATCCAGACTTTCTCTAGACAATGCAAAAAATCAAAGTATATTCTGCGGCCTCCCAATAGAAATAAACTATTTACTAAAAAATTGATTAAAAAAGCAGCAAATTAGCAATGCAGTAGCTAAGCAAATTGAATGAAATAGTATATATTGATGCATTCAAGACAATTGATGAAATTGTTGGTTCAAAGCAGTAGGAAACACAGAAGCTGACATGCAACAGACCTTATGTAGATACTCTTTTACACATGTCTACAACAATTGTTTACTAAACTTTTACATTTTTTCAAAGGCCGCAGAATATACTTCAATTTTCCGCATTGTTTAGAGAAAGTCTGGTTTGTAACATATTTTACAATTTTTGGCATATAACATGAGATTTTTCCTAGTCCCCTCCTTTTACATCCTCAATAATTAACAATCCCAAGTATATTCCCCTTTTTGTTCCATTGGAGCATTTTTCTTTGCTAGTCGCAAATTATTTAAATATTATCCTTTTACTGTATACATGTCTATCATCTTGTGGTATAAAATGGTTTATGCTTAATAGCATATGCAAATAAGAATGTGCATGTTGATTTACACGAGCAAGAAAATTCAATGAGAATTTAGCTGGAATCGCTCATGCGTGAGCATATGTAACAAAGCTAAAAAATGTGTCATCAGCATCAACCATTTTTGCTGGAAAGTCAACTGCTAACCTTTAACGACTTATGTCAATTATCGGTTTCACTCTCAATAAGATCCAATGACACACTGATCATACAGCCTCCTGTACAAGCAAAATCAAGAAAATAAGGACAGGGTTCATCATTTTTATGCAACATTGTCTTTTTAACCTTTTACTAGATTCACAAAATTTGTGAAGCTTGACACTTAAATTCGTTTATATATCCACTGCAAAGCAAATTAAACCACTTGTTGTCACTTGTCATCATTTGTTTATTATTGCCATTATTCTCATATTCTTTATTTGTTTAATATATTGTCACCACTGTAAGTAGTTTAGTGTAAATTTAACGGTTAACTTTGTACAGCCTGATTATTCTACCATGTCTTATGGCTTTTAGTCCTTTTCTGCTTGCATTTTGCTTATCCCCATGCCTTGTTTTATTATTTAACCCTCTGACTGTCATTTCTTTATTTTGTTCCTCTGGCTGGTACCCATCCAAAAAACAGTGTGACTGGACAAGGCATCATTTTATTTAGTTAGTTTTGTTTATTTTGCTCCTCTGGCCGGTACCCGTCCAAAAAACAGTGTGACTGGACAAGATGTAATTTTATTTAGTTCACATGATGGTCATGGTTACTTTTTGTTTTGTTCTTGCCTGCCTGCCAGCTCTCCCTTAAAAGAGCAAGTGCTGGTGGGTAGTCAAAACACGGGTGGTCTAGTTTTGTTAAAAAAAATCCAAAATAAAAACCCCAGAAAAAACAAAACATATGATGTCAATACATGCTCAGCTCCCTGCGCTGGCACCAGGCACTGCATTTTGCAGTGGCAGAGAAGCATGCAAAGTTATAAGAGATTTTCTTGTTCAAAAATAATAGAAAATCTTAAATGGTACTCGCATAACTAGATACCATTTACAACCTATTTATAATGAAATTTCGGGGTGTATTCTTCTCAAAATTGTTCTATCAATTTTAGTTTTGTGCAAGCTTCTGAAAAAACGAATTAAAAAGTTGCATAAAGGTTCAAGTAGCTTGAGCTCTAGTAGAAATGGATCTAGGCAATTGTCTGCAGTGTTTGATGAAGCCCAAATTGAAATACCACTACGAGATTTGTAATTTTCTGCATGAGAAACCATGCTTTCAACAGAAATAGTGTAGATTTTTCGAAGCTGGTTGTAATGAGTGCGTTTTAAAGATAGGTGAAAAGTCTTCAAGTTTTTCATTTTTGCTCTGTGAGAAATGCTTAAGTGAAATTAACGTTATCAATAAAGATAAGTACATGTTGTTCTTTTATTCAGAAGGACCTCAGCCAAAATGTAATGATATAAGCTTTGCTGTTAAATGTGATGATTGTATTTTAAAAATTTCTCAAAACAAAAGATTAAAAATTGTAGTCAAATTTTGCAACAAGTGTACTAATATGTTTTGCACTGTAAGTAAAGGCAAAAGCGCTTTATATTTCTATTGAATCATGGAAAAAAATTATGACAATCCTCAAACAGGGTACACAGGGGTCAAAACTCTGACAGCACATACAAAAGTAGCTAAAAAGGAGGTGATAAATTGGCTCTAAACTCAACCCACCTACACTTTACATAAACTGGAAAGAAGAAAATATGTGCGCAATAAAGTTATAGTTTCCAGGATAGATGAGCAATAAGCTATAGATTTAGTAGACTTGCAATCACTGAATAAGCATAATGACGGTTATGTTTTTTTCTTAAACTGGATAGACATGTTTAGCAAGTATGCATGGAGTATACCCGTAAAAAATAAAAGCACAGCATCAATCCTCAATGCTTTCAAACTCATTTAAGATAAAGGTCAAAAACCAGAAAAGGTGCAAAGTGATGCAGGCAGATAATTTTTTAATAAACAATTTCAAGCCTTTTTGAAAGAAAATGATATTGATTTCTTCACCACAAACAGTGAGCTCAAGGCATGCATAGTTGAGCGTTTTAACCGCACTTTGAAAGAACGCATGTGGCGCTATTTTACAAAATATAAGATATATAGGTACATTGATATTTTAGATGACTTGATCAAAGGTTACAATAATACAAAACATCGTACAATAGGGATCGAGCCAGCCAACGTTAATAATAACAACAAGTCTCAAATTTTAGGAAGAGCATCCAAAATTGACAATAAAAATGTAATTTTTAAATTTAATGTAGGAGATAAAGTTTGCATAAGTAAGTTCAAGAGAACGTTTGAAAAGGGTTACAAGCCTAACTGGAGTGAAGAAACGTTTGTAATAGATAAAAAACTTTAACACAATCCACCTGTTTACTCACTTAAAGACCAGGGGCCTGTTGCATCAACTTCATTTGTTCATTAGTCCATGAGTTCATTGGTTCATTAGACACTTCATTGGTTCATTATTTTTCAGTTGCACCAACATCATTGGTACATTAGTTCATTAGTTCATTAGTTGTTCATTGGTTCATAAGTGTCCGGTTGCACCAACAATTAATAGAATAGTCGTTTTTCTATCAGTTCATTAGTCCTTTCTATGAGTTCATTAGTTCACTAGTCCTTTACATATATAAGTTCATAAGTGTAGCGGTATTGTTCTGTTGCCGACACAAATCAATAATCTATATGCGACCAACGTCATTTGTTGGTGTCGTTATTTTGTTACAAGTTTTTCACTGTTTTTTGTTTATACTAATGTACAGACAAAGATATGTGGTATGCAGGATCTTGGAGTGGTTAGGGGGTTTCACACCCCGCAAAAATAGTTTTAACCTCCAGAATTTGCACCTTTTAAGAAAAAGCTTATGAAGGAATTGTTCAAACAAGCCAAATTTTTGGCGCTTCGCATAATTCGCGCTAATAGTAACTTTTTGACTACATATCTTTCAATTTAATGTTACTGTTCGGTTTTTCTGCAAAATTTTCTGTTTTTATATTATAAAAAGAAAGATCTTCGTTTAAAACTTGTGTTTAATGCACGTTCATCCTTTTTAAGTACAAAAAAGGCACTTTAAAAAACCATTTTTAATTTCACTGCTGCTCATGATAGATATGTATCTTGTATAGAAAGTAGCATGTATTGCTGTTGAAAGCTGTTCCTTGAATGTGCTCAAATGTGTTCATAAATTTGCAAGTTTGCAGCATGAAAAATGCAGTATTCACTTTTTTAGGTGTTGACAACAGTACTTATTGTTACACGGACATATACATACTTACTTCTTATATTCCCAAATTTTTTATTCCAAATCAAAATTTATTCGCGGACAAATCATCCGTTTTTTAGGCGGTGGTTCTGCATTTTCTTCCTTGTCACTACTACTTGTAAGCATTATAAGAACAAGTATGGGTAGAAGACTTAAATGCATACGTGGGCAGCAAGAAAATTCAGGGGGGTGCAAGATTTTTTTTGAAGGTCAAAAAATGGCCTTAAAAATGGTGGTAGGGCAATAAAAACACCATTTTTTGACATTTCTCATCAAGCATTATCCATTGGCATCAAAAAATTGCAGAAAAAACCAAAAAAAATTTTCAAGAATTGAATTCTGGGGGGGGTATTTTGGTTTCTGCGGGGTGCATACCCCCCTCAAACCCCCCAGCCCAGGTGTGCTTAAATGCAATGAATCAACTGACAAATTTACGACAAACTGTCTAAAAAGATTGTATCTGACTGATAGAAAATTGTACATTAAGGACTAATGAACCAATGAACTTATGAACTAATAGATTTTTGGTGCAACTGGGACCTTTCTATTAGTTGCTAAACGACCTTTCTATTAGTCTAATGAACCTTTCTATTAGTTCATAAGTTTAAACAATGGTGCAACCCGATTTTCGGACTAATGAACCTTTCTATTAGTTCATTGGTGTACGCGTTGGTGCATGCAATTTTATGACTAATGAACTAATGAACGTATAGAAAGGTTTATTAGTTGTTGGTGCAACAGGCCCCAGATGGGTGACAAATTAGAAGGCGTATTCTATGAGCCACAAGTACAAAAAGTTAACATTATTGATGAAGTTTATGTAGTAGAAAAAATTTTAAACACATGCAAAAAAGGAAGAAAAACGGAATATTTAGTTAAATGGCGCGGTTTTCCTTAAAAATTTAATAGTTGGGTTAGTCAACTAATCAAATTAAGAATCTATGTAAGAAAGTTCAGATAAAAGTATGCATTGTTAAAAAAAAAATTGTTCAGAGAAAGACTGCTTTACAGCAGATTTGGATGAATCCGGATTTTTTTCAGATGCTAAAAATAGGCTCATCTCAGAAAGTATAAAAGGGATTGAAAATTTAAAAATCATCATTTTTAAGATTATTGCTTAACTGTGCAGTCGAAAAATGGACTCTTCTGCTCCTGAATCACGTTCAATGAAGATTAAAGCTCCAATTCAGCTGTGCTCCCGCAAGTTGCCTCACTAATGATTGAACTTTGTTACTTTTGTCAGAAAATTTGCAAAGAACAAGACTGTTTTAGAACAGATTTGAGTAACTTATTTTTTTTGATACTGATGTGTCCAAAATGTTTGGAATACAATAAGGCGAGACAAGAAGCAGGGATAGCAGTTCTTGAAAGATACATGGAAGAAAGAAAAAATATGGCTTCACAATGGGAAGAAAGCTTGCTAAAAACAGCATCAGAATAGAGCTGGAATAAGGGATTGAGAATTTAAAAAAGCATCATTCTTAAAAATTTTTACTTACTGTGCGGTCGAAAATGTCTTCTGGTCAGCAAATCTTTGTAACCTTTTGTTCCGAGCTGGCTCGGATTTTTTCTCAATTTCCATACAATGATTACCAACTTGCTCAAATAACTATGTATTTTTGGAACTGCTTCTCTGATGCCTACAAGGATTAGTGCAAAGTGGCTGCTGCAGATTACAACATGCAGCTCAAGTTGACAGGAAAAAACAAATGGCACAGCTTCTGGCATTTTGCTATTGCTTTAGAGTGGCAAAAGGCCCATTTTGAAACATCCTTCTTTGTCAAAATGTGGCAACATATTCGGCCAGAACATTGTGTTGTTTGGACACTGTCAACTGCAAATACTATTGATTGATATGCAAATTGAGCGTATCATGAGCAATATATAAAACCTCAATTTGTGAAAAAATGTACATTCACCTGAAAAAAATAAAACAAAAAAAAATTTTGGCCTGCATTGAAGCTCCGGGTCCTCATCCACGCAGGTTGTGCAGCTTCAAAAGCAGCTGGCAGAGAGAGCTTCATCTATATTAGAAGAAGCACAATTCATACACGTAATGAAAATAGATCTCTGATTTAAACATACCTTTTCTTGTATTGTAGCTGGCCCCACAAAGGCTGGAAAATCAACTTTTGTAAAACAGCTTGTAAAAAATGCAAATAATTTTATTCATCCACCTCCAAAATTTATATGGTTACTTTTTGCAGAAGATCAAAGTTTACATAAAGAGATGGAAACCAGCGCAATTTTTATGAAAGGTCCCCCTGATGTCTAGTTAGGCAACATAGCAGTGAACCACAATTAATTATAATAGATGATCTTATGCAAGAAGCAAAAAAATGATACATTATTTACACGTGGTTGTCATCATTGGGATGTTTCTGTAATAAATATTGTTCAAAACATATTTTTTAAAGGTTTGAGAACATGTCGCATAAACACAGATTATTTAGTTTTAATAAAGAATCCGTCTGATCAGCTTCAGGTACAAACATTAGCCCGTCAGCTTTACCTTCAAAATCCTAAGTTTTTTCTGGAAGCCTTTAATGATGCTACAAAAGAAGTGTTTTCTTTCCTTTTGGTCGACTTGATGCAATTTACACCTGAAACTCCATGCTAAAGTGTTTTGAGCAAATTGTGTCATTTACACCAAAAAAGTATAAAAGAACTTAAACATATTTTAGGTCAAAATAAAAAATGGCCTCAGAACATTTACAAAAACACATTAGCTACATCAATGCGTTGTCTAAGGCAAAACCTAAACAACGTAAGGCAATATTAGAACATTCAAAAATGACCTAATTTTATGCTGATGCGGATGCATACTCAATGTATTAAATGGTAATGTCCCTTTAAAGCCAATTGAGTCCAAAAATTGAGTAAATTTAAGACACAGCTGTGCGACCTATCTGCCTCATATATATCAGTAAAAAAGAAAAAGGACATATTGGAACAAAAGGGTGGTTTCCTTCCTACCTTGCTCGCGCCTATATTTGGAATTGCCAAGAAGCTTTTAGCAGATGCAATTATTAAATGATGATTCATACTAACAAAATGATTCTAGTCTCCCACAAGCTTGCTTGGGAGAAAATAGGAGCACTTCTAGGTACGTGTCAAATCTAGATTGTGAAATGATATATATTTTAAACAATAATTTGCTACCTATGGAGCAGGAACTTGAAAAGCTGTTACAGCTCAAATTTAAGGAAGAAAGAGCCAAAAAGCCGGCAGCAGATGCTAAATTTTTGCACACAGTCAAGCAAGAAATGAAAGAATCTGTGGAACCTATAAAGACAGATGTGTGTAGAGGAAGCATTTCTTGGCACAGTACCACAAAAATGGCGGAAACAAGCCTCCCACACATAAAATGGGCAGACAAAGGAGAAATGATTATTGATGGTAATAAAATTACGGGATTGAACATTGTTGATTTAGTTTCCAATTTTTCATGTATT
This sequence comes from Mermis nigrescens, assembly GCA_036768485.1. Taxonomy (NCBI): domain Eukaryota; kingdom Metazoa; phylum Nematoda; class Enoplea; order Mermithida; family Mermithidae; genus Mermis; species Mermis nigrescens. The sequence goes on along the minus strand of JAVLUZ010000157.1, from coordinate 5,589,619 downwards.
TGAAAATCTGAAGCACCTATTGGTGCTGAAATTTTCCTACAAAAATTAATCAATGAAAATTTTCCAAAAGAATCTATAGTGAATGTTAGTTGATTGAATTTATTGCAAAACCAACTTTATGCATCGCCATCTTAGTCATTTTCTACGCCATTGTCAGAAGAGAAAAAGCCACTGATATACCGGATAAATCTATAAAAGAAATTTAGAGCATAATTAAACACTAAAAAAGAATTTTACAAAAAAATGAGACAACAATTCAATCCAGATAATTTTAAGACTTGGTTAGACTACTATACCAACCAGGCTTCCCAGGTCGGATATGGTATTGTAGGGTTCAAGGGAATGCCGCACCAAAGAGGTGCTGGACTTGGTTGCTTTTTCCGTTCAGTTTTTGGATGACTATACCTATTTTTAAATCAGCAGCATCTAGTGTGGGAAAACAAGCTCTATCTATGGGTGCACATATTGCCGCAGATGTACTTGACTGTCGTAATATTGTTTAATCAATGCAAGCACACAGAAAGGAAGGCACAGCTAATTTGCTAAAACAAGCTAGTGACAAATTACAATGACAAACAGGAGAGAGGTTTAGGCACCCAACCCAAGCCTTTAAAAGAAACCGTATTTTCAACTAAAAAACAAAGTAAAAAGAAATAATGTCTTCAATTGATTCATTTTCAGTCGCCAGTACAAAAAGCGAACTTGATTTTTTTCACTGTACCGCCTACCTAGGTAGCCATAAAACGAGGGTATTGGGATGATTTAAATCTGACCAACCCTGTTACTGATGAAGGCCCATACAAATTTCATATTCCTCCAGATCAGTGCGTGGGCAGCAAGAAAATTCTGGGGGTGGTGCAAAATTTTTTGAAGGTCAAAAAATGGACTTAAAAATGGTGGTATGGCAACAAAAACACCATTTCAAGATGTTTCTCATCAAGCACTATCCATTGACATCAAAAAATTGCAAAAAAACGAAAAAAATTTTCAAAAATTGAATTCTGGGGGTATTTCAATTTATGGGGAAGGGAATATTTGTCTCTGGGGGTGCATACCCCCTCAAACCCCCACGCCCAGGTGTGCTCCAGATCCTTATTTCTTACAGCTTAATAAAAATTATATTTACATGCAAATTTCTATATCTAAAGGAACACCTTAGGCTGATGGCACAGCGCCTGATGTAGGCCCTTAAATCAGATTGCTAAAACTCTATTTCATCAGGTGAAACTTTTTTTAAATAATAAGCTTGTAAATGACAGTGGAGATAAATATGCATACAGAGCATTTTCAGAGACTGAACTAAATTATGGGTGGGATACTAAAAATTCGCACTTGCAATCTGCTTTGTACATAGTAGATAGTCCGGATTATGATGGCATGGAAGACAACTATGGATTTGAGGAAACTCATAGCATTTATTGCAGATAAGACTGTAGTTGAAATAAGTGCGCCACTACACATTGATTTATTTTTACAAGACAGGCTTTTACTGAATTATACTGACGTCAGACTTGAATCAAACAGAAAGCCTGATGCGTTTGTTTTGCAAAGTTTTAAGGAGCTGAAAATGTGCATTTAAGTATTCAACAAATGAAGTTTTGCATACAAAAAGCAGAAATTTTAGAAAGCACAGGGCTAGCTATTTGAAAGAGTACTTGCGTCAAACACTATTAAATACCCCATGCGCAGAGTTTCGATGATGAATATACATATACCTAGCACTTGTCATTCTACTCCCCTTAACACCTTATTATCAGGGCAGCTTCCTAGATGCATTATTTTTGGATGTCCTTCCAATTTTAAATCATACAGCATAAACGATGCAAAAGTAATTTGTGGGGCCATTACCTTCCCCTCCCACCCATTCAGGCTAGACTTTAAAAATAGCAAGTACCTTAGAGCTTTTGATCATTTATTCAAAACACTTGATATTAGTTGGGACAATAAAGGGAAAGGTGTGACAAGAGAAGGATTCAAAAACGATCAGTATCTGTTTGCATTTGATTTGACTCCAGACAAAGATTATGGCGGACCTTGGGATTTAATTAGGGAAGGTACAACTAGCATTGAAATTTCCTTTGCCAAAAAAATTCCCAATACCAGTCAATTTAGTAATGTTAGATAAGAACCGGAATGTTATGCATGATCTTAATGCTTAAACATGAATACTTTTCAACTCAATAGTGTATTAAAAGGCAATCAAGTAGTCAGTCAAAATTTCATTGATGTTTTCATGTGCAATAAATTACCACCCATTTTTAGCAAACCTGCTGCATTGGTAATGAATATGGACCCTAGCACCCAACCTGGTCTGCATTGGACATGCATGTATTTTGACGTGCATGACTCATGCAACTATTTTGACAGCTATGGCTTAGTGCCCAATAACCAAACACAAAATTATATTCTACAGTATGCTACAAAAATTGAGCATTATAAAAAATGCATGCAGCAGCCACTAATGTCTACGTGTGGCCAAATGTGTGTTTATTTTTTGATTTGGAGGTACAGAGGGGTGCCCATCACACATTGGCGTAGGGTGGTTAGGGGGTATGACCCCCAGAGGTTGAAATTTCCCCCCCAGAAATCAAAATATCCCCCCAGAAAAAATTTTTTTGCTTTCTTAGCAATTTTTTGATGCCATTGGATAGTGCTCAATGAGAAACGTCAAAAAATGATGTTTTGTGCCAAGACCATTTTTTGACCTTTAAAATTTTTTTCATCCCCCTCCAGAAATTTTTTCACCCCCCGGAATTTTGGTGCTGCCCACCTATAATGCCCATGAAACTAATCTTAAAAAGTTTAGAAAAAAGTTATGCGGATGAATTTGTAACGGGTTTTGTAAATAGCCTATTTAAGATAAACACCTCAGTCATAGATGAAGATTTTATCATACAGGAAATTTGTCAAAATGGATCAATTTTACATAACTTTGCCTAGCAACACAATAAGCAATAGACATAATATGCCTTCAAAGTTTATTGTACATTTACCGCAAAAATTAAAATTAATTGGTGATTGGGAGTGTGGTCTCTCAGAATTTATTTACCCCACGTTATGTGTGCTTGCAATGCTTACAAATAAGATCTTATAGAAATGCTTGTTAGTTTTCTTGCAAGATCTGTACCTTTTGCTTGTCATGTGCTTAATTGCCAACTTACAGGAAAACGTAATTCTTACAAGCAAACATCTTATTGAAATACTTGTAAGACCTTGCTTATCCAAATCTTACAAGAATTTCTATCTTGCAAGCACACTTATAATTTTGCTTGCAAGTGCTTGCCCTACAAGCAGTTCTACAAGATCCCAGCTGATGCTTATAAAAACGTGCAAGCATCTTATAAGCATATTCTTGCATGTGCTTAGAAGCACATGCAATGCTGATCAAAAAGTTTTGGCAGCCGGTCTTAGTTACAGTGCACTGAGCACAACCACCAAATACACATCTACATCTGCATTATTGTGCAAGATGCTCCAAGTCAGGCATGCGTGCACTGCTCAATAATTGTGATATTTTGAATTTACTCAATATGAACTTGAAACATAATCTTCACGGGTTTAATAGCAAAGAGAAGTGCTTATAAGCAAGTATAAGATTTTTTTCAAAATTGCCCAAAATTTGACAACATCTACTTGGTTGTGCATAATTATAAGCGTCTAAAGTTTAAATCTTGTTTATGTATGTAGGTCTGTCCCTCACAGCTTCAAGATAAACATGAGGGGCAGCTATATGCATAGGTGGACAAAAATTAATTTGGACTTATATGTCAAATTTTCTTTGAATTTAATTGTAATATACCTACAATATATCTCCATTTAAATTTTGCTTTTTTTTGGAAATCAAAACCATAGGCTAAATTTCTTCATTTCCAACATATGACCAAAAGCAGCATCAGCACGACTGTAGGTTGGCGGCTTCAAATTTCTGGGGGTGCAAAATTTTTTAAAGTCAAATATTGGCTTCAAAAATGATACTATGGCTAAGTAAACACCATTTTGAACATTCCTCATCAACCATTGGCATCTAAAAATCATGAAAAAAGCAAAAAATTCAAAAATTGAAATTTTGGCGGTATTGCTGGGTATTTCTATTTTCATGTTAGGCATTTTGCTTTCTGGGGGTGCATACCACATGTGGTCGGGGTGGGGGTTAAGCATCTCCAGATGGCCAAATGCATAACAAGAAAATGGAACTAATCAACAACGTGGGTGGGCTGCTCCAAAGGTCTGGGGTAGGGTGCTAAATTTTTTTAAAGTCAAATATTGGCCTTAAAAATGGTGCTATGGCGAAAAAACACTATTTTGAATGGTTCTCGTTGGAGCTCTATCAATTGGCATAAAAAACTCAAAAAAAGCAAAAAAAATTCCAAAAACTGAAATTCTGGGAGGATTGTTGGGTATTTGCCATTTCTTGTTGGGTACTTGCCTTATGGGGGATGCATACCCCAAACCACCCGTGCCCAGGTAAGCCCAACAATACCCCACACTTCATTTTGAAAAATTTTATGCTTTTTTGGCTTTTTTGACGCCAATCAATATAGCTCAACAAGAAACATTCAAAAATGTTGTATTTCATCATAGCACCATTTTTAGGCCAATATTTGACTCTCAAAAATTTTGAATTCCCAAGAACTTTGGAGCTGCCCACTCTATAGTGCATGCCCCCAAATCCCCACACCCAGGAATGATCACCACCACAATTATTGTGTGCATGCATAGAAGGCTATTTCTGACGTGAAAATGCAAATTTTGGACCAAAAACGGCAGCAACCCAGCACATTTTATTTAGTCCATATAAAGCTTTCAAAACTTTCTGATAGCTGAAGGTTGTTTAAGACTTTCAACGTCTTACAAGATTTTGGATTGCTGAATAAAACAATAAGCGTTTAATTATTTTTGTAGAAATTTTGGCCTGTTTTCATGACTTATAAGCACAATTGGCTCAGCATGTTTATGTATACAATTATAGCCTTCCTTGAAAAAAGCCAAGGAGGATGAATAATACACATTAAATAACCTTATGAGGAGACTGGCAGGTGCACCACTTGATTGAGCAATATTTTCTGCATCACTGGAGTTGCTTAGCAGAAACAAGTACGCTTGTGAAAAATTCAATAGACTCATTTTATTTAATTGACTTAATTTAATTCAATTTTATTAAATTTCTGTTTAACCATTTTTGTGACCTTACGCATGCAGATTAATTGAATTCAAGAAAAACCATAAAGTTAAAGTAATCAGACCCTGTACCTACAAGAATTTGACTTCATTCCAAATCATTTCTGGTAAGTCTGATAAAATGTCACGGTAAATCCGTAGATATATTTAAAACTTATCTTGCTCTTCTGCTTGTCCGTGCTTGCAAGCAGAAACAAGCAAAAAAGTTGTCTTGCAATAATGTATACTATGACCTATAAGTTTGCTTATTCATGCTTGTAAGCAACAAGAAAAATCTTTAAAAAATCAATTCTTGGAGAACTGTTGAGTATTAACACTTTTGTGTTGGGTATTTGGCCTTCTGGCGTGCATACCTACAATAAACTTCCACACCCAGGTTAGCAAGGACGGCCTCGTGAGTCAGCCGGCCTGTTTCGCTTTCAGTAATTGAGCTTCTTGAAGGACAAATTCTCTCAAAAAGTATTACAATGACTAATGACCACACATGGGCGTGGGGGTTGGGGGGTATGCACCCCCCAGAAGTTGAAATACCCCCAGAAATCAAAATACCCCCCCCCAGAAAATTTTTGTTGTTGCTTTTTTAGCAATTTTTTGATGCCATTGGATAGAGCTTGATGAGAAACGTCGAAAAATGGTGTTTTTTTGCCATATGACCACTTTTAAGACCATTTTTTGACTTTTGAAAATTTTTTCACCCCCCCCTCAGAAATTTTTTTCACCCCCCACCAGAATTTCAGTGCTGCCCACCTATGCTAATGACTTGTAGATTAAAGTTTATTCATATTTTTATGCTCTTTTGCAAAAAGATATTTTCAATCATCTTCAATTTTTTATCTTTTCAGTCACTTTCATTATACTGATAATATTACCATTTTTACAGCATGACGTGCGTAGGTAGGTACATATATGTATCTTATAAGACAGCTTGTATTATCTATATAAATGAATTGTGTCTTGCTTGTCAGGTCACAAGCACACTTAAGCAATCATGCAAGTCATCTTGCAATAAGGCATACAAGAACGAAATTTGCTTGCTCATGCTTGTCTGTAATACGCAGACGTAACTTTCTTCCAAGACGGCTTTTTGCTGACACTGTCCTACAATCCTGCTTGTCTTTAATTCTTGTCCTGCTTATAACTGTGCGTGTAAGCAAAAAGCAAAGGCTGGCAAGAATGTAAGATAGTATATGCAATCTTATAAGAATTTTATGTATTGTAAGACTGCTTGCAAGCAGTAACATTTTCTTATAAAATCTTGCAACAACATAAGCATCCGGAGGAAGAAAAATAAGATTTCTAAGAATCTTATAAGGATTCAACTGCTACTTATCAAGATGTAATAAGCAACAAAACATGGGCCCCCGTAATTGACAAACCATGAGAAAACACAAAACGGAAATTAAAATTATAGATGCAGATGGTATTGAATAAAAACTTCAAATGCAAGAAGGATGCTATGACTCCATCCAGGAATTTATAGAGGCTATGAAATTTTGTATAGGAAAAGTAGAAGGAGTAGAATTCAATTATTACACTTCAATAAAACGGGTTTCTGTAATGTTATTTGAACACTTTGTGTAATCAGTGAAACTGTCCAAGAGAATAGCACATATTTTGGGATTTAAAGAAACACTACTTAGTGATACAGGATGGTTGGATAAGGAGCTGGACTTGGTGGGGGTGGTTCTGAAAGCTTGTACGTCTATGCAAATATTTTAGAATCCTAGAGTTGTAGGAGACGTTTCAGCCCCTCTTCTGCACATCATAAACATGGGAGGAACATACCCTAACATCATTGACAGAATCTATGATTTTCCTCACTACATACCCATCCTCCTGTAAAGATATTTCTAGCATAGAAATAAAGATAAAAGACAATTTAGATCTATTAATACTATTTGTTTCTGGAAAACTAATTGTCAAGTTACATTTTCAAAAGATTAAATCTTAATATTTTTAGATATAAATAGTTGTGCCTATTAGAAATTCATCATCCTCAATCATGGTTATGATTCAAAATGTTGTTTCCACAGCTCAAGTGTCTTCAAAGCTTTTAAATTTGCATAAAACTTAGAGAAAGTAGTGAGGGTGTTTAATTCAATAATAAAAAGTTTAATGCTGCAGTAGTTTGAATAACAGAGCCAAAATATAACAGGCCTGTTGTTTAGTAGTGGCAAACTAGTTTGCATTGGTTTTGCTAAGCAGTGTGAACAAAATAAAATAGTAAATGAAAAATTTGCAAAATATTGGAGAAAAGTGGATACAAGCTAAAACTAACTGAACATAAAATTCACAATATTGTGGGCTCTGGAAATTTGGGCACAAACATAAATTTACGTTCTCTTGCTCAACACACAAAAATTTTGTTGAATACAAACAAGAAATATTACCAGTTTGAAAATACGATTTCCGGATGGCCCGCCCTCTGCTCTTATTTTTACAATGGGAAAAATTGTTATAACTGGTGCCAGAAACGAAGCACAGCTGAAACAATTTCAAAATGTGTAATGTGTGTTGACTGATGCATTCAAAATACGCGCATAACATAGGCTAAAGTCACATGTTTATTCAAAACGCTGTGCAAAAAATGGTTTGGTAATGCTAGACTATACAAAGGATTGTATGCATACAGAGGTCAACACTGTAGCATTTCAACCCATGCGGCTATATTATGTGATTCTATATTGAGAAAAGAAGATGGCAGCACATACGCATTTTAACCCGCCCAACCATGTTCTAAAAAGAGATAAAAGAAGCAAATGAAACATGTAGACACCCTTGCGGATGACTATTCCAGGATTGGTTGTTTGAATCAACTCTGAGGTTTTCAATTTTGTTGGGCACTAAGTTCCAAAAGAGCCCTACTAAATTAGAAATGACGCTCAGCAATATTCAAAGAGAAAGCCTGCATATTGTTCGAATCAGCTTGTTGAGTTTTTCTATTTTTGTTTGGGCACTATGTTATAAATAGAGCCCTATTAAATTAAAAATGACGACTCAGCAATATCCAAAGAGAAAAGTGTGCATGAGGTAAAACGGCTATAATATTAGACACAATTCACATATGAACGTTTATTCCAAGTAATAACAAGCACTGTATTTACAACAAATGATAAACTTTGCAACTGTTAAGATTATGGATAGTTATTCTATTTTCATTGCAAAAATGGTTGGAAACCCATTTGGGTTTTGCTCTTTGTTTAAACATCAATGTGTACAAATTGATACCATGCACAAAAAATGGTTCAATAAAACTAGTGAAATTGTTTGCCTCCTCAAAGCCTTATTGCTTTGCTTCTAAAGTTATATTACAATGATTCAAACGTGCTAATAAAATATCTAATGCGCGCCAAAAACAGCTACGCATTTGAGCTGTTAGGTCATCTTGCTCATAATTTATAAAATCGAGTTGTAAATATGATAGTCGCGGCGCATTAGCTATGATGCCTGACAGATATCCCTGATACTGCCAGAACATCAAGCAGCAGCTTATTACGATCTCCTTAGGATTAAGTCTGGCGCACAAGCTTGACAAAATTGTAATTGACGCAACAATTGTTGAATGTGAATCGTTCTACTTTGGAATGCATGGTTTGGCATCCATGCGATGCTATGCACAGTGACGTCGTCAAGATGTAAGTTCTTTCTGCCAGTGCCCGTCTCGAAATGTTCCATTATTAAGGGGCCCCAATTACTATTGAAACGAATCCCTGAAGAGGTAGTGAATTTATTGGAGATGGTTCACTGATTTTCAGACATGTAGCTGGCCTTCTGAATTTAGGGGACTAACTTTTTGAAGTCCAATCAACGACTACTTGTAGATAGGCAAGAATAATGTTTTTGAGCGTGTCTTTTTTATTTTCAAAATATTCCAAAATTTGATTTGATTTCAGCATATTCAAAAAATATGTTGTATAAGAGAAATAGGTACAAAATAAATAAATATGTGCAACGTGCCAGAAAATTTTGATATACAAAAAGATATACCAGCGCAAAGCATCCCAATTATTAGATCTTATTAGTTCAACAATGAGCTAGCATCTCTACTGACAGGGTTTTAACCACGTGCCTGTTGATTTTAAGAAACCCAATGGAAGATTTTACGCTATGATTTTTACAAAGCAGAAAGTATAAAGTGAAATTTATGAAATATAACTTGAAAATTAAAAAATACGCACCTCCTGCAGATGACCATTCTAGGATTGGTCGTTTGAATCAATTCTTTGAAGGTTTCTTTAGCGTCCTCACTAGGCCTAGCGCTCTTGCTAGCGCCATAGACGATGAAATCAATCGCCATACTATGAGTGATAGGCCATAAGGCCACGTCCCTATCTTTGTTGCCAGGCCTGAGGTTAATGGAGTAGTCCTGCTCCAACTCTGACCTGTTGGCAAAGGCTACTAGCAACAACAAATTTGTATTTATTTTGGCCTTGTCAGCCTTAAATATTAAATTCCACTGCTGATCAACCTGAGCAATTTTAAACTTGCTTGGTAAATCAAGCGCTCTGGAACACTTGTTGCTTAACTTCAATTGGAAGACCGGCAAGTGACATCATGTTGAAGGAGAAAACGATAAGATTGTGAAGGATAGTAAAGTATAATATGAAAGTCCTCAATTTTTTTCATGCTTTTATACTCGCAAAAGTAGCTTAAATTAGAAAATTGGCGCGCATTTTGTTTGACAGATGAATTAAAAATAACATAAGTTTTGTTTGATGAGCTGCATAACTTACACAGATGGACAAGAAATCAAATGATTCCGCTCCAAGTTAAAAATGAATAACACACATAAATGAGAGAAGGTAGACACATAAGATAAAATCGCTTCAGGCCTTTGAAGTATAAATGAATAACATAAGTTTTGTCTGATGAGATGCAGAACCTACATAGGTGGACAAGAAATCAAATGATTGTGCTCTAAGTTAAAATGAATAACACACATAAATGAGAGAATAAATAACATAGATGAATGACAGAGTGAACTGTAAATCACACCTGATTCTGTCAATGAATAACACACCTGGTGATATGAACTGAAATAAACGGATTCTTGCTGAATTATATACATAGATACTGTCCAAATTTAGCGCTTTGCTTTTGATGTTGATTTATTGAGGTCTTGGACATCTGTTCTTCTATCACACATTACATGTAAAGTCAAGTTTGGCGCCTTTTGATGCTGATACTATTATAGTGCACCTACTTTATTACAAATTCTTTAACAAGTAGTATGGCCCAAAATTTGGCGCTTCGTGACAAGCTTAAAATAGAACGCTCGAGTTTCGGCAATTTGGGCCTATACTTTTGTGCTTTAAAGTGTAGTAGTATGGTCCGAAATTTGGTGCTCCCTACCAAGCTTGAAAATAGAACGCCCAAGTTTGCCAATTTGGGCCTATAAATTTGTGCTTTAAAGTGTAGTAGTATGTTCCGAAATTTGGCACTTTGTACCAAGCTTAAAATAGAACGCCCGAGTTTGGCAATTGGGGCCTATACTTTTGTGCTTTAAAGTGTAGTAGTATGGTCCGAAATTTGGCGCTTTGTACCAAGCTTAAAATAGAACCCTCAAGTTTGGCAATTTGGGTCAAAGCAAGAAAGTTATGACTTTGTCCAGGGTGACTGACCAGTGCAAAAATAGAATGCTCGAGATTGGCGCTTTGTACCAAACTAAAACGCTATCCGTAAAATAGAAGCGGTTCATGCTATACGTAAAATAGAACATCCAAAATTCGGCGCTTCATGCTTATACTTTCATGCTTTATTGTGTTGTATGACCCCATTGTAGGCACTTTTGCGCCTACAATTTCAAAATCCCTATGCTTAAGCATGTGCTATATGCTTAAGCACGGAGACTCTCAAGGGGCATGCAGTACTACTTAGGACCATACGTGGGCAGCAAGAAAGAAAATTCAAGGGGGGGGGGGGGTGCAAGATTTTTGAAGATCAAAAAATGGCCCTAAAAATGGTGCTATGACAAAAAACACCATTTTTCGACGTTTCTCATTGAGCACTATCCATTGGCATCAAAAAATTGCGAAAAAGATAAAAAAATTTAAAAAATTGAATTCTGGGGGTTATTTTTGATTTCTGGGGGGTATTTTGGTTTCTGGGGGTGGGTGCACACCCCGGAAACCCCCCCCCCCATGCCCAGATGTGCTTAGGACCCCCCAAACCCCCACGTGCATATCTGGTTGTGAAGGAGTGGAGGATCTAGGATTCATCTAAGGGATGGGCAGTACTTTAACTTTTCCAAAAACAGACAAAGATAGGTCCAAATTTGCCCTCTCATGCAAAATGATATTTTTTGACATTTAAGATTATCAACTTTTATTTAGAAACACGTTTAGTGCGAAACTTTTTCCACAATTTTTAAATTTTTGACAGTTTTTCTGTGAAAAAAATCATTAAATTACTTTGAAATTAGTGAATATGCGGTGCAAAGCGCTGGTGATATTTAGGCGGATGAACGTATAGAAGCTTGATTTACTCTCAATGTCCTGTGTTTGTTGCATCTGATGAGGAACGCCAAAAACATTTTTAAATTAAGCAACTAGAAGAAAGCTATGCCGCAAGAGCTATTTCTGCTCTTGAAGTTGTTTTGAATGCTATTCCATGAGCAAAATTGCTTCCAGGTCGCCAAGGAAAAATGAATGTCATGATTTGGTGAAAAATTTGATAAATTATGATCACTGACGGTCAAAAATCATTACAATTATTTATCCATTCTTCATGTCGCCAAATGTTCTTGACCCATGGGGGGCCACTCCCTCCCGACCCCTTAAATCTACCATTGTGAAGTGCCTTTAGTATCTTTTTATTTGGTGCAAAAAAATCAGCCAGAAAATATTAAATTTACAATATCATGAAGAATGAGTAAAATAAATCACAATGATGTATTTAAAAGGTTGGGCATGAAAGACTGTTTATTGAGCATCAAAACCCTGATCATAAAGATTATTTTAATAGCTCATAACTGTGATCATAGAAACTCAATGTCAACTACATTCGCTCAAATTAGTGCAAAATAAACTACTTCTAACTTGATTTAATTGTATCTGCCTCTAAGCTTTCAAGCGCATGTTCAGTGCTTAAAATTAAATCAAACGACCTCTGCTGGCAAAGTGACTGAATTGAAATATTGATTTCATACAATATTGGTATTGCCGCTTTGATATTGCTGCTCAGAGTATTAATTGCCGAAATACGCTGTAGACTTCGCAATTGATAAAAGCAGGAAAAAATGAATTATGCACTAATTTTAGCCTCAAAGTACACAGCACAAAATATATTGACATTCAAGGCCGGTGTCGTGGGGGGGTCAATAATTGAGCTTTTAGGCCAAAATGCCTTCAAAAAGTGAGTGCTAAAATTTGTTTTCTAAACAGTGTCTTGCACATTTAGGGCAAAAAAATTTCAAAATTTTCATTCATTTTTGGCCTGCATTTAGCCTCATTTTCCCCAAAAGATTTCTTGTTTTTCCATTCTGGAACTAGACCCCCTCAACCCAAACAATTTTTTCCAGGATCCAGGGGGTGGGTGCAAGATTCTTTTAAGGTCAAAAATGGCCTCAAAAATGGTGGTTTGGCAAAAACACCATTTTTTGACATTTCTTATTGAAGCACTATCCATTGGCATCAAAAAATTGCGAAAAAAACGAAAAAAATTTTTAAAAATTTAATTGTGGAGGGTATTTTCATTCATGGGGGGTATTTTGGTTTTTTGGGAGGGTGCATACCCCAACCACACCTAGGCGTGGGGAGAGGTTTGTGGGGGTATGCACCCCCCAGAAACCAAAATACTTCCCCCAGAATTCAATTTTTGAAAATTTTTTCGTCTTTTTCGCAATTTTTTGATGCCAATGGATAGTGCTTGATGAGAAACGTCGAAAAATGGTGTTTTTATCGCCATACCACCATTTTTAAGGCCATTTTTCGACCTTCAAAAAATCTTGCACTCCCCCAGAATTTTCTAGCTGCCCACGTATGCCCCCAACCCCCTGCCCAGGTGTGGTTTAATAAGCAGTGTTTCTTATTTAGTGTACAGTGTTAGAAAAATAAAGCACACTATCCAGCTCAAAATTGTAACAACAAATTCATTCTTTATACAAATCAAATTAAAATTAAAAATAAATGAATTCACACTAATTATAGTCTGTTTTGCATAAGTTTAAGCATAAATTTTTAGAATTTCTTTGAGAGTAAGCCAATGGATTACAATAATTATATATCAAATCAATGCTATTATTGCAATCTGCCAGTGTGGACATAGTTTAAAAATTTATGACCAAAATTTTGTGAAACAGACTATAAATCGAAGCCCAAAATGTCACTCAGTGAGTCAAAAAATAATAAGGTTGAAAATCTATATACATTTACTTCCTCTCAATCAGTTCTGTGAGGCGAACTAGATGTTAATGGCAAGATGTGGATGCTGGATTCAGGGTGAGTAATTGTCAATGCTGGTGGATCAAAAGTACAACCCACATTTATTGCCTCAGATAGCGTTGAAAGAAGAGATGAGGAGCCAGACAAACCACTTCCCATTTCAAGTTCTGGTGGAATTCCGATATGCCAGTCCGCTTGCAGAATGCTGGTATTAATTGGACACCTCTTAGTGCGTTTTGATGTACTACCTGTTCTACCTTGATCAACCTCCTTTTCATGGTCATCTTCTACTTCCGAATCATAACCGGTGAGACCACTAACTCTCTCTTCAATCAAATTAGACTTGCTGTTGCTCAATCCAAAGATGATGCCATTGGCATCTCCTTTTGCTGGCCAGCTAAATATTATTTTTCCACCCTTTTCAACATTTCGCTTTTAATTTTCTTTGTCTCAATTACCTCAAAAGTATTATCCTCTGTGAATTCAACAAGTGCAAGGATTTTAGGTCTTTTAAATCTGAGACCACGTTTCTTTGTATTTATTTTGAATGAATTACAGCCTGAGGTCCAAATGGAAAATAACCTAAAAACACACTGACTGCCAACTTTACTTTATAATCAATAAAATATAAGTAATTGTACTCTGGCATGTAGAAAGGATACAGTTATGCCTTGTTGACTGCACAAAATTTGCTAATTCCAGACAATTGATTGCAATATATTATTCTCTCATCAATTAATATCAATAAAATTTGGTAAGTTTTACTGAAGATTAATTAACTATGTAAGTATCATCGTTATTTGGTCCATTGCATACGCATATCATTTTTTCGAGTACCTATGTACCACCTATATATGTATGTACCTGATGAAAATGCGTGTGTTGCATGTAATGCACAGGATAAAGCTGCAAAGAAATTTCTGATGACCTCCCACTGCTAAAAAAATTATAGGTGGAGAGTTAAAAATTAGGAGATCTGCACAGCACAGTGTCCTACTGACTACAGTAATCTGAACAATATCCCTTGCATTCCTGTGATTTAGGACGGCGTCCTAGCTGATCATTTTTTTGCAATTTATTTTCTTTGTATGTTTTGTATGACTACAAAACTTTGTCAAGCCTCATTCTAGACCTAGTTACATCATTTGAAATATTGAAGCTAGTAAATAAAATTATACATCCTAAAAATTAGCATATTTTTATGATTATCACGTAAAAACTTAAATTATCAAAAAAGTTTTGGCCAATGATTAGTAAAAGATTGGTGGGCTTCTGCTTTTTTATCAGCTACTACAGTTCTAAAATGATATTTTGGTCAACTGAAATATACTATTTGTATTTATTTTATGCATGTCCACTTCATGCCCATGGTTAAGTATTGTAGCGGTTTTTTTGCTTATAACTTCTTCTAAATTACTTAAGCAAAAAATGACAAAAATATTCGGAAAGAGTATAAAAAACTGCACAAAATGATACTACTATTAGCTATTTTGAGTGAGACTAAGTACATTTAACCAGGCTAGGACGGCATCCTAGCATGGGAACCTTTGACTTCAAAAAACACATGGGAATGCGAGGGATATTGTGCAAATGTGAGTAACCATTTTGCTTACATTTTTCATTGAGGCAATTATTAAAATCAAATGAGCGGCCTATTTTAATATCATTTTCTGAATTATGTCTGACTCATTTTATACATGGCACCGATTGGAACAAATTTAAGTCAATATTTACGTGGGCAAATTTTTTGACTTCAGCGCCAGAATTATCGAATTGGCAAAATTAAAAATAAATCATTCAAAAAGATATTATTACGCTGAGCTGTTGGGGAAGAATCCGCTTCCTTAGTATGTTAATTGCCATCATTTATACAATGAACTCCGTAAATTTCAATTTTCATCCATTTTTGGCCATCATATTGTCTCATTTTTCCATGACAATCATTATTTTCCTATTTAATATTTTATAATTTAGTAGGAAATTGACAAAAAATGAGGTACATATAGCTAATTTTATTTTCCTTAAGGGCCGTATGACTGAATGCGGTATAGTGCTATTCCAGGATAACACAGTGGGATAAGAGGGCGGAATAAAATATTTTGGTATTACAGAAAGCGAGACAAACAGTGATATTCCAAGAATAAAGTTGGTATGACAGAATGCGTAATAGCGCCATTCTGGGCGCTAACCTTGGGATAAAACAGCTGAATAAAAATAATCGGTATGACAGAAGGTGAAATAAGTTATCTCAGAAATTAGAAGAGCTGCTTTTATTCCACCATTTTATACCTGGTCAGAGCAGGTATAATGCAGCGGAATAGTAGTAAAAATTGTTTCTAACGCGGCCTTAAAGGGTGTAAATGTGTCAAAAAATTTTAATTAGATAGTTATTCAATTCCTATTTATCCAGAAATTCAATATTGTTGTTCTCGCTTGTATTTACAATCAAAAAGATGCAGAAATTTTGCTAGTGCGTTTGCTCCACAAATGCAGCTCATCTAGTTGAACTCTTGGTAAGGAGATTTTAAAATTTTTTGATCATGCATTACTATACACGCCAAGTTGAGTGATTTAAAAAACTAATGCAGTAAGTAGTAAGTATAATCAACAAGTTGACAGAAATATTAACCATAAGTACACAAAAAAGTAGTTTTCCATGCGCAAACTATGATAAATTTTTTGATCTCGATGGTAATGGTTTATTTTTATTTTTGTTCTCCGTAAAAGCAAGCAAGTGCCTTCATTGAACCGAATTGTACAAAATTTATTTGGTAACATTCAGAAGTCTCAAGTCAATTCCATGCATCAATGCACAACTTACATGTGCGCGCTACATACAACATTGTATTTATGTCCTATGATTCCAAACAGAAAAGCGAAGCACAATTATGAAAACGCCTAATTAGAGACATACACCTCATTTACTCATTCTCAATCTGCTAAGCTGGAGCATGTATTAAAAAGTGGAAAAACAATTGATCAAGTTATTTGAGTTAAATTAATCCAAATTAATTGCCAAGACAAAATAATTTTTATTATGAGCGTAGATGGGGGCTGGCACATGGTGCACATGCCCTTCCCCTGGAACCAAATCAAAACATGACCTGATTGCAAACAGCTAAACAATTTTTTGCGCTTTATGCCAAATTTTTGTCCATGTTTTGTACAAATTTTATCATTTATGTATTTTTTTAATTTTGAAATCACAAAAACTTTGGTCTCTGATAACAAAATTTTCTAAATTTCTGTCAAATTGTAAATATATTAGGTGTGGTGGATTTTGAGCAATTGCAGTAAGTACAGATATCTAAATGGACGCATGCCAAGCCAACTGCAGAGATACCCTACACACAAACAACTACCTAATCAATAACCCCCTATAAGTACCTACTGAACTTACTCAAGTACCTGGCCAACCTTAGCACTAGTCAGGTTGCTGCGCAATTTGCCCTTACTCAACCACTTGACTCCCAATTTACTTACAACCCAAAATCTCCTCCGACCTAGATTTGTCCATACCTAGGAGATTTGAGCGGCTACGCCCTAGATACCTAATGTAGCAGTAATTAAGTAACCCCAAATTTTCCCTAGGTCAGTTGACCTATTTTAGACCAAAATAATAATTAACACAAAAAGATTTGATACTTGTTTTTGCACCAGATTACCTATGGTAAAAAAGGATTACATTTATGGTTTCAGTGAGCACAATGAACATTAAATACAGCAACACAGAGCTCTAAACCACGTAGTCATCCTTTATAAAAAATATGTAATAATTTTTATAATTTTAGATCAAAAAGCTAAATGAAAGAATTTTTGACAAAGTGAAAAACAAAAAGGAAATCACCTGAATTATACAAAAAATTATCTAGTTGGAGCCATCACCCAAATCCAAAAGCTACCTGCAGTATAATGCACTTCTAGGTAACTGATTTTTGACATTTATGTACACCAAACAAAAACAAAAAGAAATGGTCCTTCCAATAGATGAAATAAAACAGCTATACAAGCGCTACAAGCGAATACAGGGCAAAACACCATGGCCAAAGAATAATCAACTAAAAGGGAATGATCTAACAAAAACAAAGATATGCTTATGACAGTGATAATTTTAACCAATGAGAATAGGATAGTTGGCGTCTATATACAATGTTGATTTTTTCCGATCTCAACACAGGCTTAACCGGATTAGCGGTCATGTCACCTATCTTTTATATGATAAGAGAGGGGACATATATAAAATCCACAGGATAGCTCATGCTGCATACATCTTGTGGTATGTACGTGACTTGCTAGTGAGACCAATCAGCGCTGCATGGCTAGATTGCCTCAGTGCTTTGTATGGTTGGAATGATTGTGACTGGCTTGACCCACCGTCCCGCTAGACCCACCGTCCCGCTAGACCCACCATCCCACTAGACCCACCATCTCACTAGACCCACTTTTTTTGTCCTGCTAGACCCACCGGAAGTCTTGCTAGACCCACCATGTGCATAATGAGGTGTCCCACTGGACCCACCATTTTGCGACCGTCCTGCTAGTCCCACTGTCTCAGAAGACCCACCCAAAAAAATGAAGACATACATATTATGTACATGTGAAATGAAAAGTAGTTATCAAGACGCTCAAGTGAATTCTGCAAAATATTTTGTAATCATTAATTTAAAAGCATGCTTGAGATGTGTGACAGTCAATAACAAGCGGTTAGTTTGTTTTCATGAATGTGCAATTGTATATAATTACCATTGGTACTTCATTCAAATATGACAAGTTGATACTTACATTAGAAATCAACAACTAATTAATAAGGATCAATGATTAATAGTTTATACGCCTTAAAAATCAGCAACTAATTAATAAGGATCAATAATTAATAGTTCATATGCCTTAAAAATCAGCAACTAATTAATAATGATCAATAATTAATAGTTTATGCATTCATTAATTAGAACTTGATTATTCTATTTGGTTTTAATTAATTAATTTCAAGTTTAATTATTTAGGAGTCAATTAAGATTAATTAATTAAGAATTAAATTAATTAATAAAGATTTAATTAATTAACACCTAATTGATGAATCAAGAGGCGAATTATTAGTAAATTAAATAATTAATTTTCATTAAATAACTAGAAGCACTTAATTAATTAACAGTTACTTATATAATTAATTTTGATCATTAATTAGTCAAGACTATTTAATCAGTAAAAAATTAATTGAGGTCTTATTCCTGTAATATGTAATTAATGAAAATAATTAATTAAAAGTAATTTATTACTCAATCCAGCTTAATTTATCATATGAGTGCAATTGATTCAGATTAAATTAATTAATTATTAAAGAAATAGGTAAATTAATAACAGAATTGAACGTTTAATTAATTATTTGATTTTAATTAATTACTTAACAGCAATTGATTCATTAATCAAGAATCAGTTGATTAATTAAATAAGAATTTAATTGATTGATCAGTTAATTAATCAATTTTAGTTGATTATTTTATGGTAATTGAGCAATGATTAATTTAATTTTGATCCATTAAAGAGGTATTCAATTAATTATGACGTACTTAATTAGTTAGGCTTAATAAATTAGAACTAATTAAAATTTTTAAAATCTGAAAATGATTAAAAAATTAATTCAACAAAGTTAAAAATTATTAAAAGAAAAATGAATCAAGGGATTTTAAAATAAATTAATAAGCATTAACTACATACATTCTGACTCTTAAAAATAATCAAGACGCTTAAGTGAAAAACATTTTGTGATAACTGGTTACTTACTGTTGCCAAACACACACACGCATGCACATATCTTCTTTGCATGTCATAACTTGTTGTGTACACAATTTCATGCAATAAAATACAAAATTTATTTATTTATCAATTAAATTAAATGTAGTTATTTTTTAATTAATTAATTATATATTTTTCTAAACATATATACTTGAATGGATACACTTTGCAAGTGCAAGCATTTCTGTTTTTGCTTATAAGCGTACTGGTGGGTCTAATGGGACAGTGGGTCTAGCGGGATGGTGGGTTAAGCGGGACGGTGGGTCTAGCGAGATGGGACTGGTTGGAATCATGGTCCGACAGCAAACAACCTGCATCTTTTTAGCTACAGCGCCAAATTTGCAACCCAGCAAATAATTGACTAATTTTGAGGGGTAAAAAGCGTGTAGATACACTATTTACAAATTTGATAATATTGAAGCATTTTCTGGTGTCAAAATCACTTTACAAATTTGATTATTTTTATGTATTGCTAGTTTTAAATTTCCAGTATTCTTCCAAATTTATTCAATCTAATGCATATTTTATTGTCCACTTTGCATTTTCTATTGCGGAACTTTCCAAAAGTTTTGCACAACATACAAGTTCAATCATTTCATCATCTCCCAAATTTCTGCTTTTTTGTGCAAATTCAATCATTTTATGTGTTATTTAATTTTGAAGTTTCAAAAATTCTTGTAAATTCATTTATCTTAATTAATTTTTATTTTTGAAATGCAGATTTTATCATTTTAGTATATTTTGCCAACAGAATCTCCAAAATTTAAGCACTTTATTTGTTGACATAAGAAGCTACAACATTTTTTCTGTTAACATGAGTCTAATTATTCCTCCCAATATAATGCGTTTCAAGCTTAAAAGTTTGGGCGCTTCATATCCATACAAGCTAAATCATTCAATGCATTTTATAGTGTTCAAAATATCATAAATTATAGCAGCCCACAATTTAAAGCCTAAGAAATTGGGCGTTGACTTTGATCATATTCATCATCTTAAAAATGTGTTTACGAGTATTTCATCATTTTGTATGGATTTTTTGCAACAAAATCTCAATTTTTTTGGGCTGTGCACAAATTTGATAATTTTAAGCATTTTTCTGCATTGTGATTCGCAAAATATGATACATTTCGGAGAATTTTATCATTTCAGTGCGTTTTCTGGCATACAAAACTCCATGTTCTTAGGGTCTTATTCATCTGCATTCAAAAGCTCCTGCTACGCTGTTTTTCTGTGTTACTGACAGGATGCCAGATGGCCAACATTATAGTGGCAGAGTATGAATTTCTATTTCTATTCAAACGGTCAACAGACTGTGTCATAATTTAGGATGGTGTCCTGCCCATCCAAAATATGGTCAAATTGTCAGAGACGCCAACAAGTCAAAACGGATTGCCTTTTGTTGATATCTGATCCTGGATATTAGCATTAAAAAAAATGATTTTCACTGATGAAAGCTGTATCCAGGTACTTATAATTATTAGGGGGAGAATCTTTAGGGGCGGGGACAGGTTGGCCGCCCCCCTACAAGTTCAAAATATTTGGTGAGATGAAGAATCGATGTATAATTTGCAATGATTTTGGTCATCAATGATCAGTGGCGGATCTAGGATTTTCTTCAATGGGGAGCAATACCCCAACTTTTCCGGGAGCAGTCAAAAATGGGTCCAAAAATTTGCATTCACATGCGAAAGAGCGTTTTTTTGGCGTTTTACGCTGTCTACTTTAATTTAAAATCACTTTTTATGCAAAATTTCTGGAAAAATTTCGAAATTCTAGACATTCAGCAAAAAAACATTATTTTTTTGATTTCAGCAAAAATTAAGCCCAAAGCGCCAGAATATTTGAGAAATTAAGGCTGTTAGCATATGTGGGCAGCATCAAAATTCTGGGGGTGCAAGATTTTTTAAAGGTCGAAAAATGGCCTTAAAAATTATGGTATGGTGAATAAACACAATTTTTCAATGTTCCTAATTGAGCACTATCCATTGGCTTCAAAAATTGCAGAAAACACAAAAAAAAATTTCAAAAATTGGATTCTGGGGGTATTTTGATTTCTAGGGGAGGGGGTATTTTCGCTTCTTAGGGGATGCATACCCCTCCCTCCAACCCCCCACGCCCATGTGTGTCTGTAAGTTGTTTAGAAGCTCAATTTACTGCTCAAATTCCTGCATTTGTAACATTTGATGAAATTTTCTGAAAAGTTATGCTCAAAAATAAAAGAAATCTATGCCTAAATAGCTGATTGTGCTCATGAAATTGTTTTGAAAGCTATTCCGTGAGAAAAACATGGGTTCCAGATTGCAAAGCAAATAAATAAATGTTATCAATAGGTATAATCCTGTGCAAAGCGCCAGAAAAATTCAAAAATTATAATCACTGATGGCCGAAAATCATTGCATATTATGTACATTTCCATTCTTTATCTCGCCAAATGTTTCAGGCCAATGGGGGGCGGCCACCATCCCCCAGCCCTCCTTAAATCCGTCACTGTCAATGATAATAATTCTTCAAATTTTTTTTGAATGCTATGTGCCAGATAATATTTTTTAATGGCTTTAATTTACTTTTGGCGACCTGGGCCCACTTCCACCAAAAATGAATAGTGAATAGTGAATAGTGAATTCTGAATAGTCTATTCAATACAAGTAATAAAAACTAGCGTTCCACCATTTACTATTCAAAACTAGTAAATTTTGACTAGTACTAGTCAAAATCAAAGACTTTTCCGACTAATAATTTTTTCTTAGTATTTTTGAGTGTATGGGCGATACCTAATGTACCGCTACGTACATTGCACAAAATGAATGTATGATAAAGGAGATCAGATCCTTTTGGCTCCTAAACAAGATCAGACAAGTTCTGTTGATTGTGCTAAGTTGGTTTTGGTTCTCATTTTTCTTTTTGTCTATTAACAATTCTCATTCATTGCTTACGTTTTGTTCTCTTACGCTTTGCTTTACTTATCCAATTAATGTCATCCAAAAAAATTAAACCGGCAATTATTAGCGATAAGAATAAGTTGAAAATTCTAATAATTAAATATATGCTAAAATAAAGCTCTCTTATTTGGCGCATTCAAATCTGTTATTACTCGCCAATCAAAACAAAAAAATTGGGAGGAAATTTTCAAGTATGCGCTGAGTATTGAATATTTACCACCAACAAGTGGAAAAGATTGGACTCGTTTTCGGGATTGTGTTTGGCCCAACTGGAGAAGACAAACCCTTTTTAAACTTGATGCACAGAAGCAAACTGGAGCTGAGGGTGACGAATTATTGACCCTCACAAATCTTGATGATGCTGTTTTGGATGTTATTGGACGAGAATCTGCTGCAATAATTGATATTAAAAATTCTACAGAATCACTAGAGATGGATTATGACAGTGAATGCGAACTGCAGCCTGCGATTGAAATCAATTTCGTAGATTTCCTCTGAGGGGCCGGAAGAAGATATTTTTACTCCTAAGTCCTCAGCAGGGAAATTTCATTTTCCAATTAATAAGAATAAAGAAGCTGATATACTTACTTCATTGAATTTGACTACAGTCTGCTTCAGGAAACCATGTGCATGGAATAGACTTCTGATTTTAGCAAATTGATTTAAAAATTCTTTCAGACATCACTCATGAAATTCTGCAAAGTAATTAATTAAACCACGACATCTAGTTGAGCCAAGTTGCATTGAAGTAGGCAGGAAACACCTTTGTAGCGTGTTATAAATTGTGAATTGTAAGCACTGTAAATTGCTAATCTGATTTATGTCACAAGGTTTTGTGGAGCAAATTTTAGTGCACACTAGAAGGGGCAATTACTACAAGACAATGAAGACATAGCCAGCTAGCTAAAACTCACTTATCCATCTATCTAGATTTTATTAGTTTACTTAGACTGTGAATTTGAAGATGTTCTGAACATATGATATTTTTGAACATTTTTGGTAGGTAGAACAGCATTTAAAAATGAATGATACCAATACATAGGACGCTATTTCTTAATTTTTAGCTACTGATTTTTGAGTATGAAAAATTGTAAGGCATAATTTTGAAATCCTATCCATGCTCTGAAATTGTTATTTCTGTTTACGCTTACAGAGTTTTCCATATAAACGTAAAAATTTACAGCATGATACATTAAAGCCCAATGTTTACAATCATCGCAGTTAGCTAAGGACAAAGACTTCATTTATCAGTCCTTGTCTTGTTTAGCAGAGCTTTTATCTTTGAATAATTTTTCAAACTTTCTCATCAGCTTGCCTTATTCTTAAACTGTGATAGCTTTAAGGAACTCAGTACGTTTAAAGATCGCAAATTAACCCAAAAATCTCAAATCATCATATCTTTTCTAATGAAGTAGGTACATATTTACATAGACTAAGATTTGCCCCTCCTAGATACATTTTCACGATTTAGTTCAAAGAAATGCAAAGATGAAATAATACCTATGAAAAAGAAGAAAATTGCTTTGCAAGTGGAACATTTAGAGCTAGCTAACTACAAGATGAAACTTGATATTCTTGAATTAGAAGATAAATTAAATCTACAGCACAAGTATCCTATTGACACTCTAAAAGCCTTTACATTTATTGGCTATTTGATGCAAGCTCGGCGCGGCCAATTAGCCCATCAGGAATGAATGTTACCAGTAACATTTGGCGCAAGGAGTGATAGGCATTTTTCTGCCTAAATTGCTTTCATTTTTTATGAAAATGTTACGATATGGTATGCTGCAGATTAGTTTTTCGAAAAGAAGCACCTGTTTTACTTTATGTTAGATTAAAAGAAGTTACAAGAATAAGTTCATGCAAAAAATGAAACTAAAATATTTCTCAATATTGTCCCAAAGTATTTTCTTCCTCACTCACATCATTTTCATCAACCAATTCTATTGTTTTTTTTGCTCATTTCAGTCATGATTGTCTCAAATTCATCCTCTCCAATGGGCTGGTATTCTAATGCAATATTATGTAATACCGTGCAAGCTTTTATGACTTGCGCTGAAAATTCAGGTGACAAATTTAATTTTGTAAGGCACGCAAAACGTTTCTTTAAAATTCCAAAAGCACATTCAATAATCTGACGTGTACATTTATGTGCTTTGTTGAATCTCTCTTCAGCTGGAGTCAATACCGGCTTCAAAATAGGTGGAATCAACCAATTGCTGAGACCATATCCTGAGTCCCCTAGAATCAAAGCATTTGGAACTGGATGCCAACCTTTGTTAAACGTTTCAGCTAAGCTGCTAAGTTTCAAAACGCACACATCATTTACAGAACAGGGCCATTTAGCACTAAGTAAAAAAATTGGTATTTTGGCCCAGCAACCATCATAGTATTTATAGAATTGACAGTTCACTATGTTATAGTTTTGAAAAATGAGCTTACTAAGCGAGTTGTAAACAAGAGAAACTTAAAGTTTAAACATACCATTAAATTATGAAGAGATTTATAAAAGATTTTAAACTATAAGGAAATGAAAAGGTGGGATTTTAGTAAATTAAAACAAATTTAGAGGATATGATGAATATTTTTGTTGAGAATAGGACAATCATGTGATTAAAAGATCAAAAGAGTTAGATGCTCGACTAATAACCTTGGAGCAATCTGATGTAATTAAATGATTGCTATTTGAGATATGTTTGTGAATAGCAGATAAGCTATCACCCTGAATTGGCTTTCCAGTAGCAAATGAGATGCCAGTATGCTCTGCAATTCTACTCCCAAAATGTTAGCGAGTTTTGCCAATGTAACTAGTTATACAGCTAGAACACATATACTTATATACTAAATTTGAGAGTAGCTTAGCAGGTACAGCATCCTTGTTCCTGAAAAACCGGCTCATACACATGACAGGTTTTTAAACAAACCTTACTCTAATCTGAGGGT
This sequence comes from Mermis nigrescens, assembly GCA_036768485.1. Lineage (NCBI taxonomy): Eukaryota > Metazoa > Nematoda > Enoplea > Mermithida > Mermithidae > Mermis > Mermis nigrescens. The sequence continues at coordinate 5,564,385 of JAVLUZ010000157.1, read as the reverse complement.
AAAATGCAGATATAAGCTTTAGAATGCTGCTGCGCTCGTTGTAGCCATGCACACCAGTGTAAGGCAAGACAAGAGAATAGCATAATTTATCACACCTGACTTTTATTTCATCACTCATATTATAAACCTTTGTCATAAAGTCTGATATGACCTTATCAATCAAGCCAAGGGGATACTCATTTTGCAGTAGAGTCTGCTTCAGCTTGTCAATATCAGAGACAAAAGTCTGATATGAGTTACAAATCATGTTTATGCGACTCACAAGTGTCCTTATTAAACCAACTTTACCTGCAAAAGAAATGAAGCTAGACAATTTGGCATAAAGGCCAGAAAATGTATGTTTCCGATATGATGATGTCACAATATCATCAGACTTCCTTTCAAGAAGAACACCAAGGAAATTTAATTTCTTGTCACATTCAGTTTCAAATGTGAACTTGATATTAGATTGTTGCTGATTCATGTAATCACAGAACTTAGTAGGCTGATTTCTGTCAGGAAACACTACAAATGTGTCATCAACATAACATACATAAAACTTGGGTCTGATCTTTATATTACAGTCTCTGAGGGACTTTGTTTCATGATGGCTCAAGAAAACGTTTGCAAGAACTGGGCCAAGTGGATTACCCATAGCAACACCATCTATCTGTTGATAGATTTTACCATTGCACGTAAAGTAACTCTTTAACTGCTAGTTCTAGAAGCAGTTTGAATTGATGATGATTCATGTTATTTACTAACATGACATTCTGATCATCAAATAGTTTCCTAATACATATGTCAATGGTCTCATTGAGTGGAATATTAGTGAACAAGCTTTGAACATCATGACTAGCCATAAGATGATAGCTTTTGAATGTAAAAGCCTTAAGTCTTGTCAGGAAACTACCAGTGTCACAGAAAGTGTATTCATTTGTACTTATGTCTTGTAGAATTGGCACAAAACACTTAGCCAACTTATAAGTTGGAGTGTTGATGGCTGACAAGATCGGTCTTAGAGGAACATCTCTCTTATGGGTCTTAGGCAAGCCATATAGCCTGCCATAACTGCATCCTACAGGATTTATACTTTTATACACATCAGCAGATAGTCCATTCTGCTTATGAACCTTCAGTAAATGGGCTGATATGCGTTTCTCAACTGAGCGTATAAAGTGACAAGGATTACATTCAATGACTTTGAAGTTTGAGATATCATTCAAGACATCATTCAACTTCCTAATGTAGTCATCTTTGTTCAAAATTACAACTTGGTTACCCTGATCTGCCTTTAGGACAATGATATTCTTGTCTTTTGACAGATTGCTGAGGATTTCATAGTCACGCTTTGATAGATTATCACAATGCTTCTTATCATAATTAAAGTATGAGCTAAGAGCAATGTCATGCAATTGATTCTTGATCATTTGCATTTTTACATTATCACAGTTCAAGGCAGTTTGTTTATTGAGGAAACCCATCAGTTTCTCAAAAGGCAGCAAATAATCACCATACTCAATCTTCCTAGGTGTAATAGAGTACTTCATACCATAAGACAACGAGCTTCTCATGAGCTGTCAAAATCGGTTACTTAAATTAACCGCAACCTTGTCAGGATTGACACTATTAACACTTTTATGCATAAGCAAGTTTTTTACCTTCTTGCAATGCAACTGTCTAAGATGGTTGAGAGATTTAGACACATGCATCTAACTTATGTTAATAATACCTGAGAATCAAGCCAGGATACTCTTGAATCAAACAAGGTTATCTGTGCCTTCAAATCTCTTAGGACTCTTTCGACCTCTTTGATTTTACCTTTTATTTCCTCATTAAACAGAAGCCTCTGACATGTTATATAACACTTAGAATGCTTAAGCATCCTATTAAAAACCTTGAAAGCCAGAAATTTAGGAAGGAAATCATTATCAATGCATTCCTCAAGAAATGCAACATCCAACTGAAGCTTATCATAGCAAAGTTGAAGCTTCTCAACTTTTCTCAAAAGTAACACAACTCCATGATCATACTTATTCTCCAAATATGTGAATATATTTAGCTTTAAACAAATCTTGAAAAGAAAATCAAGAATAAAGAAAAACTTTTTAAGTCTAAAACTCGCCAGGCCCTCCAACCCGCCCTTACCTCCACCCATCCTAGATGTTGTAGCAGTAGTAGAAGTTATCTGACTAGCTGAAGTTGTTTGACTGACAGGCGATTTTCTCCCAATTTGCCTCACTTGACCAAAAAAATTTGGAAAATTGACTTCAGTAGCACAGGGGGAAACAATCTGACCAACCAAGGCAACTGGAGTAGGGTGTGATTCGCTCCCATTGTTCTCCCATTGTTTATCGACTATACCACATTTAGCTGACGTTTTGACCAAAGCTTTGGCCATCTTCAGAGCATAATTGTAGAATTGACTGTAGTGTTCACTATGTAATAGTTTTGAAAAAATGAGCTTGCTAATCGAGAGTTGTAAACAAGAGAAACTTAAAGATTAAACATACCATTAAATTATGAATAGAATTATAAAAGATTTTAAACTATAAGGAAATGAAAAGGTGGGATTTTAGTAAATTAAGACAAATTTGGAGGATATGATGAAACAATTTTGTTGAGAATAGGACAATCATGTGCTATGTATAATGACTCCTTGATTAAAAGATCAAAAGAGTTGGATGCTCGACTAATATCCTTGAAGCAATCTGATGTAATTGAATGATTGCTATTTGAGATATGTTTGTGAATAGCAGATAAGCTAACACCCTGAATTGGCTTTCCAGTAGCAAATGAGATGCCAGTATGCTCTGCAATTCTACTCCCAAAATGTTGACAAGTTTTGCCAATGTAACTAGCCATACAGCTAGAACACGTATACTTATATACTAAATTTCAGATTAGCTTAGCAGGTACAGCATCCTTGTTCTTGAAAAACCAGCTTATACACATGACAGGTTTGTAAACAAACCTTACTCTAATCTGAGGGTAAAATTCTGCTACATACATTGTAGCCATGCACACCAGTGTAAGGCAAGACAAGAGAATAGCATAATTTATCACACCCAACTGTTATTTCATCACTCTTATTATAAACCTTTGTCATAAAGACCGATATGACCTTATCAATCAAGCTAAGGGGATACTCATTTTGCAGTAGAGTCTGCTTCAGCTTGTCAATATCAGAGACAAAAGTCTGATATGAGTTACAAATCATGTTTATGCGACTCACAAGTGTCCTTATTAAACCAACTTTATAGGCAAAAGGAATTAAGCTAGACAATTTGGCATAAAGGCCAGAAAATGTAGGTTTCTGATATGATGATGTCACAATATCATCGGACTTCCTTTCAAGAAGAACATCGAGGAAATTTAATTTCTTGTCACATTCAGTTTCAAATGTGAACTTCATATTAGGATGTTGCTGATTCATGTAATCACACAACTTAGTTGGCTGATTTCTGTCAGGAAACACTACAAATGTGTCATCAACATAACGTACATAAAACTTTGGTCTGATCTTTATATTACAGTCTCTGAGCGACTTTGTTTCATGATGGCTCAAGAAAATGTTGGCAAGAAGTGGGCCAAGCGGATTACCCATAGCAACACCATCTATCTGTTGATAGATTTTACCATTGCACATAAAGTAACACTCTTTAACTGCTAGTTCTAGAAGCAATTTGAATTGATGACGATTCATGTTATTTACTAACATGACATTCTGATCATCAAATAGTTTCCTAATACATATGCCAATGGTCTCATTGAGTGGAATATTAGTGAACAAGCTTTGAACATCATGACTAGCCATAAAATGATAGCTTTTGAATGTAAAAGCCGTAAGTCTTGTCAGGAAACTACCAGTGTCATAGAAAGTGTATTCACTTGTACTTATGTCTTGTAGAATCGGCACAAAATACTTAGCCAACTTATAAATTGGAGTGTTGATGGCTGACAAGATAGGTCTTAGAGGAACATCTCTCTTATGGGTCTTAGGCAAGCCATATAGCCTGCCATAACTGCATCCTACAGGATTTATACTTTTATACACATCAGCAGATAGTCCATTCTGCTTATGAAGCTTCAGTATACGGGCTGATATGCGTTTCTCACATGAGCGTATAAACTTACAAGGATTACAGTCAATGACTTTGAACTTTGAGATATCATTCAATACATCATTCAACTTCCTAATGTAGTCATCTTTGTTCAAAATTACAACTTGGTTACCCTTTTCTGCCTTTAGGACAATGATATTCTTGTCTTTTGACAGATTGCTGAAGATTTCATAGCCACGCTTTGATAGATTATCACAATGCTTCTTATCATAATTAAAGTATCAGCTAAGAGCAATGTCATGCAATTGATTCTTGATCATTTGCATTTTTACATTATCACAGTTAAAGGCAGTTTGTTTATTGAGGAAACCCATCAGTTTCTCAAAAGGCAGCAAATAATCACCATACTAGATCTTCCTAGGTGTAATAGAGTACTTCATACCAAAAGACAACAAGCTTCTCATTAGCTGTCAAAACTCGCTTACTTAAATTAACCAAAACCTTGTCAGGATCAATACTATTAACACTTTTATGCATAAGCAAGTTTTTTACCTTCTTGCAATGCAACTGTCTAACATGGTTGAGAGATTTAGACACATTGCGTCTAATGTATGTTAATGATACCTGAGAATCAATCCGGGATACTCTTGAATCAAACAAGGTTATCTGTGCCTTAAAATCTCTTAGGACTCTTTCGACCTCTTTGATTTTACCTTTTATTTCCTCATTAAGCAGAAGCCTCTGGCATGTTATATAACACTTAGAATGCTTAAGCATCCTATTAGAAACCTTGAAAGCTAGAAATTTAGGAAGCAAATCATTATCAATGCATTCCTTAAGAAATGCAACATCCAACTGAAGCTTATCAAAGCAAACTTGAAGCTTCTCAACTTTTCTCAAAAGTAACACAACTCCATGATCATACTTATTCTTCAAATATGTGAATATATTTAGCTTTAAACGAATCTTGAAAAGAAAAGAAAGAATAAAGATAAACTTTTTAAGTCTAAAACTCATCAGGCCCTCCAACCCGCCCTTAACTCCACCCATCCTAGATGTTGTCGCAGTAGTAGAAGTTATCTGACTAGCTGAAGTTGTTTGATTGACAGGCAATTTTCTCCCAATTTGCCTCACTTGACTAAAAATATCTGGAAAATTGACTTCAGTAGCATAGGGGGAAGCAATCTGACCAACCAAGGCTACTGGAGTAGGGTGTGATTTGCTCACATTGTTCTTCCATTGTTTATTGACTATACCACATTTAGCTGACATTTTGACCAAAGCTTTGGCCATCTGCAGAGCATAATTGTAGAATTGACTGTTCACTATGTAATGGTTTTGAAAAATGAGCTTGCTAAGCCAGAGTTGTAAACAAAGAGAAACTTAAAGTTTAAACATACACTGTTAAGAATTATAAAAGATTTTAAACTATAAGGAAATGAAAAGGTGGGATTTTAGTAAATTAAAACAAATTTAGAGAATATGATGGAACATTTTTGTTGAGAATAGGACAATCACGTGCTATGTATAATGACTCCTTGATAAAAAGATCGAAAGAGTTGGATGCTCGACTGATAACCTTGAAGCAATCTGATGTAATTGAATGATTGCTATTTGAGATATGTTTGTGAATAGCAGATAAGCTATCACCCTGAATTGGCTTTCCTGTAGCAAATGAGATGCCAGTATGCTCTGCAATTCTACTCCCAAAATGTCGGCGAGTTTTGCCAATGTAATTAGCCATACAGCTAGAACATGTATACTTATATACTAAATTTGAGAGTAGCGTACACACCTGGGCGTGGGGGGGTTTGGGGGGGGGTATGCACCCCCCCCCCCGAGAAACCAAAATACCCCCCACCCCCAGAAATCAAAATACCCCCCCCCAGAATTCAATTTTTGAAAATTTTTTTCGTTTTTTCGCAATTTTTTGATGCCAATGGATAGTGCTTGATGAGAAACGTCGAAAAATGGTGTTTTTATCGCCATACCACCATTTTTAAGGCCATTTTTCGACCTTCAAAAAAATCTTGCACCCCCCCCAGAATTTTCTTGCTGCCCACGTATGGTAGCGTAGCAGGTACAGCATCCTTGTTATTGAAAAACCAGCTTATAAACATGACAGGTTTGTAAACAAACCTTACTCTAATCTGAGGGTAAAATGCAGATATAAGCTTTAGAATTCTGCTGCGTACATTGTAGCCATGCACACCAGTGTAAGGCAAGACAAGAGAATAGCATAATTTATCACACTCGACTTTTATTTCATCACCCTTATTATAAACCTTTGTCATAAAGTCTGATATGACCTTATCAATCAAGCCAAGGGGATACTCATTTTGCAGTAGAGTCTGCTTCAGCTTGTCAATATCAGAGACAAAAGTCTGACATGAGTTACAAATCATGTAAATGCGACTCACAAGTGTCCTTATTAAACCAACTTTATAGGCAAAAGGAATGAAGCTAGACATTTTGGCATAAAAGCCAGAAAACGTAGGTTTCCAATATGATGATGTCACAATATCATTGGACTTCCTTTCAACAAGAACATCAAGGAAATTTAATTTCTTGTCACATTCAGTTTCAAATGTGAACTTCACATCAGGATGTTGCTGATTGATGTAATCACAGAACTTAGTAGGCTGATTTCTGTCAGAAAACACTACAAATGTGTCATCAACATAACAAACTTAAAACTTGGGTCTGATCTTTATATTACAGTCTCTGAGCCACTTTGTTTCATGATGGCTCAAGAAAATGTTGGCAAGAACTGGGCCAAGCGGATTACCCATAGCAACACCATCTATCTGTTGATAGATTTTACCATTGCACATAAAGTAACACTCTTTAACTGATAGTTCTAGAAGCAGTTTGAATTGATGACAATTCATGTTATCTACTAACATGACATTCTGATCATCAAATAGTTTCCTAATACATATGTTAATGGTCTCATTGAGTGGAATATTAGTGAACAAGCTTTGAACATCACGACTAGCCATAAAATGATAGCTTTTGAATGTAAAAGCCTTAAGTCTTGTCAGGAAACTACCAGTGTCACATAAAGTGTATTCATTTGTACTTATGTCTTGTAGAAACGGCACAAAATACTTAGCCAACTTATAAGTTAGAGTGTTGATGGCTGACAAGATCGGTCTTAGAGGAACATCTCTCTTATGGGTCTTAGGAAAGCCACATAGCCTGCCATAACTGCATCCTACAGGATTTATACTTTTATACACATCAGCAGATAGTCCATTCTGCTTATGAACCTTCAGTATACAGGCTGATATGCCTTTCTCAACTGAGCATATAAACTGACAAGGATTACAGTCAATGACTTTGAACTTTGGGATATCATTCAAGACATCATTCAACTTCCTAATGTAGTCACCTTTGTTCAAAATTACAACTTGGTTACCCTTATCTGCCTTCAGGACAATGATATTCTTGTCTTTTGACAGATTGCTGAGGATTTTATTGTCACGCTTTGATAGATTATCACATTGCTTCTTATCATAATTAAAGTATGAGCTAAGAACAATGTCACGCAATTGATTCTTGATCATTTGCATTTTTACATTATCACAGTTAAAGGCGGTATGTTTATTGAAGAAACACTTCAGTTTGAGCTGTCAAAACTCAGTTACTTAAATTAACCACAACCTTGTCAGGATTGGTACTATTAACACTTTTATGCATAAGCAAGTTTTTTACCTTCTTGCTATGCAACTGTCTAACTTTATGGTTGAGAGATTTAGACACATTGTGTCTAATGTATGTTAATGATACCTGAGAATCCAGCCAGGATACTCTTGAAACAAACAAGGTTATCTGTGCCTTCAAATCTCTTAGGACTCTTTCGACCTCTTTGATTTTACCTTTTATTTCCTCATTAAGCAGAAGCCTCTGGCATGTTATATAACACTTAGAACGCTTAAGAATCCTATTAGTAATCTTGAAAGCCAGAAATTTAGGAAGCAAATCATTATAAATGCATTCCTTGAGAAATGCAACATCCAACTGAAGCTTATCATAGCGAAGTTGAAGCTTATCAACTTTTCTCAAAAGTAACACAACTCCATGATCATACTTATTCTTCAAATATGTGAATATATTTAGCTTTAAACAAATCTTGAAAGAAAAGCAAGAATAAAGAAAAACTTTTAAGTCTAAAACTCACCAGGCCCTCCAACCCGCCCTTACCTCCACCCATCCTAGATGTTGTAGCAGTAGTAGAAGTTATCTGACTAGCTGAAGTTGTTTGATTGACAGGCGATTTTCTCCCAATTTGCCTCACTTGACCAAAAATATTCGGAAAATTCACTTCAGTAGCAGAGGGGAAGCAATCTAACCAACCAAGGCTACTGGAGTAGGGTGTGATTCGCTCCCATTGTTCTTCCGTTGTTTATTGACTATACCACATTTAGCTGACATTTTGACCAAAGATTTGACCATCTTCAGAGCATAATTGTAGAATAAACTGTTCACTATGTAATAGTTTTGAAAAATGAGCTTGCTAAGTGAGAGTTGTAAACAAGAGAAACTTAAAGTTTAAATATACCATTAAATTATAAAGAGAATTATAAAAGACTAGTTGAGCTGCCCCGCGTTGCCTGGGCTGAACTTAGGCCTGATAGCTATATGGAATTAATAATTCTCTTGTATTTTTTATTTTTCAAGACTTTTGATGTTTTTAGGATATTTCTAAAAAAATTGTTGGTACAAACCATATTTTATTTTTTGGATTTTTTTAAAATGTCTTTTGTCAACCATTTTTTTGATCAAATCCATATTTTTGACGTTACAGAATGGTTTCGAAAATTGTTTAGCCATAATCATATTTTTGATGTTCTGGGGTGTTCTGGAAATTTTTTTAATAAAACCCATATTGTTGATGTTTTGGGATGTTTTGGAAAATTTTTTTTGTCAAACCATATTTTTGATGTTTTAGGATGTTTTGGAAAATTTTTTTAATCAAACCCATATTTTTGATGTTTTGGGATGTTTTGGAAAATTTTTTTTGTCAAACCATATTTTTGATGTTTTAGGATGTTTTGAAAAATTTTTACGGTCAAACCACATTTTTGATGTTTTAAAAATTTTTTGTTTGTTGTAGCAAAGGGTGTCATATATCACGTGATATGTTATAGCTGATGGTATCTCCTATCTTATATCACTGCATGTTATGGCACAGACAGGGTATCTATACCAAACCTATCTTATAGCATTGCCTATCTCATAGCACAGGGTATCTTATATCCCATACTATCTTATAACATTGCCTATCTTGCAGCTCAGGGTATCTTATATCACTTCCTATCTTATAGCATTGCCTATCTTGTAGCACGGGGTATCTTTTATAACGTTCTATCTTATAGCATTGCCTATCTTGTAGCACCGGGTGTCTTATATCACGTCCTATCTTATAGTATTGCCTATCCTGTAGCACAGAGTATCTTATATCATGTCCTATCTTATAGCATTGCTTATCTTGTTGCACATAGTATCTCATACCATGCCTATCTTATAAAATTGCTTATGTTATAGCATCATTTGGTTAAACCCATATTTTGATGTTTCACAGTGCCGACCAATGCTATAACATATAACAATGTACATAATGTCGCCAGGCATGCTCCTCTTAGCCAGGGTATCCCTATACAAACAGTATAAACTAATTTTTGAAAAAAATAGCAAAAAATTGGCCATCTCCCGAAATCGTGGAGGCTTATAGCACAGGGGCCAAACCCTGCTCCCTCCCTGCCCAGGACCAATGGGTGCTTTTGTCCAAATTTCAAGATTGCTACGGCTCCTTCCCCCATTGGACCGACCTCGGCCCATAATATCAGCCCATTAAATTTCATTGGGCCGTAGCCAACCCGGCACAAACATACAAACAAACTTTCAAAAAAAATATAGTAGATTTTAAGCTATAAGGAAATGAAAAGGTGGGATTTTAGTAAATTAAAACAAATTTAGAGGATATGATGAAACATTTTTGTTGAGAATGGGACAATCACGTGCTATGTATAATGACTCCTTGATTAAAAGATCAAAAGAGTTGGATGCTCGACTAATAACCTTGAAGCAATCTGATGTAATTGAATGATTGCTCTTTGAGATATGTTTGTGAATAGCAGATAAGCAATCACCCTGAATTGGCTTTCCAGTAGCAAATGAGATGCCAGTATGCTCTGCAATTCTACTCCCAAAATGTTGGCGAGTTTTACCAATGTAACTAGCCATACAGCTAGAACACGTATACTTGTATACTAAATTTGAGAGTAGCTTAGCAGGTACAGCATCCTTGTTCTTGAAAAACCGGCTTATACACATGACAGGTTTGTAAACAAATCTTACTCTAATCTGAGGGTAAAATGCAGATATAAGCTTTAGAATTCTGCTGCTTACATTGTAGCCATGCACACCAGTGTAAGGCAAGACAAGAGAATAGCATAATTTATCACACCCGACTTTTATTTCATCACTCTTATTATAAACCTTTGTCATAAAGTCTCTGAGCGACTTTGTTTCATGATGGCTCAAGAAAATGTTGGCAAGAACTGGGCCAAGCGGATTACCCATAGCAACACCATGTATCTGTTGATAGATTTTACCATTGCACGTAAAGTAACACTCTTTAACTGCTAGTTCTAGAAGCAGTTTGAATTGATGACAATTCATGTTATTTACTAACATGACATTCTGATCATCAAATAGTTTCCTAATAAATATGTCAATGGTCTCATTGAGTGGAATATTGGTGAACAAGCTTTGAACATCATGACTTGCCATAAAATGATAGCTTTTGAACATAAAAGCCGTAAGTCTTGTCAGGAAACTACCAGTGTCACAGAAAGTGTATTCACATGTACTTATGTCTTGTAGAAACGGCACAAAATACTTAGCCAACTTATAAGTTGGAGTGTTGATGGCTGACAAGATAGGTCTTAGAGGAACATCTCTCTTATGGGTCTTAGGCAAGCCATATAGCCTGCCATAACTGCATCCTACAGGATTTATACTTTTATACACATCAGCAGATAGTCCATTCTGCTTATGAACCTTCAGTATACGGGCTGATATGCGTTTCTCAACTGAGCGTATAAACTTACAAGGATTACAGTCAATGACTTTGAACTTTGAGATATCATTCAAGACATCATTCAACTTCCTAATGTAGTCATCTTTGTTCAAAATTACAACTTGGTTACCCTTTTCTGCCTTTAGGACAATGATATTCTTGTCTTTTGACAGATTGCTGAAGATTTCATAGTCACCCTTTGATAGATTATCACAATGCTTCTTATCATAATTAAAGTATGAGCTAAGAGCAATGACATGCAATTGATTCTTGATCATTTGCATTTTACATTATCACAGTTAAAGGCAGTTTGTTTATTGAGGAAACTCCCGCTTAGCAAGCTCATTTTTCAAAACTATTCGTAGAATGTTCTCCGTGCCAATTTATTAATTGACTTTTGTCATGGGTGGGAGTTTTTATGTGAATATGTGATTAGCGTTGTTATAGTCTGACTAAGACTAAGACTCAGACTAATGAGACTAAGGTCTTTTGTTAGTCTTAGTCTGACTTAGACTAGGACTAATTCTTTTTAAAAAGACTAGTCAAAGACTAGGACTACCCTAGAGACTATAGTCAGATATGATCTTTTTTGCAAAAGCAGGCTGTTATGATTACTACATTAGTTCAATCTACTATTACTGTATCAGACAATCGTAATTGAATATGTGCTTCAGCAGAGAGAGAGAGTGTACATACATTTGTTTAAGTAGTTACTCAGGAATAGATGAAAATGACAAAAGAATGAAATCTTTTAGCAGCTTTTTGATCCATTAAATTGCTGAATTACAAAATTCTCTCGAATCTGTTTATCATATAGGTACTACTCCTGAAAGATGTGTATCACAGTAAAAGCGAAAAATGTTCAGTCAGATTTAAAATAAATTTTCGAGGTCAGTACTCAGGAACGCACGTTGACATGGGGAATCCTAGAATCCATTCCTCTACAGTCATTATCTGGCACTTGCTTCTGATTTTTTTGGCCTTTTGACACTTTGTCGAAGGGTAGATCCAAAAAATGTTTTGTTTGCCTTGCTGTAAGGGGCGTAGGGGGGGCAACCGCCCCATCCTCATTTGCCCAAAATATTGCGCAAAATGGAGGATTTTTAAGCAATTTTTAGCAATTTTCTAGTAAAAACGGCTAATTTTTCCGCCCAAATCGGGGTTCCGCTGCCCTCCACTTAGGGTGTACTGCCCCCACTTATGAAAATCCTGGATCCGCCACCGCTTGCTATGCTACCAATTTCTCCAGCTCCTTTTTTTGTTTCTGAAAATCTTACCCTATCCAGACCCGAGCAGAATTCAGGTCTATTCCAGCTCACCTATGCTCTTAACTTATAAGTTTGCATGCTATCATCTTAGTTGTCTGGGCATTTATACTGAGCTATGCATGATCGGGGCTTTTTTTGCACACTGCAAATGGAAGCAATCGTGCAAACAAAGTCCATTGGTCGTTTGCATGAAATATAAAGGGAAAATTTCGAGTTAATGAAAATCAAAGAATTGAAACAAATAATGTTATAGGTAGGAAATGCAGTAATCATGCAGATGGAACCCTTCCTGTCTAGATGACATGATCGCTTAATTTGCACACACGGATGTCGTGAGAAAGAAGCCCTGGCTGTAATGTATCTCAAACCTCTGTGCATATAAAAGGTAAAAGGTAGGATCCATTTGAGTCGCCTATCATTTTTGATAATTTGAAGTGTGCATTGTATATTCATGCATTCCTTTTTTGACTAGTTTTGTAAATCTACAAGAGACCTGAGGATGTGAAAATCGCAGTCTTTCATACCTTTATGAAATATACGCACTTTCATTCATTTCCTAATGAAATATACGCACTTTCATTCATTTCCTAATTATGTACAAAAAAGTTCTGCGTATGATTATATGCTGTGTATCTGCATAGGCGGATTTGTTTGAACATGATTCTGTTGACAAAGATCCGTCCGGTAGTATATTTGCTGAAGACTTGGAGTTAGAGCCTAGAAGCAAATGGCTATCAGAGTGCCACTCTGCAATTAATTGCAGCACGCACGCTCGTCTTTCTGTTGGCAGTAAAAGCATGATTCGGTCGGTCGAATCGGAAATAGACAAATATTTTGCTGATTTAGGATCCACTTCGCAAATCACTCCACTTGCTTATTGGAGCAATCTGCAGGGCAAGTATCCAACTTATGCGGCTATTGCTATGAACATATTAGCAGTACCAGCTACTTCGGCACCAATTGAGCGCGTATTTAGCCAAGCCAGCATTGTGTTAGATAAAAATCGTCATAATTTGTCCAACTATAAGCTTGAGTTAGAAGTGTCTTTTAGCATGAATCGCAAATTTATTGATCTATTGTGAAACGTGAATTTGCATGCTGATGTACGTAAATATATTTTGCATATTGTACATATTCATAAGTCACATGTGAGGCAGGCAGCAAAACAACTGAGTAAGTAGGATGAATAGGGGTTTGGCTTGACTGGTTCAGGAAAAATTGAAAAAATGTGAAGAAAATTCATTTTGGGGAATCTGATGGAATGAAGATCTGTAAATCCTGACTTATATGTGCGATTTTCTGTTGTAGTATTTATAAACAAAAAGCTTCTACAGTAATCTGTTCTATTCCGAATGGCCTTGTAATAGAAACTTTGATAGGCTACAAAAGAGCAATAGCATGAATTTAGAGTCATATTGTCTTGCTTATATATTCATGATACTCGTACTATTGGCATCTTCAGTTATATACATAAGTATGTACCTACCAAAGATTGATTTTGAAGTGGAAGGTTCTATAGTTGAGTGAAGAAGCGTCATTTTTTAAATAGTTCATATGCATGAATTGCGGAAGAAATCGAAAGGGTAATAGGTGTGCTTTTTTGTCGCATTATCAAGATATTGAGTTCGTACTATAAAACATTCAAAGACTATATCTTGGGACTAGGACTACTAGTCTTTTGATAACGTAGTCCTAGTCAGACTTAGGACTAGTCATTTCGAAAGTCTAGTCAGACTAAGACTAGGACTATATCTTTTTTTGGGACTATAACAACGCTATATGTGATCCATCAAGGACACCAATGCAGTAAGGCATGCGCACCACTTTGTAAAATTCAGCAATGACAGACCCTAAGTTATCCAGCCATTTAACAACATTGTGAAAATAATGCTTATTTATAGCAGTCACTACACTATGAACAGCTCTGGAAACGGTAGATTTTCCAGGACCATGAGCATCACCAACTGTAAGCATTAATTCAACGCCAGCTAAATAACGTATGGCCAACAAAATCTGCTGAATCGGCGAGAGACCCATATTTTTATTGAAATCATGTCAAAGCTGTGGCCCTATATTGTTCACCAACTGTTCTATTGAAGTACAAGAAAGCCAAAATCAAGCGATAAAATCGTCTATTTCGAAATTAATCAGTGGTTGATAATTTTTTTGTTTTCCATAAAAAAATTCACTTCCTCATCTTCACTGCTACTACTACTTGTATCCAAAAATATTCATTTTCACACTAATCAGCAAAAGAATACTTGTCACGGCGGAATGACTAGTCCACCTAACACTTGTCAAAAATGTACATGTTTTGACAAGTAAATGTTTTACTAGTCATTTGGTGGAACGGCTTACTAGTTTACTAGTAAATTTTACTATTCAAAACGTATTCTTTTACTAGTTTTGAATAGTGAATAGTACTAGTCCAAATAGTTATTGGTGGAACCCGATTACTATTCAGACTATTACTATTCAAACTATTCAGACTATTCAAAATTTGGTGGAACCGGCTTCAGGAAGCCATTTTTCGCTCAAACAGCATTCAAAACAATTTCAGGAGCAAAAACAATATTTTGGCATAGATTTCTTCTATTTTTGAGCACAATTTTATACAAATTTTTTACATTACACATTGAATACTACAAGTACAGAAAATCGAGCAGTAAATCAAGCTTCAAAATGTTCTCCTGCGTGCCTTTCATTTACAATGTTTCTGGCGCTTGGCGCTGGATTTTAATTACAGCCAAGTTATTTTATTGATTTTTTTTGCAGAAAATTAGTTGAAAACTTCAAAATTTTTAGAAATAACAGCAGCAAAAGTGATAAATAAAAGTAGACAATGTAATACGCCAGAAAAACGCTATTTTGCCTGTTATGAGCAAATTTTTGACATTTTTGACTTTTTTAGAAAACTTGAGGCACTGCCCCTAAAAATCCTGGATCCGCCACTTATTTATTGGCTGTTGTTTCCTGAAAATGACACATATTTACACATCTTTCGATGTTTCTCATTGAGCACTATCTCTTGGCATAAAAAATGACAAAAAAATTCAAAAATTTGAATTCTGGGAGGGTAAGTAGTTATGTGTGGCTCCTTGGAGTGCAATGGTTAAGAATAGTCTATGCTCAAGCATAGGCGAGGAGGCGGAGTCTTGCACTCTAGGGTACGGGTCAGGGAGCCATATTTAAGGATTTACAATGGTTAAGGATAGGACATAGTTGAGGAGTGGAAGGTATGGCACAGTGCCAGCGTGCCAGCTTAGGCTTAAGTGTAAACTAGGATTAAATTAAGCCTAAGTGAAAACTAAGTGTAAAATAGGTGTATTTCTACTCCGCACTTACTTTTTAAGATGGCTAGTAGTAAGCATGTCCCCTAGCGCGTGCACAAAGTATGGCCCGTGCTTAAGCATAGGCTATGTTTGTCAGAAAATGTATGAGCCAGCTATTATAGGTCCACAAAAATCAATTGGAAGCAAAGAAATTATAGTTGGTATACCAAAACCCTTACAGCCAAATGCAAAATTGCTATTACAACATATAAATGATGATCCTAGTATTGACATTTAACATTGGGTGATATTGTGATTGATGGTCAGAAAATATATGGATCAAATAATGTTGATTTGGTTCATGACATCATGTGTGATCGTACAACCGTACCTGCTGCAATTAGTGCAAAAGAGTTGGCTAGGGTCCTTCAACATTCAAACGCCCCACTTGAGAGTATAGCTAATAAGAAACAAAAGAGTGCAGTGGCATCTGAAGGCGACTTTTCCTGGGATGAAGAAAATCTGTAAATAGTAGAAATGTTCAGTCAAAAAATGATACAATCAAAAGCATGCATGTACAATTTAATCCTGAAATAAGTGGCCTTTGGCTAAAATATTACACAGAACAAGCCTCACAAACAGGTGTGGCCTAGAAGGCTGTAGGGGCGTACCATATCAGCAATGTGGCGGATCAGGGAGTTTCTTTAAATCACTATTTAGAAGGGCTGCGCCTGTATTGAGATCTATTGGCAAAAGCGCTGGGAAACATGCATTAGTGGCTGCTGCTAATATTGCATTTGCATCAGATGTGGCGCAGCAAAAACCTTTATTCAAGTCTTGGAAAGAACATTCCAAGCATGAGGTGGCACGAATTCTTAGATGAACCATCCAGGACTATGTCTGGTGAATGGCTAGGCGTGTGCCAAAAGTCTATAAATATGATTAATGATAACACATTTACAAAATTTATTCAAAAAATGGCTCTAATAGACGTATAATCTATTCCAAGTATGAAATCTGAATTCAATCTTTTCACTGTCCCTCCTACCCAGGTTTCTGTTGGAAATGGATTTTGGGATTAAGTGCAGTCTATGCACCCAATAATAAATAAAGGCTCCTACAAATTCAGAATCCCACCTGATCCACACTATTTGCAAATGAGCAGAAGTAATATATACATGGCGCTGTAGATGATGTATCTACATGGGCCTCATGATATTGAGCGGAACGTTTTTTACTGCTTCGAATTTGGCCCAATGTTTGCCAAGTATCAAATTCGGCACTCTGGCCAAAAAGAAAAAAATTTTTGCTGTTGGACTGCAATTCCAACCATACAAAGCTTGGTAGCAATTTACCCCCACCATGCTGATTGGTCCACTAGCAAAGTCACATACGTACCTTTGAGAAGCGCAGCAGGAGCTATCCCGTAGATCCAATTAATATCCCTTTTTCTTATCATATCAAAACATAGGCAACATGACCACCATATGTGGGCAGCAAGAAATTTCTGGGGGGTGCAAGATTTTTTGAAGGTCAAAAAATGGCCTTAAAAATGGTGGTATGGTGATAAAAACACCATTTTTTGACGTTTCTCATCAAGCACTATCCATTGACATTAAAAAATTGCGAAAAAAGCAAAAAAAATTTTCAAAAATGCATAACCTGTGCATAACCCCCCAAACCCCCACGCCCAGGTGTGATGACCACTATTTTAGTCAAGCCTGTGTTGAGATCGAAAAAAATCAATATTGTACATATATGCCATCTACTTAAAATGTTATTGCTTAAACTTTACAGCCACGCCTATTTAAAATTTATTGTCATAAGCATATTTTGATTCTTTGAGAAGCTTTGTTGAGTAATAATTACTTTTGGGCCATGTGTCTTGCAATATAGCTGCGTCTTGTCAATTAGAACTTCTTTTTGTTTTACTTATTTTTCATGTACATAAATTTGCATTTTAGCTACCTAGAAGTGCATTTTACTGCAGGTAGATTGGCACTGGTGGAGGGCTCCTTATTTTATTATTTGGCTCAGAAATTCAGGTGACTTCACTTTTTAATTATTCTTTTAATCAAAAATTCATCTACCAAATTTTATATCTAAAATTCATAAAAATTATTTCATAATTTTTATGCAAGATGACAGCCTGGTTGAGAGCTCTGTGTTGTTGTGTTCAATGTTCATTGTGCTTATTGGAAGCAGAAATGTAATAATTTTTGCCTCAGGTAATCTTGTGCAAAAACTAGTTTTTAAAACTTTTTGAGATAATTATTATTTTGTTCCAAAATAGGTCAGCTGACCTAGGGCGAAATTCAGGGCTACTTAATTACTGCTGTGTTAGGTATCTAGGGCGTAGTTGCTAAAATCTCCTTAGGTGCGACAAATCTATGTCCAATAAGTTTTAAGACCGTAGGTAAATTGAGGGTCAGTAGTTGAATCTGATGATTTGTTATAGCAACCTGACCAGCGCTAAGTGTAGCCAGGTACTAAAGTAAGTCCCATAGGTACATATAGTTTGTCTTTGTTTAGGTAGCTGTACTTGCGTTAGGTATCTATGGGTGGCATGCATACGTGGGCAGCAAGAAAGCAAGAAAATTCTGGGGGGGGGGGGTGCAAAAATTTTTGAAGGTCAAAAAATGGTCTTAAAATGGTGGTATAGCGATAAAAACACCATTTTTTGACGTTTCTCATCAAGCACTATCCATTGGCATCAAAAAATCGCGAAAAAACAGAAAAATTTTTTAAAAGTTGAATTCTGGGGGAGGAATATTTTGATTTCTGGGGGGGGGCGTATTTTGGTCTCTGGAGGGTGCATACTCCCCCAAACCCCCCAAATGCACAGGTGTGGTGGCATGCTGTCCATTTAGTTATCTGTACATACAGCAGTTACCCCAACAATTGCAAGTATATTCACATCGCTAAGAATTAAAAAACTGACACCTGTATTAGGCCTAGCACTACCCAATTATGTGCTAATCAACCTTATAGGCAAACATTTTTTAAGCAAGTCAAGTGTTTTTTGATTAGTATTTGACAGCTCCAATTTATATGCATATTTGGCATATTTTGAAACTAAATTAAATTATGGTTTTGATGCAAAATTGTCTCATCTTTGCTGTATTTTCACGAAAGTGGGGCTAATAGGATTGTTGACAATAATAAAGGATTTGAAGAATGAGCAGCGCTGTTCAAAGGCTTAAGTGTTGTAGAAGTATCTGTGCCTTTACACATTGACTTGTTCTCTCAAGACAGCTATTTGCTAAATTTTTAAGATTTTTGCCTAGAATTACACAGAAACAGTAATAATTTTGTCATACAGTGTTTTGACAATATTTCACTAGAACTCAATTTTTAGCAATGAAATTGTTTGTTTGGAAAGTAGAGGTGTTAGAAAGTGTGAGTTTAGCGCTTCAGCAAAGAATGATGACATATACTGCCAAACACTCTATAAGAAGAGTCACTATGACAAATATGCACATTTCAAATCCTTCCAGGGAAACATTCAGTTTTGCATTGTTTACAGGCCAGCTGCCAAGATGTTTAGTTTTTGTTTGTTGAGGGAAAAGCATTTTGAGGCAGTTTGTCAAAATCACCAACCCATTTAGCATTTACAATGTGAAAGTAACGTGTGGAGGGCAAACCTATTCACTGAATGTGTCATTCAAGCAAAATAAGTCTATCCAGGCATTTGATCCAATGTACAACACACTTGATATTGATCATGATAATGAAGGTAATTTTATCAGCCAGAGATGACTTCAAAATGAGTCACTGTTTATTTGTGTTCAACCTGACGCCAGATGCGGTTGATAGTGGACATTACAATCTAGTAGTACGCAAAGGAACAACAAGCTTAAATGTAAAGTTTGCAGATGCTTTGCCCGATTCTGGAGTAGAAATTATTATATATGCCTAATTTCATAATTTAATAATGATTGATAAAAACCACAACACTTATCATGATTTTAACATTTAGCAATGAACACACTTGAAATACTACCATAGGTGGGCAGCACCAAAATTCTGGGGGGGGTTAAAAAATTTCTGGGGGGGGGGTGAAAAAATTTTTAAAGGTCAAAAAAGGTCTTAAAAGTGGTCGTATGGCAAGAAAAACACCATTTTTCGACGTTTCTCATCCTATTCAATGGCATCAAAAAATTGCTAAAAAAGCAAAAAAATTTTTTTCTGGGGGGGGGGTATTTCGATTTCTGGGGGGGGGGTATTTCAACTTCTGGGGGTGTATACCCCCAAACCCCCACCCCACGCCCATGTGTGAATACTACACACTTCAGAAGCAGATCCTGCTGCAAACAAAATTTTGCTGGGCATCTTCCCTATGATTGTCTTCTGCCTATACTCCTCTACCCTGCTGCAGTAATAGCCAATTTGGATTTCAGCAATAATCGAGCTTCACTACCCCCCCCAGAAAAATTTTTTTGCTTTTTTAGCAATTTTTTGATGCCATTGGATAGTGCTCAATGACAAAAGATCGAAAAATCGTGTTTTTTTGCCATAAAACCACTTTTAAGACCATTTTTTGACATATGAAAATTTTTTCACCTCCAGGAATTTTTTCACCCCCTCCCCTAGAATTTCACTGCTGCCCACCTATGGTGGCCACGTCCTTCAATCGTAAATTGCATTGTAATTTTTTTGACAATTATGGTCAAAAACCATTTGAGTTTAACAAATATATTCAGAAAAATGCATCATCATACATGTACAATAATATGGGGGTTCAGGATCTTTTCTCTACATCATGCGGCCATATGTGCATTTATTCCCTGCATTTTCGAGCAAAAGGGTTTCATTCAAAAGATTCATTACATCTATGCACATGCCCAAAGTCTATAAATACTTTGAGGAAATATAAAAAAACAAAGAAACATGGATCTTAAGCAGTTTTACATTATGCTTTGGAGCAATTTGCAAGAATTGCAAGAATCAAATATTGCCTCTATGTTCATTACAAATCTGCATAGGCACATAATGCTCAATGGTGATTAGGAAGTAGGGCTAGCCAGAATAATCTATGCAAACACCTGGAATAATATATCCAAAGATCAGAACATGATTCAATATTATGATTTTAAAAATTATATCCAAATAAAAATGCTTATTCCTCACACCAGGTACTTGAATATACATGATCTTGTGAAAACAATCACTGAAGGATTAAAAATGGTCAGCACAAATGAAAAATTTGACTATACATAACATAAAAGCTCACAATATGATGATAATAAAAAATGCTGTCATCTTAAACTCAACACTGAACATATTCATAGCCTAAAATTAACCAAACATTTAATGTACATGCTGGTATTTCTAGAAGACTAACTCTCTAGCATAAATTATAAGGTAGCACAAGAACTGAATATAGCTGCCCACCATTCTCCCAATATGCTAGGCGGCATGCACAATTTTTATGTAAATTGTAATATAGTCGAACCTCAAATTGTTGGTAATGTTTTTGCCCCGCTTCTGCAGTTGATAAATATTAAAAAATTTATATGGATATAAGAAACCACTCCTATATCAGTCCACACTATATACCAGTGCTCAAAAACTCATTTAATTCTATTGAATATAACATTAAAACCAGGATATGCCGGTGTTTTTTGAGTTTGGGGAAAAACTATCATTAAATTGCATTTCAAGTGTACAAACATGACCTAAAGTTAGACATATTACTTTTTTTAAATCATCCCCCTCCCCAAAAATGGAGTTGCGTCAACAAAATCATTGCCACATATTAGTGCATTTGCTTTGCTGGAGCACTGTTACAAGATCTGCACACGTTGTATCACCGGTCTCACCATTTTAACAATTAAGCAAGAAATTACTATAAGTATTTTATGCAAAGAGCCATTGACAGACATATACTTGTCCATATAATGCATAAAAAATAACGTCAAATTACCAAATAAAGGTTTACTTAGGTAAAATGTTGTTCAATGAAGGTTCTGCTGTGAAGAAGGTCATCAATCTGTATGAGGCCAATGGTTGCTATGACCTAATCACCCTTATGCCAAATTGGGTATAAATGTTCGAAGGCATTGTTGCAGCACATTTAATTTTGTTGATATATATATATATATATATATATATATATATATATATATATATATATATATATATATATATATATATATATATATATATATATATATATATATATATATATATATATATATATATATATATATATATATATATATATATATATATATATATACTAGCAAAGAAACATGCTCCAATGGAACAAAAAGCCCAATATACTTGGAATTGTGGATTATTAAGGATGTAAAAGGAGGGGACTAGGAAAAATCTTCCTAAAGTCGCAAAATCTGCTAAAAATCAGACTTTCTCTAAGCAACGCAAAAAAAACCAAGTATATTCAACAGCCTCTCTGACTAGCTGCTTTTTCAATCATTTTTATGGTTAAATATTTATTTTAATCTGTTGGCCGCAGAATATACATCAATTTTGCGTTACTCAGAGAAAGTCTGATTTTTAGCAGATTGTGCGACTTTAGGTAGATTTTTCCTAGTCCCCTCCTTTGACATCCTTAATAATCCACAATTCCAAGTATATTCATCTTTTTTGTTCCTTCGGAGCATTTTTATTTGCTAGTACCCCACTTTTAATTAGTATGATTTGAGTACATCAGTCAGTAAACACATACAGTAACATGCCATTATAATGACAGCAGTACAATAACACGGAAAACAATACTGTTCTTAACATCAGCATTATCCTTTTCAAACAAGACAACCTTACATTATTTTAACAGATCAAAGTTTTTCAGAATTAACTTTATGCAAATATCAAGTGTGAGGAACACTAACGCTCAGATTCGGAAGTAAAATAAATTTGTAGTATAAACTACATTTTAACAACAAATGATTAGTGCAAACTTCACACAACTACAAGGTGTAGAGGAAACTAATAGTCAGATTCTCATTTCTGATTTTACGTAGAACATTTTGAAAAAAATTAAGCTTCCGCAAGGCTCTAGAACAAGAGTTGACTTAATATGTAGTGTAAACTCTACACAATCACAGACTTTAAAGAAAATTTCAGTCGGATTCGTAATTCTGATATTATGATCAACATTTATGAAAAAATTAAGTCTCCACAATGGCCCAAGGACAAATAAATATCAGATGTGTTAACGTGGACTCAAGCTACGTTCACTTCGCTTGCTTAACCCAAATCTCAAGCTTATGCACTCACACGGGGTTCTCACCCTTTTTAAGAGGTTGATCACCAGCCGGCTAATTGGGGGTAAGTGGCCCGGCCTATTCAAGGTAGCTCGTCCTCTACGCACGCAACTAGTGACACTTACTTACTCAACCCCTTTGAGATTAAGTACCTAATTAAAGTAAGTTCCCCGGAAACCTAATTGAGGGCTCAAAAAGATTATTATTTAACTTGTTTTGGACCAAATTCCGGTGCTTGAAAATATTAAGGGTTCCTAAGTATAGTGTAGCACAAGGACAGATTTCAACAGCACGAAAATTCAACCTAGCCCAGCATCGTTAATTAAATAATAAATCTTTACAATATTTTCGGACAGAAAAATTATGAAGCAATTAAAAAGCAACAGCATGGAGGATACATGCTGCCAACCGTAGTCAAGTATGAAACAAAATAATGTACACTGAATTGCATTTTCGCGTTTAAATTATTATGTATTAATAATATAAAGGTATATGAGCGAGTATATTTATAATGCTATGCAAAGTTATTATCATCTATACAATGTTATATCGTATGTTAAACGTGTTTTAAATTTATTGTAAGGTAAGCTGTAGGATAGATAGACCGGAAGAAAGGCATTAAGATGAACATTAAGCAAAACGATTATTAAAATCGTTAAAGTAACAGGTTTGATTAATCGCAAAAAACAGCAATTTAGAGCAATTAATCCGAGGTGCTAAAAAACGTAAAAATTATCTAATTAGGCGGAGAGAGAGAGTGTAGGATGTGTGCAAGCGTACAGAAAGCATGAACAAAAAATTCAGGCGCGTAAAATCAACAGCAGCATGTAGAAATGATGTCCAAAATCTGGACAGCGTGAAATCAATACGAGAGACATGCAAAAGTATATGCAAAGTGGCCGACTCAATCAGAAAGGATACGGTCACCTCAGGCAAAAGGTGGAGAAAATAACAGAAAGTATGCTTTCCGTCAAAAAAATGAATATGCGTAAAAATGCACGCAAAGAACGCTAAACATGGGTTGAGAAAATGGGAATCAAGACTCTGAGAAACCAGAAATAGTGCCCATCTTCCTAAAATATTACCCATTCGAAAATTCTAGAAGAAAATCTAAAAAGCCGCTTTTCTATAAAAATCAAAAGAACAAAAAGACACCGCTCAGTCTAACGTTTTGCTTTTTCGACCAGTTCGGTTCCGAAATTCAGCTCCCGTTTGTTATTTTTTTCTGATTATCACGTTTCATCATCCAAATTTCTCGTTTTACTTTGTCATCGGATTGCCAATTATATTTGTCTAGGCCTTCAGCTTATCAGTATTTACGTCATTAGCTGTGAGTAAATATTTGTACCTGAATAATCATAGAGACAAGCTTCTTTTACTTATCATTTTTTATCAATAAAAGAAGGATTTAGTCCTTCTTACAAATTAATTAATTGGTGTTTAACGCATTTTGTACACAGGGGATATCAGTTGGGAACCCAACCCGACCTGAAATAATAAATAGCAGCTTAAGATTGAAAAGCCTAAGTGGAAAATAAGCTAATCGTTCATTAGCTTAATTCAGAAAAATACTTTTTAACGCGGAAAAAGAATTAAGAATCTAGTGCTAACTTGACACGTGGCGCAGAAAGTAGGATCCGTTTTGATTCTATTTTCTGAGCTCGAAAAATTTGTTTTAGCTTAAAACTAAAATCCGCTTTTTGTCTCCTTTCCAAAACAAAATATGGTGGCATTTTCTTTTTTTTCCTGGAAGTTTATTTTCCATATTTAGTCTTCCAAAAACCGTTAACCCGTTTTTTAAAGTCATGACAGTACGATTTTCCCAAGAGTGAAAATTTACTGACTTTTTCTTCATTTAACTTCGGAAACCGAAGTGACAGACATTAATTAAATAAATTGATTTATTGTCGGAAACCGACAAAATTGAATACTTGGAGGAAACCCCAATTTTGCTGACTTTTTCATCATGATTTTCCAGTCAGCCCAGGATCCTAGTTATTTTTTTGCTGAAAATCGTTTGGCCAGCGATTTAAGCACCCATTTTTGCGCATTCTGGATATAACGCAAGATTTTTCTTCATTAATTACATATTTTTGTTGATAAGGGTAATGGTCATATACAATTTTAAAAAAGCGGAAAAATTGTTAAAAGTCAAAACGGACTCAAATTCTGAATCTGAAAGCAAAAAAGCCGTTCAGGAAAGCGTTTTAGATTCTTCTGAAGAATTTTCTGATCAGGAAACCACAAGCGCGTTTCAAGATACTCTTAAGGCTCATCAGACATTTTTAGATACTTTGCATAATTCGTTCGCTGTACCTAGAGATCATAGTACCCCCAAAGCAGGTGCACAATCGGTTCAATTTAAGAATATTTTGACTCTTACTCCGAGTACATCGGGAATTACTGAATCAAAGGAAAGGAGTGAACTAACTCAGGAACAAAAAAGTAAATTTCCTCAAAGTTCCGCACCTTTCTTTAAGGAATTTTTGATTCAAAAATCAAAGAAAACAGTGACTAGAAAAATGGCATTTGATCCTAAATTAATAGAAGAAGCTTTTAAAACTGCTTTTGACGAATTTGGTGCTCCACTAGTCCAAAAAATGACAAACTTGGAGGAACGGATCCAACAGCGGGCGGATCCAAATCTGACAAATCCCATAGGAGATCCTTTCCAACGTTTTGGTGCTTTAATGACTCAAAGACCTCCTAAACCATTTTGCGGAGCTTTTGACTAATCTTTTCACGAATGATTAAAAAATTCCAAAAATATATGGTTCTCCAGGGTGTGTCTAATGCAGATGATGCTTACAAAATTGCATTTCTGGAATCAAACTGCACAGGGTCTGCTTTAGCAACTTTAAATAATATGTTAGAAACTCTTCGTGACCCTAGTTTTGACGATATAGTTGATGCATTAAAAGCTGAGTTTTGGAGGGGCGTGATAGCAATATATATCAGGGTCTGGTGTACAATGCCAAGCAACAGAAGACTGAGTCCGTCCTGGAATTTTCTGAGAGACTTAAAAAGCTCGCAAGATTGGCATACCCCTAACTTTTAGAACATAGCCGGGAGAGCATAATTAAGCCAATTTATATTTGTGGCCTTTTACCAATAATTCACAAGGGGCTTAAATACCAAGAATTCGGAACCCTAGCTGATGCAATTAGGCGGACATCGTACACCAAAAATCAGGTTTTTTGGGAGCAAATACAAGATTATCCCACCCAAACTGAACCAAAATCTGATTTTAATTTATCAATTTTCCCTTCAGAAAACGAAATGGTTCGAAAGTTGAACGAAATCGCGGGCCTCATAAAACAAGGCGGTTTTTGTTGTTCCATCTGTCAGAATAACAATCACATCGACGTATGAATGCTGCTTTTTCACCCGAGAAAATAATCCGGCCACGCAAAATGGTAATTACCATAGCTTTAGTGGTAATAGTAATAATAATAATTATTATCATAATCGCAATAATAATGCTTTGAACAGAAATCTAAATCGTAATTTGAGCAATTATCAAGGAAGTACAAATTTTAGAAATAATGGGCAATCGCGAGTTATGATGAATAATTGTAATAGTTCAGCAAATTTTAATTATCAGAATAACGCGAGGCAAAATTCGTATAACGCAGATAGGAGAAATATGGGGGCGAGAAACCATAGTTTGGGGCCTTACTCAAGGGCAGAAAACCCCAGGACCCGACCTAGTACCCCACAAAATCGAGGAAGAAATGTTCGTTTCTCAGAAAATTTAATGCAACCAACAAATAATAGCATTTTAATTGAAAATCGAAGAGAAAACGATGAAAATTCTTTAAATTGCGAAATTTCAAATATTGGAGATGAGGGTCTTTACCTAGCAACCCCAAAAACTGGCTATATCAACTCTGTAATTTTTTCCCTCCATGCAGTGAACGAAAGGGATGCGTTAGGCAAGGACGCCCTCACTGACATCCGTTTTTTATTTGACACGGACACTGCAAATAACAAAATTGCCGAGGCCAAATACGCGCGTTATCTTGAGGTTTTGAACGCGCAGTTACAGCAATTTGAAGGGCCTATGTTAGTATTGGATGATAGTGATTCCGATTTGGATGAAAACGGCACGCCATGGGGCAATTACGCGGCTTGGAGGGACGCAAATCATTTTTTTTGGTATAGAGAAGGGGCCTTGATTCCATTCCCCGATTCTCCGCCCAACGAGCTTAACATTCTTAATTCTGATAGCGACAATGTTTTGACAGGAACGCCGGCCCCGTTGCCCAACCGTCAACAACGCCGCCCGCCGTACCGCCGTTGCCGCCCGTTCTTTCAACGTCGATCAATTAACCATCGCCCACTGTATCGCCGTTGTCGCCGCACTCCGTTACGTTGTACTTGTGTATTCTGTCCGTTACATCGCAATTTCACCAGCCACAACCCGGACATCCCGGACTCTCCCAAAAGCCCCCCCGCCAAATAATCCAAAAAACGAGACGCTTCAGGAACCCAAGCCAGGGCCGTTGTACATAAAGTGGTCGCGTTACTCTGGTGAGAACTTTTCTAAATTTATCATAACTTGTCTCTTAAATTTCACATTCATTTTCACATATTTCAAAATTTGCCCAAAAACGACTACTTTTGGATTAATTACAAAAATTTTTACGTTTTCTTTTATTGCCTTCAGCTATTCCAAATTTAAAAATCTAATAATAGAATTCCTTATAGCTATCCTAAACTTTTTATTTAAATATCTTTTACTGTGCATGCTGTTATTCTTTTTGTCAATTGCAAATTTATTATCGTGCATGCCATTATTGTTGTTGATGTATTTCATACACGCGTATCTCCAAGAAATTAATGAGATTGAAAATGCTAAAAATCATAAAAATCTCAATAAAATTGGAAAATTGAAACTTTTCACAGTATTCCGTTTTTACCAGAGTGTTATCGTCCATAAGCCTATAAGTCATTATCCAAGAGTTTGCAAAGTTTTGCTGCATTTCCGCAAATATTTGATGCGTTTCTGCAAATATTCTATATTTGTTTGTCTCTATTCCCCTATAAATCCGTGTTCAAAAATCAAAGAAATCTGTGTGTATTCAATGCATTTCGGCAATTCATCTGAATTTTGCCCTGCTGTTGAAAATGCTACTCTCAAGTTTAAATTCGGTGCTAAGCACCAAAATTGGCAGATAATCGGAACAGTAAGCAAACGTATTATTGGAGGCTTTGATTTTTATGAATTTCTGCCCAAAAGTAGCCTAAATAGCTTAAGGGTTATTCAAATTTACAAAACTTGGGATATGATTTTAAATTCAAAAGCGATATCGATAATTTGCTCATATATTCATTTTTTGCCTCAGACGTGTCCAATGACGACCTTGAGAAAATTATGGGCGAATTATCTGAAGACAACGACGTACTCGCCAACACGGAAGACACCAACAGAGGCGACGCTAAACGCAACGCCGGCAAAGACGTCGACGGGAAATGAATAATGAAAAAAGTTCGCGCTTCCAAATTTATTTAAAGTTCTGTGTCGAAATTATTTAAATTCTCTCTTAAAAAGCGCGAAAGTATCTAAATCAACATCTGGCTATTTAAATGGAGCGTGTCAATATTTAAACGTATTTAAATCATTTTTGCGACCTATAATTAATGCTGTACAGCGAGCTGTAAAGAGGTCGCATGCACATACTCGTACTTGCTTAATGAAAGTTAACTTATTTAAATTCATTGTGGTGTCAATAATGTTAACATGTTTTGTAAAATGTACCACGGGTAATCAAACTTTTCAGTTGTGTGGCACAAGCCGCAGTGGCCATGCTGTAAATTTATTTCACTTAGTTAAATGCATTCTGCCTGGGGGAACGATGTCCAAACCCAAAAAAGCAAAATGTAACTATTTTTATTCCCCGGATCGGACCTATAAGTGTTTTCGCTATAAAATGCATGAGACTTACTCGAACAATCTGTACAAATACTGGTTTTTTTGGCTCTAAGGGAATAGTTTCGGATAAAACGGAAAGCCAACCAGTTTTGTATGAGATTTGTAAAAATTCTTACGAAAAATAAGGAATATGAAGGTTATCATTTAAAGAAAAATGTTGATGGTTTCTGGACTACTGACTTAAAATTAGAAATTCCTTTTTCTTGGTGCTGTCGTGATAAATGTGCTGCAAACACTAATTTTCTAATTGAAGAAGGGCAAGTAGCTAGTTGGGATGGAGAAAACGCGATTTCAGATTTAGGGGATATTAGCATGTGCCGCCCAACCTATGGAAAATGCAAAAATCTAGAAAATACTTTTATTTGGCAGGGTGAATTTTTCCAAAAAGTTTGCCCATATATCGCCCGAGGTACATTCACTTCTCTTATTAGCAAAAACTATGTGGTCGTAGACAACCTCCGAGCCGCGTTTAAAATAAAAGAAAAATACACAAGGTGTGACGAAATAAGTAATGCATACAATTCAGAGCAAGGAGTTGTTGTAGGGTTTAAGTCCGACCGAGGGGTAAAAGTCCAGTCTAAACATAAGCTAGAAGCACCAAAATTTATTAAAATAGAAAAAACAGACATTGATCCTGTAAATTCAAAGTTGAATTATCTCGAAATCCGATTCCTTCAAGAAGAAATTTCAAATTTTCGAAGAATTTGGCTTGAACCTTGTCACCAATTTCAGAGAAACATAGATATAATTTGGCAGCTTTTATATCTGGATCCCACCATTGGGGCCAGGGCGTTTTTTCAAAGAGTGGATATTTCAGCGGCCTTTACTGCGGACGTTTTCACGCTGTGGGGCTACAAAAAAGTGAACGTGTGAAAAATATATATGGATTATAAAATAAATGATACGTGTTATAAGTACTTACCCGTGGAGTATAATGGGCAGATTTGGTTTGCGCTCCCAGGAACAGGGGACTTAGTTCATTTTTTGGAAACTGTAAATTGTTTACATAAAAAGGTTGAGATTTATCGATTTAAAGATAAATGGATCACCGAAAACGGGTTAGTTCATGTTTTGGAAGTTCCGCTAGAGTTAAATTGGGGAAAAAAATTTTACGATTTTTCAATTCAAGGCCCCAGCAGTTTTCCATGATCGCCTTGCGGCTGGGGAACCAACTTTTGGTCTGTTTCGAAATTATCTATATAAAACGGCAAAATTAGAGAAAGTTTTACATAGACTCTTGGATTACACCTCTGGAATGTCGCTCAATCCCAGCGTTATACGTGAATAGCTCATAGGTATTGGGACAGGCGCCAAAACTGTTGTTCAAGGGGCCAAAAGTGGGCTAGAAAAACTGATTATTGGAACATAAAATAGTTTTTCTGCTAATTTTAATGCGCTACTTAAAGGTCCCGTACAACTTTTAATAAACTTTTCGCTTATTATTCTAATTTTTGCAATCATCATTTACTTGACTTATCTTTACATAAGCCATAAGTGTTCAACTATAAATCTGTCCGCTTCACCAATAATTTCGAAAGCACAACCTACTGAAAGTTTAGGTAGCATGTTCTCGGAAATTCTAAAATCAGGACCAAAAATATCGGACAGCAAGAAAGTCTCATGGAAAAGGGACATTAGAGACCCTAAAGAATCATCCATCAACGTATGTTTAATAAGTACGCATAATAAGCAATCGCCTCACACTAATGTGATGATAAATAACTATATCACGATATCCGCTATGATCGATCCAGGAGCAGTATATTCCCTCCTAGACTTAAAAATAGCTCAAAAATTGCCTAATCTTAGAATCTATGAGACATCTGTCCGCCCAATTGCAGCCAATAAAAGCGAAATCCCACTTTTTGGTGCAACTTTTGTAACCATAACCTTTTATTACGTAGCAGAAACGATCTTAGTATATATTCAGGATGACTGCCCCGCAGACCTCATTTTAGGCGTAAATTTTCTCTCAAGATTCAAAAACACAATCTGGAATTGGGATAAATCTATGATTCAATTTTGAGAAGCCCCAGTTCCTTGCGATGGAATGAGATACAGTGCTCCTGAAACACGAAGCACCGTTATATTAGAACGCCAAAAATTAATACCACCACGTTCAGTAAAAGTCGTTTTGGCTAAAACTTCTAATAATTATCGCGCAAAAGACGAAGTTGTGTTTGTGCCCAAAACCACAGAAAACAAAAACGAGATATACCTAGCCCACTCGATATGTTTCGTACAAGAAGATGGCACAATACCTGTGCAAGTACTTAATCCTAATTGGCATGAGATACGTCTGTATTCAGATACAAAAATGGGTTATGTCAATATGTACTTAAGAAACTCTTAAAAATGAGCGTCCAGCAGATGTCTACAAAAGCGCAACTGTTACCAAAGATTGGATTAGAGAACCCAAATATTTCTCCGCATCTAAACACAACCCAACAAAGTTCCATATCGCAAAATTACTCATAAAATTTCCAGGTCTGTATGCCTTAGACAAATCAGACTGTGAAGAACTGACTTAATTGAACACAAAATTATAACAGGCGATAGTTTGCCCATACGCAGCACCCATTTTGCACCTCACCAAAAGAGAAAGAAATAATAATAATGAGTAAGAGAACTCAAAATAAAGGTGTTATCCGTGCAAGTGCATCTCCGCGGGTTCAATAACGTAGTACAGTAGGCACGTGACCCCTGTATGGCGTCAGTACAGGGAGATAGGCAGCGTAAGCATAGGCAACTACGCCACATCATAGCTTTTCGCCAGCCGACGGAAAATATGATTCATAGGGCTCGCCAGCTTAATGTCATAAAAACGCGCCGCTATTAATGTCATAAAAAACGCCGCCGCTAATTTCATAAAAAACGCGCTCAAGCCAAGTAATGTCATAAAAAAACGCAGCTTCGTTGCTCGCCAATGTCATAAAAAACGCGCCGCCGCTTAACGTCATAAAAATCACGCTTTTCGCCGCTAATGTCATAAAACGCACTCGCAATTAATCTTAAATATTTCAGCATGAAACGCACTTTTTTGAAAAATTTATGAATGGCATCTTTGCTTTTAAGACCAACCATTAGAACAGTACTTATGGTAAAAATTAAAGCCGTAGCATGAGGGAAAGTGAATTTTATGGCCGGAAATAATTTGGGCTCTAAGTGCACAAACTTTCTATACATCCGAGCAAAACCAGCAATTATTTATTTGACTGTTCATTAGACCCGTGCCTACTACATTATGTACTTTTAACTGCAAATTTGTAAGGTGTAGCTTCGCTCTCTTGTAAAAGCACATTTTCATTTTGCTAGCTTGTTTTTGTGTGGGATAGGAGCTCTACATTTATGATTCTTAGTTTTATGGGAGCCAAAATATTTTGTCATCTTGAAGCCCTAAAATTTTTGCTATTTCTGGTGGTAATGTTACTGATTTTACAAATTCACTGTACACTATTGTTTGTACTCGTTTTATCGTACTAAAGTATTTAAAAAATATTCCCTTTTTCACAATTTTGCCCCCATTTAGAAGACAGAATTGCATTGTCTCAAATAGTCCATGTATTGAGTCATAACACCCTAGCGGTTTCTTAATTACATGATTGTTGTCATCAACGTCTGTTATATGAATATCAGTTTTTTCTAGTTTTTAGCGTTTCCCAATTGTGTGGGTAGATTAGCTGACATAGACCACATTCCCACCCCAGTTAACTTTCAATTCTTTGTGGTAAATGTACGGTTAATTCAGACGGGGTATTTTGCTTATCGTTAGCAGTGTTACCAAAAGTTTACAAAATTGATCCATTGTTGAGCAATTTAATTAACAATAAAATTATCATCTATTGCTACAGTGTGAATCTTAAATAGACCATTTACAAAACCCGGCTACAAATTCATCAGCATAACTTTTTTCTAAACTTTGTAAAATTAGTTTCATTGGGACACTCCTGCAGCGCCATACTAAAAAATATACGCAAAATTGCCCACATGTTGACGTTAGAGGTTTTTGCACGCATTTTTTATTACATTTTAGATTCTGTGCGTATTTCAATACATACTCATTTTGCCGTTTCGCTAGGCGGCAGTCCATAGCTGTCGCATTTGCATTTATCGTGCACATCAAAAACATGTATACCCAATGGGACCCGGGCATATTACTAGGGTCCATATCTTTACTACTAATACCGCTGGTTTACTAAAATCACTGGTAGCTTATTACATGGAAAAACTCCACACAAAATTTGACCAACAGCTTGGTCGTTTTTCAAACATTGGTCAGTTGAACAGTATTCATTTTCTTATGCTGTATAGTCAAACAATACATTGCGGTGCTTATCTAACATTACTAAATTGTCAAATTCGGCATAAACTATTACCTCTACGCCAGTATCGGGAATTTTTTCTGCAAAAGAAATCAATGCCAGTTGTACCCTCCTTAATTAGGATCCCAGTGCACCATCATCTTCATCAGAGTGAGATCAAATGCAAAAAGTACTGACCCTCTTTTAACCCTTCTCTCGTTATACCATTGCCTTTGTTGTCTCTAGCAATGTCTAGCATCTCAAAAGTTGATTGAATCCTCGCAGAAATTTTCCTTTTTAAAGTCCAATTTCATAGCATGCAAGGGAAATGTTACTCAGCTACTCAATTATCTTAACTTCATTGATACTATAACACTTAAAATAAAGGTGATTTTTAAGATTACCTCTATACGCATCTGCATCTATGCAACCAAAAATTATACGCCTAGGGAGTTGGCCAGAGAAGAGCGTTTTAAGCGGGGTAGATCATGAGCACAGGGTATAAGTACCCATCATCATTACTCACGTATAGGATATTTAACGGTATTAGCAGTACTCAATCAATTGCCAATGTAGTGCTTTCTAAGATTTCTACTTTTTGAACGCAAAATTTAATTTGGTGTACACTCAAATGCGCTATAGCCCTACCCGGACTTTGCAAAACAAATGCATTAGGGTTTCTATTTAATTCGAGTCTCGAAATCAGTATGGTTCAATAAAAATTCATCTTGCAAAAATAAGTCAATGTGTGAGCTGGAGCTGTTAATTCGACTAATACTTTATCTTTAAAGTGAGAGACGTTGTTGTTTAAAACCACAATCATCTTGAGAATCTTGTTTGTAATCTTGTGTGTACAATGCGGATTGTAAATGCGAGTTTTTTGCATCCCAATTATATTTAGTTCAGTCTCCATGAATGCTCTGTACGCGTATTTATTGCCACTATCGTGAATTAATTTTACCATTCAAAAATACTTTAACTTGTCTGAAAAATGTTTTACCAATTGAATTTATGGGTGCTAATGTGTGGCAGGAATTTTACCATCGGCACCTGCTGGCATAGCACCAGGCGTTAAAGATAATTGCATGCAATGTATTCTTAGTTTAGCTGCAAAAATGAGGATCAGAGGGATATGAAACTCATACGAACCTTCATCTGTTACTGGGTTAGTCAAATTGGATTGTCCCAATATCCTCGTTTCACAACAACCTGAGTAGGTGGCACTGTGAAAAAATCAAGTTCAAGCTGTGCTAGCAACTGGTGCGAATCAATTAAAGACATTACTTTTTTCTACTTCGTTTCTGTTTTTGATTTGTAAATACACGTATTACAGGTTCTTCATAGACTTTGGAATAACGCCAAGACCACGCCCTTTTTGTAGTGCTCGCCAGCTTGCTTGAATAAATTTGATGCCCCTTCTTTCCGTGTTCTTCTAATGATTGTACTATTGGTCGACCATGCATAACATCAGCTGCAAAATGAGCACCTGATGCTAATGCCCAGCCTAATACTAGTCGCTGCCGATCGTATTATCGGTACAGCCATGCGAAAGTGAACAAAAAAGTTGCCTAACCCTGCACCACGTTGATACGAAGTGCCTAAGAAACCTGGTATACCATAACCAACCTGAGAAGTTTGGTCGGTATAGTAGTCGATTAAAATGTTAAAATTTTCGGATTAAATTGTTGCCTCATCTTATTTTTCAAATGATTATTTGTTAGTATGCTTTTATAAGTTTAGTTTCAGGATTGTACTAAATCCACGCGTTTGAGGTCTTTTTCAACCAAGGGTGGTGTTAGTGATTTGTTATTGTCTATTGGCGTAGTTCTTTTTTCCGTTGAAGAGGGAGTACACATATCAGGCGATATATACACATCTTTTTCATCTAATAAGTTGAGTCGACATTTTTTTATAATTGTTGATTTTGCATATTCTCATTGATTAATTTTTGTAAAAATATATTGGCTCCTATTGCCGGCTTAGACTTGCCAGTTCGTGAAAAATTGTTAATTAAATCTACAATATTTGAGCCTACAATTTTATTCCCATCAACAATCATTTCTCCTTTATCCGACCATTTAATGTGTGAATTTTTGCGGGCATACTTTAATAACAATAGTGCATTTTTGTGCCATTTATGCGGTACTGTTTCAATAATCATGCTTGTTGAAAAGGATCAACTTCTACCTTGTTTTCTACTTCAGGGGCTGCTGCTATGTCTCGTATCTCTAATTGATGCGGTTTTTCAACGTCTTGCTTCATTATCTGATACCTACGTAGTATTTGATTGTACTGTAAAACTTTGGCATCAATAGGCACTGAATTATCTTGTATTATGCGCAACATTTCTCAATCCATGTCTGACATAAACTTTGAACAAAAATGTACACAAATTTACAACTTTGTGTGGGACAAGAATCATTTTATTAGTGTGAATCATTGTTTATCAATTATTGCATCAACTACCACTGGCCAGCAATTCCTAATATAGGCGCAAGTAAAACTGGCAAAAACCACCTTTTGTGTGATTAATTCCTTTTCAAATTTGCCTCAGAGCTACAATTTTTCGAAGTTGCTTTATACTTGCTCAGTTTTGAAGCTCACGGCTGCAATGGAACATTACCATTCAGTACATTAAGTATGCACCTTCACAAACATAAAATTAAATCATCATCAGCTTTTTCTATTTTAGCTTGGTGTAATTTTGGCTTTGCTTTAGTTAAAACGTCGAGACAAGTGATGTTTTTCTGTAAGCGTTTTGGAGCAACCATGATTTTGTATGTAGAAAATATATCATGCAAGTCTTTTATAATTTCTCAGTATAGACTACTGGACTATTTTGAAAAAATTTTGGCACGCAACCGAAATTTTTTGGGCGTACTTTATAAATAAATCAACTAAAATAAATGAGAATGAGCCTTTTTCAGTCGCATCATTGTATGCTTCTAAAAAAATATTTTGCATTATGAGGATAGCGTTGCTTAGACAAAGTCTGTACTTGCAATCGATCTGAAGGATTTTCCATTAATACTAAATACTCTGCATTTATTCGACATGTTCTTAGACCTTTGAAAAATAAATTTTGAACAATGTGCAAGAAATAAGAAAAATTTTGCCAGTGCTTCAAATAGTCCAGTAGTCTATACTGAGAAATTATAAGAGACTTGCATAATACTGTAGAACGTGCGACATTTTTGTCAACGTAATAATCCGACACGTCAAAAAATTGCAGCAAGCATTCAACCTATTTTGTCTTCTGGTTCGTTCAAAAGAGTTGGAGTAGATTGCGTAGGGCCACTAAATTTAACTGAAAACGGAAACCAATACATTGTGGTCTTTATTGACTACTTCACTAAGTACATTGAAGCCTTGCTACAGAAAATATTACAGCACAAACCATGGCTAAACTTTTTGTAACAAAAATCGTGTGCAGACATGGGGCACCCCCAAATTTTACAATCTGACCGATACATTTCACGTCAGAACTCATGAAGGAAATATAGCGAGTTTGTTTAACACACACAGAGTATTTACCACGTCTATCATCCGATGGCCAACGGAGAAGTCGAAAGGGCAAATCAAACCATCATAACCAGAATAAGAATGTACCTAGAAAAAGAACCAGGTTGATTGGGATGAACATCTCCATATGCCGTTTTTGCTACAAATATAAATGACAATTCAACGACTGGATTTAGTCCAATCCTACTTATGTATGGATGGACTCCAAAACTTTAAATTGATGCCGTTTTAACGTATAATCAACCCATGTACCTTGTCGACCTTGAGACTTATGAAGACGAGGTCAAAAATCATTTTCAGAGGCACTGACTAAAGTCCAGAAACAAATAGAAATGTCACAGCAAAATACAAGGAAACACAAAATATAAAAGCCAAAGATACAAAGTGTGAAATAGGTGATTTTGTTTGTTAGAAAATGAAAACTATAAAACGTGGTGTACCTGAGAAATTATTATCAATTTACACTGGGCCATACCGTATCATTGCTGTAAAAATATCCTAATATAGAAATTAGATATTGAGGGAATCGTAACCAGTTGTTCACGTAAACTGCATCAAGAAGTATTACGACCAATCAGGAACCACGGGAACAGAAGACAAATCAACATGCAACCTAAAAGACAAAAGCTAACCATGATGCCAGAAAAACAAAAACGCCAATACCAAAGAAACGCCGGACATTAGACATGATTATTTTCTTTGAAGTAGAAGTCCTATCAGTCAAGGACGCCTGACATTTTAAGAGGGGAAGTGTCAAGTATGAAACAAAATAATGTACACTGAATTGCATTTTCGTTTAAATATTACGTATTAATAATATAAAGGTATATGAGCTGAGTATATTTTAATGCTATGCAAAGTTATTATCATCTATGCATAATGTTATATCGTATGTTAAACGTGTTTTAAATTAATTGTGTATAAGCTGTAGGATAGATAATGTAGCCATTTTGACTACACCGATTGCCCAATGTTTTCTGTCCGCGTTCATTTACAAATTTGCATGTATTACATTGTTTAACCTTTTTGTATTGTTTGATTCAGTAGAGAG
Source organism: Mermis nigrescens (assembly GCA_036768485.1). Taxonomy (NCBI): domain Eukaryota; kingdom Metazoa; phylum Nematoda; class Enoplea; order Mermithida; family Mermithidae; genus Mermis; species Mermis nigrescens. The sequence continues at coordinate 5,526,677 of JAVLUZ010000157.1, read as the reverse complement.
AGTTCAAGCTGAATCAGGACGATATTACATTTACGGCATCAGTCTTAGTTACACGATATATATATATATATATATATATATATATATATATATATATATATATATATATATATATATATATATATATATATATATATATATATATATATATATATATATATATATATATATATATATATATATATATATATATATATATATATATATATATATATATATATATATATATATATATATATATATATATATATATATTCAGCAGTCAGAACGTAATACAGACTTACAGACTTTATATCAATGGATTTGTATTAAATAGCTTAGATGATAAATTTCGTATAATAGTACTTCATTCCTAAAATGTATTTCAACTGAACTCCTAATAACTTGTGACGTGTAAAAACTAGCTACAATTTGGAGGTCCCACTTGATTTTAAAAAATTTGAAATACGGAAATATATTATTATTTGATTCAGCAAAATTTTATTTAGCTTCAATTCGTTTTTTATCGAATTTTTTATATTCTTATTAAATACAGGTTATAATTACGCATACTAGAAGCTTGTTAAAAGCTGTTTTACCTTATACTAATTGACGAATTTTTGAAGATGAAAAGAAAATCTTTTCAAATGTCTTCAGAAAAGAATAATATTAAGAATGATGGAATCTTACCAGATTGATCGAGCAATGAAGCAAAAAATGTTAAATATAAGGACACATTAGATCCAACAGCAAAACTTGCCGTCAAAGCTGCAAGGGTAAAAATTTCTGATTGAGACGTCAAACCTAAGAATCCTGAGGATTCAAATTCAGAAATTCCACAAAAAATATTAAGTTCTAAATCTAAATCTGAATTCAGAGAATTCGAGAAAAGGCTAGTTCTAAACCTCAGTCGGAAACGACTGATGAATCAGATGATGAAAAATTATTGAAAGAATTTAAAGCTTTCAAAAAAGTCTAGGCGCAGAGAAGAAAAGTCAGCAAAAGTTTATAAAACATCTGTTTTAACGTTCAAAGGTTTTGCTGGTATCCGATGTTCATATAAGGCAATTACTTCAATAATTTTGAACATCTTGCATTGTGTTATGATATGAATGATAATGAAAAGTTGAAAGCTTTCACACAATTGTTGCAAGACGCAGCATTAAGAGCTTTTAAGAAAAATGTCTAGTGTACAAAAAGAATCATATGTATCTTTGAAAAATGCATTAATGCTACGATTTACTGAATCTAGCAATATTTTTATTGCTAAAGCAAAAGCAGAGCGCAACGATGAAAACAAAATCCGAGTGAAACGGTTCAAGGATTTTTTGATGAGTTATGGCGATTAGCAGTAATAGCTAATGCTGAGAGTGATAATTCTCAGTTGGAAGTAAGCATTTACAATAGATTTATTACAGGCCTAAACTCCGAAATTAGAAATTTATCCTATGTTAAGGTGCTCCGTCTAAGCTAGACAAACTGCTTGAAAAAGCTAGAAAGAAGAACAGGCTAATAAAAACCAAAATAGACGAGAAACTGTCAATATTGGTAAATAATATTTCGGAAAATCGATCAAGAGAAAATCGTCAAAAACTTTGTATCAAGCGACTGGATGCTGTACAAACATCAGAAAGTGATACAAATAGGCAAAATATGAAAAAACCGTGGTATAATAAGTATGAAAAATTAATAAATGATACCATTATTGAGAAAGGTTTCCATCTACGAGTGAATCTGATGTATTCTCAGATTCAGGTAAATGTATGCAGAAAAATCGTAGAGAAAAACAGACAATTTTTCTCAAAAAGGTAAAAGTTCTAAAATATATATAGTCGAAAAGATTCCTATACAAAGCAGGGTTTTCAAAATCTTCAAAATCTTTTCCTTCACCTGATTTTCAAAATCAGAGGAAAATGACGAGTTTTCCTCAGAAAAATTATAATCCTTATGCTTTTTGTAAGTTTCATGAGAAGAAAGCAGTCATTGACTAATGATTCTTACAGTGTAAAAGAGAGTTACAAAAACATAAGTAAATTTCTGATTTGCATACCCCAAGCGTGTCATCTCAATAATTCTCCTATTTATTCACGAAAACCCTGCACTAAATTTTGGAAATAATCCGTCATTTTTTTGTGTAATAATCCTACGCATTAGCGAATATTCGAATTCAGAATTAGGTAACGCAAATATGTTAGCAAGAAACGATAAAAGGTTGGAATTGCAAAATTCTATTTTTAAAGGTAATAAAACAATGGGTGATGAGAATTTTATTCAAATATTGTTTTGCTACCAAACAATCACTTGACAAAATAACACAAATAATCCATGCTGTAGTTTAATGTGTAAAAGCTATCAGTTGATTTGTGAACTCTGTTTCTAAAAATGAAGTGAATTCTAGGGACAAAAATTTACCTTTGATTCAGAAAATTTTGTAAAATTAAATAATTCTTGTTGTATGCGCAAAATGATGTCGCGCAAGATAAGTGATTTTTCTTACGATACCCAACCACCTTGAAGCAAAAAGGGAAAATCAGAGACAAGTGTGTTTTGGCATTATGTGACACTGTCTGCAGTGTACGCTTATTAGTAAGAAATTATGAATGATGTTTGGTATTGCATGTTGTGATAAAACACACATTGATGAAGTATTTGTGGCCAATCATAATAGCATGAAAATTATTAGCGTTATCAATTTCTATTTTGAAATTGATAATGAAAAGATACCAATTCATGCAAAAATCGTTGAGATACTTAATGGTGAATTTATAATAGGTTCCAATATTCTCGGAAATAAACAAATAAATGCAAACGTCAAGGTAGTTGAACGATTAATCGGGCCAAAGGGAAAATTTTCTGTGTACAATCCGGGGAAAAATGTACATGTAAAAATAAAATAGGTATAAATGTAATAACTGTCCAAACTGCTATGAAAACAGTTAATTCCGCCTAATAGCTTTCACGTCAAAAAATAATATCAGCAACAGGCCAGAAAAGTCAAAGTCCGCAATCAGAACAGATACCGTAGAGCCTTACTTTAATCAAGAAGAATTGTTTGTCGCAAAATCGCTATTTGATTTGTGGATAAACAAAGACAGCAGTGTGTGTTTTAAATACTGCTAACAATCCTGTCGAAATTAAGTCAAGAACGGTAATTGGTCATGCTGAACCAGTAGATTCAATTTGTAATATTGAAAGTACAAATGGAAAATCGTTAAAGATAAAAAATTTGAAACGGTTCTAGATAAATTGGTGGAAAATCCAAATTTATTGTTAGAACAAAGAGGAAGAGCCAAAAAAATAGTTTTCAAAACATTAAAGGCTTGCTTTGATGGTGAAAAGCTAGGAGCTACACATTTAATACAACACAAAATAAACAGTGGTTCAACAATGCCAATTGCTAAAAGACCATTTTGTACATCAATAGCACATAAAAAATTACTGCAAGAAGAAATTGAAAAAATGCTTGCAGATGACATAATAAAATCAAATATGCCCATGGTGCTCCTCTTTTCTCATTAGAAAAAATATTTTTATCTTGAGAACCGCTAGACTTTCGAGGTTTCAATGCTGCACCGAACGATGGTTCTGAACAATATTATTTATTAAAGTTGATTCATTAGGAGATGCAAAATATTTCACAGCTGATTTGAAAAGTGGATACTGCAAATCGGAATGCATGAAAATAGCCGAGGAGAAAACTGCATTTATTTGCCAAGAAGGACATTTTGAATTTATTGCCGTTTTTCCTTTTATTTAGCACGTTTTTCATCGATTTTTCTGAATTTCATGGAATTAATCTAAAGAGGTTCAAACTGGAAATCCTGCTTGGTGTATATAGATGACATTATAGTATTAAAAAACATTGATACAACATCGCCAAAGAATCTCGAAAAGCCTAGCATTAGAAGACACAAATCTAAAGCTTAAACCCAAAAATGCGATTTTTTGAAGCTAAAAGTACGCTTCTTGGTTATGAATCTCAGAAAATGGAATCTGTCCGGATCCTGAAAAAGTTTGACGTATTGGTGAACGCCTACTTCCAAATCATATGAAATATTTTCTGTTTGCACAATTCATCCAGATTTGGTCAGATACACAAAACCAAAAGTGCCATTGTATGAGCTTATGCATGAAGAAAGTGAATTTAACATCACACCTGAGCGCAAAAAAAGCCTTTAATAATTTAAAGGATAAATTCACATCTGCACCAATATTTTCAAGATCTTCTCAAACAGAAACAGACAAAATTAGGGTCATGTTGATGCAAGTGGCATAGTTTTAGGCGCCGTTCTGTTGCTAGAAAGAGGTACAGAACGATGGATAATTGCTTATGCTAGTAGGCAACTGAAGAAAGTGGAAAATTACAGTACAATTGAAAGAGAATGCCTAGCATGCTCAGGAAAAATTGTTTTTCATGCCGAAAAAATTGGCCATTATATAAAGATCTGCAGTGCTAGTTGAATCAGATCACAAACCCCTTCCAGAATGAAAAACCCCTCAGTCTCTAAAAATAATAGAGTACAAAAATGGGCTGCTGCACTAGGATAAATTTTAAGTTTGAAATAAGACATATACCAGGAAAATTGAATGAAGCAGCAGATTTTCTGTCAAGAATTCCTTGAAAATGTAAACATTATGACGCGAGCATCAGCTAGAAAACAAAATGAAGAAACATGTCATAAAAATAGAGAAATTAATAGTGATAATGATGCCAGCAATGACAAGTCAATTAATGAAAATACACCAAACAAAAAATGAAAGCTTTGATTGATTTAAAATGTACAAAACTAAATGACTTACAAAAGAAAGACCAAGGTTTCGCAAAATTTATGGTGTTGACAAAAATTCTAAGGTTAAATATTTTAAAAAATATGAGAATTTTTGTATGATTGATGACTATGTTTATAAAATAAGGCAAAATAAATTGACTAAAACACATTTTTCAAGCAAGGTTCCAAAATCGTTAGTTCAAAAAGCGTCGCACCAATTTCATGGAGCAAATATTGCTGCTCATTTTAAAATGTCCAAAGGCACATCAACCACTTTTGAGATGAAATGTGGCCTGACATAGGTACAGACGTTAGAAAGTGGGTGCTAAGTTGCCCACAGTGCCAACTCTCATCAGAAACAAAGTGAAACCTGTCTCCACTCATAAATATTCCTAATATATCTGGGAAACACATATGGATTGTCTTACCTTGAAACCTTCTAGAAATAATAAAAACGAATTTATTAATCTTGTGATTATTAAAGGGCATAAAATGGGTCAAGCATTTCCATTAGAAAATATTTCAGCAGAGTCAGTAGTTGAAATATTCATAAAAGAAATAGTTTTGAGACACGGAGATCCCAAATGTCTTTTATCAGATTAGGTCACCTCTTACTAGTAAATTAATGCAAGAAGTATGTTCGTTATTGAAAGAAACTTAAGAAAATTGCAAACACAGTTCATTGACCTAAGGAGATGGCCTTGTTGAAAGATTTAATAGAATATTAATTGATTAGTTAAAACGTTTATCAATTGATGAACCTGATAATAAAAATATCTCAATCTTGCTTTATTTTCTTATAGAGCAATGCCACATGAGTTTGCCAAAAGAATCAAATTGTTATTTTTAATGTATGGTTGTCAGCCAATTTTTTAAAATAGATAAGATTTTACTTCATAAAATGACGATTGCTTTAGACTTTTAGATTCATATAAATATTTTCTAGCCAAAAGCTTACATAAAACTTGGAAATAACTTAGAAAACACTAGAAGTACTAGAAAACAGAAGTTTTTCCATTTACTACAATAAGAAAACAAAGGAAAAAAGATTTTTTCCAGGAGATTTAGTAGTAGTAAAGTTGCCAAAAAAGTTTAAATTAGATAAATCGTATTTGGGTCCTTTTAGGATAACATCTGTATTCCCAGAAACAAATCCGAATACTGTTAAATTAAGTTCTTTAGAAGAAAATCCCAAAGAATATCTAATTTCTTTGGAACGTATAAAACCATGGAATACATGCAATATGCCTGCATGATAAACCCATTTCTATGTAAATTTACAGAAATGTTTACTATTATTGATTGGAAACGTTTTAGCAAATATAGTCTCAATGAATCAATTCTACATGTGGTTAATTGTCTTACTGCCCTAGTCGACGTATTATTTTTGTCGTCAAATAATTGCATTATGTACAATTGTAATTTTGCGTGTGTATTATACGTATTATTTTTTATATATTATATTGCGTATTATTTTTTTTAAAATTATATCTACGTGTTTATAATATCTTATTTCTTTCAGCTTATGTTAAAATTTATTTGAGGTTTTCAATAATTGTCGAAAGTAGTTGAAAATGAATTTTGCACCAAAATTGTCTGCAACTAATAATGACATGTTGTCAAATCAATCGATGGCCATGTCGTCTCAGAGCTCTCATCCATCCTCCAAAATTTTTAATAAAGATAATATCGGTGAGTATATTAATATGGAATACAAATCGTGTAATAAATTTAATTGCCTCAGATAAAGAGTTAAATGCTTGAAACTCATATAGTTCAAGCTTATTCAAAAAAAGGTGCAAATAAAATGCGCAAAAATAAAATTGTGCCATTATTATTTATATTGTGAATGTTATGTATCGGCAAGAAAAATATTAATTAATATATGCGCGAAAAATGCACTGAAATTTAAAAATGTATAATTTATGCTGTTTTCTGATTGATATAAAATGTATGCTTAAAATTCGTTTAGATGCTGGCAATAAAGTCTTAGAGAAACACTTACGTGATGGAAAAAGCAACGCTACTTACATAAGCAAAACCGCGCAAAATTTGAAAATTTGCTGCTGTCGTGTTTAGGCGACCATGTTCAGTCGAAAGTAGTCGAAAAAGTGAAAGCAGTGAGTTTTATGATTTTAGCACAGCGTGCAGTTGCTTAAGTCGCTAGTGTTTTTTTTGTACAAGGTTCGTTTGTACATGTACAAAGATGGTCCCTTAAAGTCTTTGTACATTTTTTACACATAAATTTCTGGGTGCTACTATAATATGGTACAATATCAATTATCAGTAGCAATTATAGTGTGGCAGAAACAAAATTGTTAGACCTTTGGCAGTGTATTTTAGCTTTTAGCTAATTTTTTGGGCTTCTAAGGGCAAAAATCACTAATAATCGACTCAAAACGGCGCAAAACGCCAATAAATGTGTCATTTTTCCTTTCAAAATGCAATTTCTGACATTATCAAGATATATAGAACACACAATTACGCATTTTGGCGCAAAGCGCCGAAAATTTTTGCGAATTTTAGATCTTTTTGCAATTTTTGTCTTCCCAAATATCTTGGTACATGTACAAAGATGGTCCCTAAAAGTCAGGCACGTATAATTGGGGGAATGGGGGTTCGGACCACACCTGGGCATGGGGGGTTCGGGGGGTATGCAACCCCCTGAGAAAGCAAAATACCCCCAAGAAACTGCAACCCCCTGAGAAAGCAAAATACCCCAGAGAAACCAAAATAACCTCCAGAATTCAATTTTTGAATTTTTTTGTTTTTTTTCGCAATTTTTCGATGCTAATGGATAGTGCTCAATAAGAAACGTTGAAAAGTAGTGTTTTTTCGCCATACCACAATTTTTAGGACCATTTTTTGACCTCTGAAAAATCTTGCACCCCCAGAATTTCGGTGCTGCCCATGTATGCTTCAGACCCCTCTAAAATTCAGAAAATTGGAAAAATAGGACTTTTTAACGTTATTTTGTGCTGTTTTTGGCTTTTCTGGGCATAGTCTCCCCAGAAATTGGTGTTGGTCTCTTCAAACTAGGACGGCCAGCTATGTGAATGCCAAAAGTCTTTGTACATTGGGAAAAATCTTTGCCAAGTCGCTAAATTCATGTTTTAGGCGCAATTTTTTCCTGTGCTCGCTGATGAAACCACTGATATTGCGACTAATGAGCAGCTGAGCTTATGCATGCGATATGTTTATGATGGCACAATTCGCGAGGACTTCTTAGGATTCACGAAGGTTACTGACTTAACAGGTAGCACGACGTTTCCTAGCTAATTCATTTAGTCTGTCACTACGCAAGCGTATGCATTTTAGGAGCAGGCTTGGCAAAAACGATTCTCTATGAGCTCGTTGCAATTGGAATAGATACAGATTTCCTAATTGGCCAAGGTAGTCTTTTCAAAATCTTCAATTGCTATGCTAATGTTTCTTTACTGGATATATGACATGCATGCATTCATTGTTTTTACTTACTCTCTTCACTCTTGACTCTGAGAAGTATTTTTGGCTGGAAATTGAATGAAAGTCTAAATAAAAGAAAAGTTACGCTTCAAAATTTTTACTTAAATTCACAATGTGAACTTAATACGCTTCTAGTTTGGCCAAACAATATAAAACTATGAGTTTAGATAATAAAACAAGCTTTGACCAAAAATATATTTTTTTAAATTCACTTATGTAATGTAACTGTCTTATAGAAAAGATATAGGATTGTTTTCATTCACATTACCCGTTCACTAAAAATTAAGAGAAGAGAAGATAAGGCTTTATAGGAAATCTCAGATGTTATAGATTGAATCCTCTATTTAGTTTTTGCTTTCTTACATTCAAACATTTAAAGCTTTTCTCAAGCGTTAAAGGGTAATTGCATAGCATCATCATAGATTCTTAAAGTATGCATTGTTTAATGATTTTCCATGTGCATAATTTGCAGGTTACGATGGCGCGAGTGCTATGTCAGGCAAATATAATGGCATTCAAGCGGAAATAAAGCGCATAAATCCTGCAGCTGCTTACGTTCATTGCACTGCACACTGTTTGAATTTAGTGATTGCTAAAACTAGTCAAATTTTTGCAATTCGAAATGCTTTTACTATTATACAAAATATTGTCACTTTTATCAATTCTTCCGCAAAGCGATTGGAAGCGTTTAAAAATAATGTTTCATCGGAAGCAGGTCCGAAAAAACTGAAAAATCTTTGTGAAACCCGTTGAGTAGAAAAAAGCATAAGGCCGTTATAATTTTCAAGGAGCTTTTCCAAGTAATCTTGGACACTTTGGCTGAAATTTCGAGCTGCGATGATGAGAAGGCTGCTCATCAAGCGGTTATTCATCAGCAAAGTCTACAACATGGAGATTTTTTTGTCTCATTATGCATCATGGAAAAAATCCTGTCCTTAACTCTTGTGCTATCTCAGCAACTTCAGAGCGTTAATATTGATTTGAATTCTGCTATTCAAATAGTCGAATACACCCTGCAAGAACTGGAAAAATGGCGAAAAGACAATGGGATGTTTCAAGCCGTTTTCGAAAATTCTGAGGGTATTTTTAACGCTTGAGCAGGCACGTAGCTGGCCTTGTGAATTTAAGGGAACTAAAAATTTTGAAGTCAGAATAACGCTTATGAGCATTTCTTAGCAAGCTCTACATATTGGCGAAGAAAGAATATTGAAAAATTAAAAACAATTATTTTAATTTTTGTCTTCAAAAAGTAAGACGTATAAAATGGCTACACAAACTATTCCTGAACATAATATCCAAGCTTGTCGCTGCTAAAAAATTATTTCACTTTTTTTATACTCAAATCTGGTACATTTCAAAGATAAACAATATGGAAGATAAATGATTCCACAAGCAGCGTCAGAATATTCTGCGGGTCAAAATTGCCAACCCGATTTTCATCTCTCTTTAAAATAACCAAAAAAATTACAATTAACCTAATTATTAATTACATCAATTAAGTACATACCCATGTTTACACAAACTTTGGCTGTTTGGGAGACAAAATTTGTGCAAAAATAATAAATTCGGTGTGAAGTGCCCCAAAATTCTAAATTTCTAAGCTCAAAAGTATGCTAAAATCTATTCTGTCGGTCTTTCAAATAATGCTCTAAGAATTTCCAATTTTGGGGGACCCTTCTTAAAAATACTCGACCTTTCAAAATTATCGGGGACCAGTCCCCTTATCCCCTACAGCTACGTGCCTGCACTTAAGTGGCCCAATCCTTACCCTTCTCTTATTTAATTAATTGTCTACAGCTTTGGCCGATCTATTTGTGACAAAAATAACAGTTCCTCATACCAATGTGCGGCAGACAAATCGAAGTAATGTGCCTAGCAGCAGCCCTTTCGAGTATTATAAGCGTTCTATAATGATACCTTTTCTGGATAATTTGATTGTTTTGCTAAAAGATCGCTTTGGCGCGCATCAGCTGAATGTTTTGGCCTTAAACACCGTCCTGCCAAAATTTTGCAGTAATTTTTTTCACCTTACACAGCTCAAAAAATTCTGAAACTTATTAAGTCATTTTTCAGCCATTCAGAGTTTCTCTGACTTAGAGCCATGCTTGGCTATTTACAGCGGCTTCTTAGAGTCAAATCGCAATATTCGCAGCAGTGAATTTGCCCTCTGCCAAAGGAGTTGGAACAAAAAATCCCCCGAATCTACTCCTGACACAGCGATCGAGTCTCTGGCATCTTGCAACTCTCACGTTTTTCCGAACGTCTCGAAATTATTGCAGGTCCTTAGTTTTGTATACCTACCCAACATCAGTGGCGCAGCTAGCCTTCTGAATTAGGGGAACTAAAATTTTGTAGTCGAATAACTCAACAACATCATGTAGACAGTCAAAATTTATCTTTTTGAGCTTTTCACAGCAACATGTACGTACTAAAAATTTTTCAAGAAATCTAACCATATTCGAATTATATAAAAAATATGATGTATTTCTAAGCCCCCTAATCCCTTATGCCACTGCCCAACATATATGCACTTAGTGGGTGAGGAGATTGGTGGGCGGCACCTAAATTCTGGGTAGTGCAAGATTTTTCAAAGGTCAAAAAATGATCCTAAAAATGGTGGTATGGCGAAAAACACCATTTTTCAACGTTTCTCATTGAGAACTATCCATTGGCATCAAAAAATTGCGAAAAAAAAACAATAAAATTTCAAAAATTGAATTCTGGGGTGTTTTGGTTTCTTGGGGGTATTTACCTCTTCAAACCCCCACGCCCAGGTATGGTGAGGCTTGTTACCATATGTGGGCAGCAAGAAATTTCTGGGGCAGGGGGTCGCAAGATTTTTTTGAAGGTCAAAAAATGGCCTTAAAAATGATTGTATGGTGATAAAAACACCATTTTTCGACGTTTCTCGTCAAGCACTATCCATTGGCATCAAAAAATTGCGAAAAAAAAGAAAAAAATTTTCAAAAATTGAATTCTGGGGGGGGGTATTTTGATTTCTGGGGGGTATTTTGATTTCTGGGGGTGTGCATACCCCCCACGCCCAGGTGTGGTTATTACCCTCCGTTGTGGTTCAGCCAGACAGGTACTGTCCGGCGATTTTGAGCTGATAGAACATTTTTCGCTTCATTTTAGAGGTAAAAAACAGTAAAAATGTCATAAAATATTTTCTGCGCCGGATTAGTAATTTTATGTACCTTTTTAAGCAAAAAGCGCTAAAAATCAATCAATTTCTGTATTTTTTAGTCCTATGCTAAAGGTTATATAATGCTGTCAAAATCGAGTAAAAATGCTTTCAAAATACGAATCTCCACAAAAATGCTATTTATAAGCTATTTCGACCATTTTAGTCATTTAAATAACAAAAATTTGTGAACGTTTGATTTACTGTTTTGGATTTTTGAGATTTTACACCCCTCCCCTGCCGCAATGTGCACCTACATATGCTACCCAAATTAATAAACCCATTTTCTAACTAGCGCGCTATTTAGATCCTAGCAACTCTACCTGTATCAACGGCTACAAATGAACGCAGTTTTTCCACCCTGAGATACCTGAAAAATTACTTGCGCTCAACTATGACAAATGATCGCTTAACAAGCTTAGCGCTGCTGTATGTTCATCGCGATTTAGATGTGGACATAAACGCTGTCATCGACAAATTTGCAATAGAGCACAAATGTCGCATCAATTTTATTCTGTAGCATATGCTAACGCCTTGCTTTTATTACAGCTTTACATTTATTGATTAATATTGTGTGCAATTCTTAGTGTTTACGTTTGCACTACAAGTTGTACAACAATGACTATGCCAAATGAATTTTTTGCAGCAGTTGCTTGTTGTATGACTAATGTCAGTGCTTCATCAAGCAATGCACTTGTAATTTTTTTCAAATGCGAAGCATGAGCACTGTGCTTGCTTGACTTTGCGAGCTGAGAATGTGATCACATTTGGCATGAGGGTTTTGGAATTTAAACCCCTAGAATCTTAGAAACCCCAGAATTTGGTAGACCCTCAAATTTGAATTTTCAGCATGATTTCCACATTTTTTTCATTTTCGTCTCATCCAGGCCCTCGGAATCCGCCTGTTGCCAATGTTGTTTTCTTGACCTCCCTCATGTATAATCCTTACTTTGCCACTGCACTAAGATTCCTTTTCAGTTTTCGTTAAGCATATGAGATTTATCAACTTTGAGAAAATAAATATTTATTTTAGGTGAAAGCAAAAAATTCCAGAGATCGATTCAAATAGTCATTGCAATATTTTTCTAGCTTTAATGACTACCTCTGATTGTTGGGTTGAAAGGTCAGGTTATCCCCCTTTAGAAAAATCCTAGATTCGCCATTGCTATTAATGACATTTATTTACTTTCTTGGCAAGCTGGAAGTCATTTTTTTGCATATGGAATAGCTAAAACAACAATTTTAGGAGCAGAAAGAGCTATTTCAGCAAAGATTCCTTTTATTTTCATGCATATCATCTACAAATTTTCGATTTTCGCATTAAAATACAGAAAATTGAGCAGTAAATCAAGCTTCTAAATGTCTTCCATCCGAATTTCACAAACTTTCTAGCACTTTGCGCCGGATTTTCGCTAAAGTCAACGAAATTCACTGATCTTCCTGCACAAAATTGTGAAAAATTTCGAAATTTTCCGCAAAAAGTTGCTTAGCAAATTATTTCAAATAAAAGTAGACAATGTAAAACGCCAGAAAACACGCTTTTTTGTCCGTGAATTTTTGGACCTAAATTAAACTGTTTTTGGAAAAGTCTGGGTACCGCCCCCCTTAAGAAAACCCTAGATCCGCCACTGCAAGTGTGGATGCAAATTTGCATATTAGCTGAAATGCAACTACAAATTGTTCATCACTTAATACGTTTAGACGCTTCTTTGGCTGCTCGACTATGGTTAAAATGCACAGATGTTGCAGCAAGAATGGTTGGGGAAGCGCTTCTAGTTTGGCAATGCTTGCCTGTCACACCCGACCATGTATTTTGTAATTATAAACTCTCAGATGCGTGTTATGCTCTGCTCCCAGTTGTCATAAATGAAAGCATTTATTTTGCTTTACTGGGGCAGAAGACCTAGTAACTACGTCATCAAAAATATTGTGTTTTGAAGCACCAATCGGAATTCATTATGATGAATCGATCACACATGCACACATGGCTAAGCGCAAGTGGCACAGTTGACATTACACCATTATTGCATAACTTGACATTAACTATGCAAGAAATACCAACAACCATCATAGATGCACCACCCCTGCTTTGTGACCACAATCAACACACACACCATTTCAAGGCTCACTCGAAATCACATGGTTAGAAACATACCATATTAAGCAACAACTTAAACACCTAGTCAACTACTCTGCCTCAATACACGTTGATCCAAATGAATTTAAATGAACTATATAAGACATAGGTGATGGCATTAAAGATATCAGCAGCTTATCAATATATCAAATGTGACAGTCACTTAGCGGATTAGCACAGGGTGGCGCGCACTTATTCTCATCTCTAACAGGAGGATTTATGAACAGCTTAACAAGCGCAGTTTTTTGGATCGTTATCTTATCATCAATATACTTGCATATGACCTATTTTGGGCTTTGATGTGGGATTTGTTGTCTAGTTTCTGAGTGGTGTTGTGGCTTGGTCACAGTCTTATGTCATTGCCTAGTAATGATATGTTCAATGCGACAAAGACAATGTATGCCACATCAAAATTCAGGTTTAGCTATGTACAACCCCAGAAATAGAGAAGATCAACCTATTGACTCACGCATTTGTCGTCCAATTTATTACGCCCATAATACTGATTCTAAGCTTATTTCAGACCCTATAGTTTGGCTAACCTTAGATTATGGACTCAAATATGAAACTTTAATAGACACAGGTGCTGCAAAATCAATGATGGCTAAATCTACATAGGATGAATTAAATAGCCATCACAAAGTACCAAAACAGCTACCATATGATGAAAATATTCAAATACTTGGAATTACGAGTCATGCTATGTGAGTGGAAGGAGCAGTTATTGAAAACCTTATCATAAATGGAAAAAATTTTCCGATTTTATTCTATGTGATGAAATGCTGCCCTCATCCACTCATTTTGGGGTGGGATGGCAAACTAAAAATATGTGAAAGCAGACTGCACATTTAAATTGACATGGAAAATTGTTCAATTTCATTTGATGATGCTATTGTTCATTTTCTCAAGCGCAATGAACTCAAGTCTTACTTACAGCATCATGAACACATTTTAGCAGTACTAGCATGTCAGCAGAGAAGAAAAAAATTGAATGGAAACAATCCACAGCTAGTTAATCAAGAACTAGCTCATTTACAAAGACAAGAAGAAATACATGCACAATTTCAATATGAAAAATTGCTTCAAAATGACTTTAATGATGAGATGGAGGAAATTCATGCGACTGCTCTGATGAGAGACACAGTCAAAATACCTCCTTCATCCATTTATCTAGCAAATGTGTCATACAAAAATGCCATTGTTTATGATTCTGATTCCTGGTTAAGTATAAATGCACATGACAAATTTTGCCACTTCAAGTCCCATTATATACCAAACTATCGGTTAAAAATAACAAACAGCAATCTTATGAATCAGATACCAATTGTTAATGTGACAAATCGACCAGTGACGGTTTATGCAAACACTAAAATCGCAACTCTTATTAAAGTGCCAAAAAATAAGCATCAAATTCAGATAGAAGCAGAAATATATCAGCTGAAAAAGAATTTCAAAAAGAAATAAGTGAGAAATTACAGCATATCTCATCACCAGAAGGTCAAAAATCATTAATATCGTTTTTGACCAAAAATCACAAAATTTTTGGAATTAGATGCGCCTCAGGACAAACAAAAATAATTAAACATGGAATCAATACAGGAAATCATAGACCCGTTTCACAACCATCCTACAGATTACCATTTGCTAAATGCCAGGTTGTTGAGGAACATATTAACCGTATGCTAAATGATGGAATCATACATCCCTCAAAAAGTCCAAGGAGTTCACCAATCATTTTAGCTGACAAAAAAGATGGGACTAGGCATTTCTGCTTGGACTACAGAAAATTAAATGAACTCACAACAGAAGACACATACCCATTACCAAGAATCAACGATATTTTTGGACAATTAAAAGGAGCTAAAATTTTCATAACACTTGACCTCAAACAGGGGTACCATCAGATAGAATTAATTGAAACAGATAAACCAAAAACAGCTTTTAACAGCTTCATGGGGCTATACAAATTTATTGTGCTGCCATTTGGCTTGTCTAATGGCCCAGCCACATTCCAACAAACAATAGAACAAGTGTTACATAACATAAATTGGAAAAAATGCTTTGTTTACCTAAATGATATACTCATTTGTGGGAAAGACTTATTATCCCACCTAAACAACGTACAAAATGTATTTAATTGATTAAAAGAAGCTGGACTAATACTCAAGCTGAAAAAATGCAAATCAATGTTGGTTTGCCAAAAGTTTCTAAGTCCATTTTATTTTTAAACTGAGTTACACACATTTATCAACTTCTACTGGCATGTTTTTGACTTTAAGTTGCCTACGTATTATTACAAAGTGAAGATTATAGAAAACTAAACAAGAAAAGACTGCTTAGATTTTGTATATTTATGATGTTGATGGCTAAGAGCTCAGAGAAACTCAATCAACAAAATTGAAAAATGGACTTAGAACCTTTTGGCAAACCAACGTAAAAATTTACATTGCCAGAAGTTAATTATTTAGGACATATAATCGATCAAAATGGGCTAAAAGTCAACCCAGCAAAAACAGCTGTCATAGAAAAGATGTCAAAACCGACATCAATAACTGAGCTTAAAAGCTTTTTAGATTTAGCCAATTATTACCGGCGTTGTATTTGAGATTTTGCCTCCAAAACAGCAGCATTCAACAAGTTATTACAAAAAGGTCAAAAGTTTGAATGGACTCAAGAATGTGACAAAAAGCTTGAGCAAATTAAAAATAATCTCAAAACAGTGACTACACTTAGATTTCCAGATTTTACACAAGCATTCATAATACAAACTGATGCAAGTGAATACAGAGTAGGAGGCATATTAGCTCAGATTATCAACGATAAAGAAAGACCTATAGCATTTGTATCCTGAACTTTAATGAAAGCTGAGTGAAACTACTCTACGATTGAGAAAGAGGTGCTAGCTATAGTATGGGCAATCAAACAATTCTGCCCATATGTCTATGGACACAAATTCACATTAATGACTGATCATGCACCAATCACACTACTTAAAATCTTCCTACAGGAATATGATTTTAAAATTATATATCAAAGGGGCAAGGAAAACAAAAATGCAGATGCGTTGTCACGCTTTATCAGTGAGTCCAGAAGCAATTAGCAAAAGAATAGACTCACTTGATCCAGTCACAAAATCAGCAAAACACAGATCAGCCAAACACAAATATTTACAAAGCTCATCAGCAGAACATAAATGCTCACAAAACTTATTAGTGGAATGCAAAGGCTTATAAAGTTAATCAGTACCTAGAGAGAAATATGGACCACCTGATTCAAGAAAAATTAATGTCATTAATATAGCAAATGATTCAGCAAGAGCGTGGACATTAGTGCAATATAAGGACACATTCCTAGGTCCAATTTATCGATTATTTCAGACTAAGTGTGAAACAGCTGACATAGATGCAGAAAAACTAAAAGCAGCTGAGAATTACATACTAGATAACGGCTTACTTAAATATCTTCCAGACGTAAAAAAAGGACTGAGAGTGGCAGTACCTAGGCAACGAGTACAAGAATTATTAGACACCATGCACAAAGATGCTCTTGCTGGGCACCTTGGTTTTGCAAGAACACACAATAAGGTCCATGAACGATTTCACTGGCCACAAATGCGAAGTGACATATGGGAATATTGCATGGAATGCCTACCTTGCCAAAGACAGAAGCCAAACAATCAATGCTCTCACGCTCAACCCATGAAACCAATACTGGTTGGACAAATTTTTATCATTGGGTTGGTGACACGATGGGTCCACTTCCTATTGCACCTAGAGACAACCAACACATTATCATATTCATTGATCAATTCACTAAGTGGGCCAAAGCTGCGGCTATTCTGGACATCCAAGCAGAGACTGTCACTTGGGTATTAATGGATCGGGTCATTAGTTGTTTTGGCATGCCAAAAGAGATTCTCTCCAATAGGGGGAAGTATTTCAGCAAGTCTGTCAATTGTGCAAAGTCTGACATATTAACTTGTCAGCATATCATCCACAGACAAACATTTTAGTTGAACGCTTCAATAGAACACTAGAAATCATGCTAACCATGTATATGGAAAAACATCAAAATCATTGGGATGTATTTCTGCCCTATGTAATATTTGCCTATAATACAAGCAAACACGACTCAACCACATTCACTCCTTATTACTTAGTCTATGGTCGTCAGCCAAAGCAACCACTCAAACAAGCACTGAATAACACCACGCAACACCAGAAATCACAACAGAGCTTACAGAAAACATGTAGCACAACTTGCAACTGGCACAAAACACTGTTAGTGTAGCAATCACGCGCGCTACAAGCACATCAAAAAGCTAATTATGACTGCTAAAAAATGCAGATGACAAACAGCCCACCTACACAATTGGCCAACTCATTTCACTCCGCAACAATAGAGCTTCCGGAAAATTTGACACAAGGTCAATTGGCCTGTTTCAAATTATTATTATTATCCGACCACCTAACGTGACAAAACAAGATCTTTGCCATCACAACAAAACCCGCACAGTTCATATAGACCAACTGAAGCCACACCATGGTCTTCAACGCCCCATTGCCACACCTGGGTGTGGGGGGTTTTGGGGGGTATGCAGCCCCCAGAAACCAAAATACCCCCCACCTGAAATCAAAATACCCCCCCCCCAGAATTCAATTTTTGAAAATTTTTTTTGTTTTTTTCGCAATTTTTTGATGCCAATGGATAATGCTTGATGAGAAACGTCGAAAACTGGTGTTTTTATTGCCATACCACCATTTTTAAGGCCATTTTTCGACCTTCAAAAAATCTTGCACCCCCCCCCAGAATTTTCTTGCTGCCCACGTATGCCCATCGCTGATGATGCAGACTCACTGAGCAATGCCAGTGTTTAACTTTAGACTTAAAAGTACATGTTCGAGTTACTCATTAAACAGGATATTGATTAAGAAGGCTAAAATCATCCGCTCGAATTCCTGAAATATAACCAAATTATATAATCTTACAGACCTTTAAAGTTGCCCAAAAATGATTAAAAGTCCTTTCAACAATAAATTATCAGTCAATACTGCCCAATAATAATCTGAATGATTGGACACAACACTATCGCCATGCCATGGTGAACATTATTAAAAAGGCGCAGATGGGTTTTATCACTATTCCTTAGCTACAGTATCTGCTTCATTTTCCATAACATCTCCGCTGATACAACCTACTTTTAGTGTGATGACAAAATTTACACTCAGTCCTCAAACTACTTTGCCTACAACTCAAAGGATAGAACTTCATATTTAAAGGGGAGAGAAAATGTAACAGACATAGTCCAGGTAATTGGTAAGCAAGCACCCAGTCAATGGTGATAATACAATATGATATCCGCCTTACTGTAATAGGTAGTACTTGGCTGGTAAACAACTGGCCCTCTGTTGTATACGTAACTTGGTATATATATAAACAGGATTCATACCGTAAAATGGAGTATTGTAGACATGTAGTTGTCACATATGTGACGATGTGACTCCATTTTTGGTAGGGATGGAGACCTATCAGTCCGCAAGAGAAAAGGGAGTCAAAGATAAAATTTGATTCATTGAAAAGTTTAATGACTATTTGTTTTTGTACCTTAAGACTAGATATGTACTTACCTACTAATTGAACTATTATGAGTAGGAGCACAAAATTTAGACTAGAAAACAGGTCTAGAGTTCGACTTGAGGTATCAGCTCATTTGGCTCCAAAATAAATTATGCTTAAGCTAATTGTTGGCTTATCTTAAGCCTAACTATATAAACTTTCTATAAAGTTGAAGATTTGTACTTACTTACTGTTTGGAGGGCTGTCCAGATTAATAATTAAGATTATTAATCTTTGTATAATTTTGATAAATCATTAAGTGGTTACTCTGATAATTAATTCAGAAATGATCTGAAATATTGAGAAAATATTGGCCATATAGTGAATTGCATGTGAAAAATTTTAAAAGAATCAATTGTAATACGTAAAGGAACAACTAACACTAACAATAAAAGTTAACCTAGCGGCAGGCTAACTTGAAAATAATGTGGTCAAGGCATGAATGGCACTCAGCAAAAATGAACGGTCCTGTATTGAATTATGGATATAAGCGTAATACAACGAATATTGCAGACGCGACGCTGGATCAGAACATAGACACCAATGCACAACAAGAAGACAGGAAGAGAAAAAAGAGATGCCTAATGTATTTTTGTTCAAATTTACATAGGATGGGAAAATGAAAAAGGAACGCCTTAAATGGATGCAATTTTGTGACAGATATTGAAAATCTATTTGCATGAAGATGTATGGGCTAAACCTGCGCAACTGTGTACTATTATAACTTTGTAAACAGCATTAGAACATTAACCATGTATCATACGCTATAATTATACAATGAACATTGAAATAATACACGTTTAAGAAATAATGCAAGATATTTTGTATAAGGAAAGTATTAGGTTAATTTATAAGAATTAAAAGTATTAACTACTTAAGTATTAATTAGGTTCAATTTTAGGAAATTTGTCAAAAAATTAATATATGCATAATTAGCATATCAGGTAATGGCAGAGGATTGACAGGCGACTGCCACACATATACTGAGCATAGGACACGATATTTTTGGGAGTCCATCCCCCAACCTACATTAAACATCTGTAGACCATTTCACACAAGTTCGTTCATAAATTTTAAAAGTGTATCCGACAATAAGCTGACAGATTGTGATTATAGCATTGATCTGGTATATAATTATCATACCCCTCGGCTAACTGTCAATGAAATTTTTTAAAATTTATGCACAATCTTATTTGAAACGGACTTTAGTCTTAGTTTAGTCTGATATAGTGTGTTTTGTTTATCCAAAAGCTTTTTCATCACATCTTTTCCAAGGCTACAGTAATTCAATCATCCCTGATTACTGTAGGTCATTAAGAAAAAATTGTAGCTACATACTTAAGAAGGGATGGTTTCTCAATAAAATTTCTTATGGCATAATTTATTCTCATATTCCACAGGATCATGCAACAACCAGATAGAATTAGCACAATCAGCTTGTCATAAATTGACTGATAAAGGCAATAGACTAGCATTTTAAACAATGCTAAAAACTTCCGCTTAGCATAGTGGTAGAACGTCTGATTGTCATTGAAGCAATACAGGTTCTTCCTGCTGCAAAATTTTTACTCAGTGCACTTACTGTATATGTCACAGCACTGTTTAGATTCTTAAATTAAGTCTTGGATGCTTAAGTGCATCAAAAATGAAAGAATGACGGCCACTTGCCCCCACACAATTCTTCTGTCAAGTTACAGTAAATCACTTAGTAATGCATACTGTAGCCTTCAAAAAAAATTCAATGAAAAAGCCCTCAAATAAATGAAACAGACTATATGTAGCTTACAGGTTGGATTCTTTGCCTGCACTTTACACTTATGAAGGCTTAAATCATAGGCTTGCAGTCCCTAACTATTTTAGTATACTAATTCAACATTGCTCAGGTTAACTTTTATGTTGCTCAGTTAATGCGATGGTATTCCAGTTTGCACCCGCCCCGCCGCCTTCATGCATACATATGTACATATGTATAAACAATTTTCATCAACATCTCACAATGTTATGGATTTTTGTGTCCTATGAGTCATGCATTTGAGGTCACTTAGGGTCAATGGGTAAATATTTATAATATGTTTACCTATTCTGCTGAGAGCTCCTTGTTCCAAAAATTTTATTAGGTCTATGATCTTGTACAGTGCTCTTCCGGACAATTTACTCTGATCCCCTTGGAGACCCATGTTGTCTCAGTCTTGAAAATAAAGCATTATCATATTAGAGTGGCATGTTGTCAGAATACCACTGCCAATCTCTGAGTCCTTTCCAGTGCTAAACTTTATCCTCATCTTTTTACCATGATGAAAACTGCACAAAACCAAATTTGTGAACCCAGTCAAATGAGTACAACTTTTTGCATTGATAATCTCTTTTGCTGCAATTTTTCCTTTATTATTGTTTAGCAGGTCCAATAAGCTAGCAATGTCAATGTGCAAGACAAATGAGGTATAGTGTAATGCAAGGACTGAAGCTTAAACGCTTCTCCTTTGGATACTTTTAAGAAAAAAGGCTAAACACAGTAACTTTTTTTGGCCATTGTCTCTACATATTCCATGGCATAAACCAGAAATTGCACACTAGAATCATGCAGATGAATTTTTGGTTGCAAACTACTAACTAGACTACTTGAGGAAGCAGTTCCAGTAGTTGTCCAGGGGCTATGACTTCACAGACAGCTTTAATGGCCACAGATGCTGATTGGATTACTCTACTGTGTGTCTGTTTTGAGGATGCATCCAAGAGCAGCTGAAAAAAACTGAATTTGTTTGGGAGCTGAATATTTTTCTATAGATAAATGGATTTTCAGGAATCCAAAAAATCTAAAGTAATTTGAAATTCTATGCTTTTCTGGGATCAGGTATGTATTTTTACATATATTATATAATATCTTAAAAGATAGTTTTGTAACTGACTATGCAATTAAGAGATATTGTAAGTGACTACGCAATTAAGAATATGTATAGCATGGGAAATCTAGGGGAAGGGTTAAAATTTGAAGGGCCTTTTTTGAGCTCAAAAGGAAATGATTATTATGCATAAAACAAGATCATTGGTTGGCGTTTCTGACAATGCTACAAATATAGTTAAAATATGAGGATATGGTGCAAAGCACTAAAAATATTATGTTTTTGAGCAATTCAAACTTTGAATTTCGGAAATTTTTGCCATGCAAGACATGAGCACAAAAATTGAGCAGGCCAGGTTTTTTGGTTCTAATTTCTGACTGAACAAAGTTTTCAACTAGGTAGTTTCAGATCCTGCTAGAGCAAGAAATTGTGCTTTTAATGGTTAACCTCTCAATATGATTGGTGGAAAAAAATTCGACACATATAGCTTTAAATGTAAAGTTTATATTCTAGCCAATCAGATGAAGGCAACCTCTGCCTTATTGAGCATGTGCATAAGTCTCCGCCTATACCGGAGACTGTATGAATTACCTATAGCTATGCAGGCTTTGTTGAACCAAACCACCCTGTAATATTGCATTTTTGTCTTATCTGACTATCTGACTTAAAAATAGCTTGCCTACATACATTAGCTGGAAAATTGAGAGGTTCAGACCACCTTATGGGCCAAAATCTGGTGTACCCCAGTAATGGGCTCTTATACCTTGCCATAAGGATCTCAAGAGCAATTCTTCTTATTTTCTTGTTCCTTTTATTTTTTTTGTGTTGCTACTTGATGCATAACTTGACATCAAAAGTGCCATTATTTGTCAAGATGCTTGAAGGTTTTTGTTAATTAACTATGAAATTCTGTGTATATTATTGGGTTTTTCTAGCATAACAAATTTCTGCACAAGTGCATATTTATTTTTATAGATGTTTACAGGGACTATTATAGTATAGCTAACCAAAATGAATGCACATAACTCTGCTGTCAAATATGTGGTCAAATATTTTGTATTAAACGTAAAAGATCAAAAGGCCAGAAATGGTATAAATAAAATATTATCGATTCCAATAAATTGTGGGTGCTACTTGTATCACACACTACATGCATTGTACAAGGCGCACATATATGCACATATATGCAAGCAGCGCTTTGTGTGCGTAAGTAAGTCACTCATTTATGTGAGGATGTGCAATGTTGCATAATATAATGGGTGGGGCTAACAAAAGAATTTTGTGGCTTCTCTTTGTTGACGTTTTACCCAATTTGATTTAGTTCTGCAGGTCACTTTCACATCGCCATATGAATGAGAGGGATTTGAACACTGCATGTTCCTCTGTTTCCAATGCAGGCCAAGTCTATTGTGATGTGTTGTGCACAGAGCCATTGGAAGATTTGGAATTGCTTCAAACATGCAAATGCTTCTGATTTAATTTTGAATATGATTGCATTCCCAGTAATGCTTTTGAATAAAATACAACTGAAGGATATCACACTAGCGCAAAATTTTTTTCTGCATTTTTGCTAAAAAAATTATTATAAATCCTCCAAATTATTATTTCTTTCTCCGTGAAATCATTGTTAGAACTACAAAATATTTGCTCTGCGCAAAAACTCCTCTTTTGATGTTTATAGATCTAAAAAATCCACAAAGTGCCAAAAAATTTTGAAAATCATGGTAAAAGTGACTAAGAACCATTAAGAAACACAAATGTAAATTTTTTACATGATTTTTTTTCGACAACAGAGGGGCGACTAAATCCTTGCTTGTTCCTGACCTATTTCCCTACTTACATTTTCATTAGTTAGATTTAGCAATGAGTAGTTGTCAATTTTATTAGTTGTTTATCTTGTGTTGCAGATATCACATTACAAAGGGAAACATGCCAAAACTGTCTGAAATTTTGAAGTCCTTAATTTTAGAAGAGTTCAATAAGGTGGGCCACAAACTTTGCTTAATTGCCAGAAACTTAATTCAGTGCACTTACAAGATCTGCCATGCCTCAGTCATGAATTTCCTGAATCACTTTCATGAGGAGCATTCTGCACTTTGCAAGGTTGGATCTGGTTTAAAAAGCAGTCTTGATTGATGCGCTCTTGCTATTATCAACTAATATATGGTTAGGAATGATAAAACGACCATAAGAAAAACTCAGCAATACTTATTGCCAGAGGGACTAAATTTCAGTGCAAGTGCATTATGCCAAGCCAGGCAAAAACTAGGATGGGTGTATAAAGGCACATGCTAATTGTCAAAACATTTCTTTGAAAAACATTTAAGCACCACTGGAATGGGCAACCTCAATTCAAGCCACAATTGTAAAATGATTTTATGTTTTAAGACATTGTATTTACTGATGAGTCAAAAATCCAGCTCGAGTCACTTGCCAGAAAATCAGGTCATCAAATCAGTCAGCCTACTCCATTGAAAAGTTGATTCGAACATCCAACATCTGTCCTTGCTTGTAGTGGTTTATGATGGAAAATGCGTTCTAATGCAGGACAATAGTGAGAAACATCCTTATATGTATTGACAGCGTTAATCCTGCTGTTTATAAGTTAAGACCATACATTATCTGGGGCTTCACTACCTCATATATGTAATGGTTATGGGAGATTCCCCACCAAAAATTGGTTGTCTCCTTCTCTATTTTTGAATAAAACTGCAGTTTTGGCCAAAAATTTGAGGTCATTTACCCTCATCCTAAAAGTGGCCAAAAATCCCCAGCCAAAATTTTGAGACATCAACCACTAGCAGTTTTTTCATTCTCTCAGGAATATTTATACCCCACATAGAATTCGCAATTTTCCAAAAGAATAATAGCAAACATGTTTATACAAGCATTTTCAGCAATTTTTTACATAGATTGTATGTTTTTCTGGTGTTCATGCCATAGTTTCCTAAGGTCGAGAGTTGAGGGAGGGGTGAAATCCATACCTGGGCATGGGGGGATGGGGTTTGTGGGGAATGCATCCCCAAAAAACCAAAATACCTCCCAGAAATCAAAATACCCCCCCCGCCAGATTTCAGTTTTTAAAAATTTTTCTTGTTTTTTCTGCAATTTTTTGATGTCAATGGATAGTGCTCAATGAGCAACGTTGTTTTCACTATACAAGGAATAATTTTTAGGTTTTTGAACTTCCCTGAAAGAACTGGAAAGATTCAGAGCATGAGACATAGCTCATTAGAAAGAACAATCAATTTTCTAGCTATTTACTGAAGAAAACATTAAAATATGTCAAAAACTCACAGAATAATAGCTGAAAACATCAAAAGCTACAGTATGACAGCCTTCCTGGCGGCCATATTGAAAAACTGTAATTTTATAGTAAATCAGACAAATAGCATATCATTCAAACGAGCTTTTTTTGGGCTTTCTAAAATCGGCTTAAACATCGAAAAATATGGAAAAAAGCGCAAGTAAAATGCATACCTTATGGGGGCAGCCA
This sequence comes from Mermis nigrescens, assembly GCA_036768485.1. Taxonomy (NCBI): domain Eukaryota; kingdom Metazoa; phylum Nematoda; class Enoplea; order Mermithida; family Mermithidae; genus Mermis; species Mermis nigrescens. The sequence goes on along the minus strand of JAVLUZ010000157.1, from coordinate 5,501,191 downwards.
TATTGGAAATAAATTGAATTGAAATTGCAGGACGAACTATTCAGAAACACGAAAAACGAAAAGGGGTGAAATTTAGAGCACAAAAATATCGAACTATTTTGCTATTTTCCAAAATATGAAACTTAACCTGTATACTGTAGTGACCAAGCAAAGTTTGAGCACTTTTTTGAGCCTAGAATACTGTAGACATAAGCTAGCTATACTTTTTCGGCAAAATAGTTTCATTTTAAAATTGTCTATCTAAAACATTTTATTTCATGAAAATCCGTTAAGTGGTTCTTGAGTTCATCTCAAAAAACCTCATTTCACTGAAATGAGTTATTCAATGGTGAGCAGGTTCATCAGCTTTCACCGACTGTCAAACTGTAGGCATGCTACAACATAAAACATGGAGTAATTTTCCAGCAAGCTTAATGAATTGTGATCATTTATTGCATTTATTCTTATAACAAATACCAGCGGATCAAAAGTTATACTCAAAAATGTACCTATATTCTCAAATTGTGTGAAAACGACGTGTGAGAAACGTTGAAAATTGGTGTTTTTTGCCATAGCGCCATTTTTAAGGCCATTTTTTTGACCTTTGAAAAATCTTGCACCCCCTACCTAGAACTTTGGTGCCGCCCATCTATGATGGAATCCCAAAATAAGGGACCAGTAAATTTAGTCATGCATTATTAATAGCTGACACTTTTTTTGTACGTGCTTCTTTGTGCATGTACAAAAATTTACAAAAGGTTCTTTGTATAAAAAACAAAGTTTTCTAGATATATTATATAAATATATTTTTAAACATACATATTTTTACATACTACTGGTGGGACCGGCATGCCGTCCCAAACAGTGTTTTTTTTGTGCAAGATACCTTTGTACATATACAATGATGTTACCGGGTAGTCTTTGTACATTTAGTACATGTAAATTTTTGTGTACTAAAGTAGCAATTTAGGTCTGGTAAAACAGGGTTTTTTGACCTTTAATAGTGCATTTTTGCTAATTTCTAGGTTCTTAACTATTTGATATGTTTACATTCTAAATAAAAAATCTATGATTTCAAAGATATTTGGGATAGACAATTACTGATTTTTGTGTGAAGCGCCAAAATTTTTGGGAATTTTACACCATTTTACAGTTTTTGTCTTCCCAAAAATCTTTGTACATTTACAAAGACGGTTCTGAAAAGCCTTTGTACATTGGGAAAAATCTTTGCCGAATACAAAAAAATGTGGTTTCAAATGTGATGATTCGACCTAAATTTAGTTGATAATATTACTTTAGTATGGAGCGCCAATATTTTTATGAGCTTTTGAAAAAATTTAAACATAAAACTCAACTGAGAAAGCTAGAACAATTGTACCACAAAATCAGAAATATTACAGAAATTTTAATATGCCAATTAAATCTTGCAATAAGCACCACTGCAAATTTTTTTAGTATTATTGTTTATAGTTCGTCAGCATAGGTGGGCAGCACCAAAATTCTGGTAGGAGGGGGGGTGAAAAAATTTTCAAAGGTCAAAAAATGGTCTTAAAAGTGGTTGTATGGCGACAAAAACACCATTTTTTGACGTTTCTCATCAAGCACTATCCAATAGCATCAAAAAATTGCTAAAAAAGCAAAAAAAATTTTTCTGGGGGGTATTTCAACTTCTGGAGGGCTGCATACCCCTCCAACCCCACGCCCATATGTGGTCGTCAGTGCAATGTTGACTCAAAAGGTGAGATGGGTGATATGTTTGGACATTACTTGACTGTGAAATAAAAGCAAAATACTGCAATATCGCTTGTGTTGAAAACTTTTTATGGAATAAAAGTGGTATGTTTAATGTTTTTGTCTATAATATTTGATACTAACAATCATTTTACTTGACGAATTGATGCCTTTTCAATTGATTATTACTTATGCTCAAAAATTTTTTGTGATAATGTTAAGCTAAGCTGTAAGTATTATCTTATAAATATGCATAAGCATCAAGACTACAAAATTTATAAAATAATATCTAAGACTATTTATTGCATATATACATAGTTGACTTTGTTTTAAATTTTATTTTTATAAATTTGGCACATCTAATGAAAACATTTCAGTAACTGTGTAAATATTTATTAAATTATTGTTATATTTGACTATTAATTGAGGCTGTACTTTAGTAGAATATGTATTTAAAAAAACTGAAATTACAAAAATGATATGCATACATGCGAGCAGGTCATTTTCACTCATTTTTTTACATTTTATTCAGATGTTGCTTTACTCATTTATAGCACTTTTAAACTAAATGAATTTTATTAAAAAGAAAAATCAATTAGCTTATAAATGATTTATGTTTCATGATATTATACTGGAAATTGTTTGAATAATTGCATTCAAGCTCAGAAAAAATTTTTTCAAGTAGCCATTCATTTTACAAACACATTTTTAATCTTTTCTTATATGTTTGCCCCTCCATAAAATATGCCATCTGTATGCTATAGATTGCATATTATTATTATTTAATGTTCAAGCTCTTTTTTGTAACTGACAAAGAATGGATTTTTGAATACCTACTTATTTATTTGGTTTAGTAAAAAGAATTGTGTTTTGCTAAATGTCTACTATGCAAGCAGGCATATTGGCAACTATTTTAATTTATTTGTTTTGAGCTATTATTTCAAGGTTTTCTATGTATTTCTAAATTTTTTAGTAAACATAGTAAGTTTTATAGGTAATATTTACCATTATATGTATCTCAAATTCCGAGTCCTTGCCCAAAATAATTATTGTGATATGAGGTGTTTTCTCAAATAAATTAAATTATGACATTTTCATGAATACTATATGTAAAAAATGAGAGCTATATAGATGTTAAGTAAAATTGATAAATTAAGTACTCATTTAGCATAGAAATTCGAAAGCAAAAAAAAATTCTTCATTAAAATCTTTTATTTGATGTATATAAACTATATTGTGTTTGCTTGCCTATTTGTAGAGTTACTTTACCCTAATTAGTCAATAGGTAACATTTAACATGAGATCTATACCTGCATAACAAAGAAAGTGTGAGTCTATCAGAATTTTATTTGTATAATTCTTCATATTTTGTATCTATCATTTGTATAATGTTATTTCTTTAAATTTTATTAAGGTAATAAATTATGAGCTTTTATTTACTGTTTTTTCATTGAAATGTGACCTGCATGTATTATTGCATAGGATGGAACAATTTACACAGATTCTGGCTTTTGCTTGACGACAAATCCACACCTTAAAAGAGGTCAATGAAGACACCAATTTAATTTTAGACATTGAGACAATTGATCATGTCGCTTTTTTAAATAAATTGATGTTAAAATACACCAAAATTATAGTTAAGTAAGAAAAGCAGAAAAGCAACAATTTTATTTTCATAAAGTGAAGATTGATTTGATAATTTTTAATAAATCTGCTTTGCTTGAATTGTAATTAGATGGATTTGCCTTGTTTAATAAAAAATTCATAAGTCATATGCGGGCTGTCTTGTAATTTAGTTTTTTTCCTTTTCTTTGGTTTTAGGTTGTGATCGGCCATTAGATAAAGAGAAGGTATATAGGCTAACTTAAGAAACCAAGTCTGCCCTGTGCATGGTCATAGATTAAAAATTAGCCACAAAATGTGTATAATAGGTCAAAGGTATCCGTTAGCCATAACCTTGGCCACATGATGAATTTTGACCAAAGTCATCAATTAGCCATGAAATTAACAGTAAGTATGCTGCTAACATATGCACAATACAGCCTGTTCATAAGTGTATAGACCCCCCAGAGTATGCAGGTCATACCCTGGGCACTGTCCTACTTTAGTAACAGAGTTCCAGGATGCTTGTGCACATGCGTTTATACTGTAGGTACAATCCTCCAGGGTGCTTATGCCTATGTGTTCTTATGGTCCTCTGGGGTGCGTATACACATGTGTATAGGTGCGCATGTGTACATGCATAGGTAAGCACACCTATAGTATACACCATAGACGCATAGTAGGTTGGGTCCCAGGAAGTAGGCTGGTTATGGGAACAAAAACAAGCTTTTTAGGACAAACCTGAATTGAAAGCTACAATAGTGTTATAACCATATAGGTAAATGAAAAGTTTCTGATCAATTTCAAATACTTTCAGAGGAATTTTTCAGTTTTTAGCCTTCATTATTCCTTATTTTTCATAGAATTTCCTGTTATTCCTCCCCCTCTTTGCAATGATATGTGGTCTAGAACCACTCCAAAGCATAGGTGTGCAGTGCTGAAATTCTGCAAGGTGCAGATTTTTTCAAAGGTCAAAAAATGGCAATATGGCAAAATAACATTATTTTTTGACGTTTCTCATTGAGCTCTATCAATTGGCATCAAAGAATTGCAAAAGAACGGAAAAAAATTTTCAAAAATCGAATTCTGGGGGTTAACCGACTGCAGGTGCCCCAAACCCCCCATCCCCCCTATGCCCATGTGTGCTCTAAAACCTTCATGTGACTGTCTGTCCACAGGTGTACCACTTATACATTTATACTTCAAAAATACCCATAATGAACCAAATATTCATTTTTTTGGGATTCATTTTAAGAAACAGAAAACAGCAAAAGCAACAAAATCTGGCAGAAATCTTGAGTCAACAATTGTAAGTGTAGCCTCGGGCAAGGAATCAAATTATGAAAGCAGCAATGATCCCATTTTTGAGCACAAGTATCACCGTTGATGATTAAGAATAGGCAATGGATTAATTTCTCCATCAATGGATGGGCCATCTGACTTTGCAATTCTTACAGCAAGTGCGGCCGTGGTCGGTTATGCCACAATCACTACTATCTCTGATTGCTAGTACCATTGATGAGGAGCATGGCTTTCATGTTCTGCCACCACAGCACTATGTCCTATGTCCATTTTTGCTCCAGTCATCTCAAGCCGTATGCATCTGCTCTGGTCAAGCCATTGATTCCTGCTCATCATGTGACTCCATCTTTTGTGGTTGATAAAGAGCATACGTGGGTAGCAAGAAAATTCTGGAGGGTGCAAGATTTTTGAAGGTCAAAAAATGGCCTTAAAAATGGTGGTGTGGCGATAAAAACATCATTTTTCGACGTTTCTCATCAAGCACTATCCATTGGCATCAAAAAATTGCGAAAAAACAAAAACAATCTTCAAAAATTGAATTCTCAGGGGGGGTATTTTGGTTTCTGAGGAAGATTCATACCCCCCAAACCCCCCACGCCCGGGTGTGATCAGGAGTTATATCAAAGGGCGCCTGAGGCTTCAGCATTTTTGGTGCCTCCTGCACTACAGCAAGGTTTTTTACTGTACATCAATCAATTTTCCTAGCTGATGAAAAGATTATATGGCTCTAAATCAGCTTGTGAATCTATACATCTTTCTAGAATATGCTTAATACAATCACATAGTTTCCAGATAAACATTTATACAAACAGTAGTATAGAGGGGGTTGCGCACTTATTTTGCATGTACCACTATGTTATAATGTAGTCAGCCTATCTTTTGTGCATGCAGGTACCTCTTCACTGCAGAAGACTAGGAAGGTATACAAGGGTTAATAAAAAAATTTCTGGAATGAACCTATAACTTTTGACCGAAATAAAATCGAATTAAACAAATTATATGGTCACAAAGCATGAACCTTTACTGTATCAAGCTGCAAGTTTCAGTTTTGTTCATGTATTTTTTGCTGATTAGTACATTATCACACTCTATGCAAGTATAGTAAACTCGAAATTTGAAGTTTCGCAAACATTCAATTCTTGGTTAAACTTGGTTGAAATTCTAAGAACATTTCCATTGCTCTGCAAAAAGTCTATGGAGACAGACTTCTAATAACACAACTGACTGATCCAAGTGATTTAGAGATGGACAACAAAGCATTGAGGATGACTATTGGGAAGGCGCCCTGTAGATGCAATCCAGTGGAGAACGGGACTGCTGCTCAGGCTGTAGTTGAAGCAAACCAACGACTGTCAGTACATGTAGTAGACAAGGAAGTGGGCTTGCCCTATGGATCCATTCAAACTATTCTGACTGATTGTTTGGGCTTTTGCTAAG
>JAVLUZ010000157.1:5299683-5495040 GCA_036768485.1 Mermis nigrescens | reverse complement strand
CCAAGATTTTTAGAAGGTTAAAAAATGCCTTAAAAATGGTGGTATGGCGATAAAAACACCATTTTTCGACGTTTCTCATCAAGCACTATCCATTGGCATCAAAAAATTGCGAAAAAAACGAATAAAAAATTCAAAAATTGAATTCTGGAGGGGGTATTTTGATTTCTGGGGGGTCTTTTGGTTTCTGGGGGGTCCAGACCCTCCCCCCACGCCCTTGTGTGGTGCCAACCTGTTTGAATGTACCATCTCTTCAAAATTCCCACAACTTTGATTATTTAAGAGTCCCTTTCTGTAAGATTTAACTAGAGGTTGGACAAGTCAAAAATTAACCTTCCCTGATTTTTTAACATTTATTATATAGTTTTTATGCTGAGTTTAATGGTGCAACTCATTTTACTTTCATTGTCTAAAGTCAGAGTAAAGTAACAGAAATGACCGATTTTGTCAAATTTGGCAGCTTCTAGCACTTTTCATCATAACTTAAGATTGCAAAAAAATTATTAAAAATTGAATTCTGGGGGGGTATTTTTGTTTCTGAGGGGCTATTTGGTTTCTCGGGGGGGGGTGCCTAACCCCCACACCCAGGTGTGGTACAAATCCCCTCCTCTAAGAACATGTCTGGTTTTGACCCCCCCCCACCCGAGTGGTAACTGACATCCCCTGCAAAATGGCTGCTACCCCAGAATTGACGATTTTTTGTAAAAAAAATAGTAAAAGTTGTAAAAAGTGTGCCTTTTGAAGCGTTATTTGCTCATTTTTTGCCCAAAAATCTCAAATTTTTGGCGCTTTGCATCATATACCTATTTTTTGAATATATTTTGTTTGCTTTACTCAATCTTCTATTTTTTTGAAAATGTATTACTTTTTTATGTCCTAGAAAGAACAAGCATTGTCAGAAACGTCAAAAAACAGTGTTTTGTCCAAAAAAGGCACTTTTTGAGAATTTTTTGGGCCCGCCTGACCCCCTTGAATTCCTATGCTGTACATGTATGGTCAACCACCCAAGAACATGTCTGCATTAGATGCCATATAGGAATAAATTACAGATTAATGAAATACAATTTATCAATCAACATAATGACACAATCAATGCATCGTTTTTGAAAATGAAAAATGTAAAACAATGCAGAGTATTTCAAGTGTCCGTGCATCATTTTCATTCAGTAAAATAAGAAAACAAAGAATGACACAATAGATTCGAGTGCTCATCTGTCTCTTTCCTTCAGTAAAATAACAAACACAGAATGACGCAAAAGATTTGAGAGCTTAAGCATCGCTTTTCATTCAAGAAAGTAACAAAACAAAGAAATACACAACTTATGTAAGCATTGTACATCATTATACGTAGGCCAATTAAAAGTAATGTGCACAGTAAAGCAAGCGTTGCCTCGTTGAAAATTATGTCATCAGAAAACGATATAATGATTTCAAATTATTTCTGTGAAGAAGAAATAGAACAAAACATGCGGAAAAAGCTTGAAATCTCGTTTTTCATGCACTTGTTCAGGGACGAAATTAGATTGGCTGCAGGGTACACGGACACACCAGCAAGCCACTGCATACATCGAGTTGTTCTGAAGTAAATTTATGTTAGAAGCTCAGTCTATTTTGTGATGTTAGTGTATGGAAGAAGAAAAATGCCAATGTGCATAATGGACCCATACACCTACAGATGATCCATGCTCCTACCATGTGTTGCCCTACCAACTCTAGTATTATTTCATTTGTTTGCTTGCCCTGTGGTGACTACATGTGGGCATGGGGGTTTTTGGGTATGCACCTTCTCCCCCAGAAATTGGATTACCCCCTCCCCCAGAAATCAAAATACCCCTCCCCCATAATTCAATTTTTGAAATTTTGTTTGCTGTTTTAGCAATTTTTCAATGCCATGGGATAGTGCTCGATGAGAAACGTCAAAAAATGGTGTTTTTGCCATACAACCATTTTTAAGACTATTTTATGATCTTTGAAAATTTTTTCAGCCCCCCCTGAAAATTTTTTCACTTCCTCCCCCAGAATTTTGTTGCTGCCAACCTATGGTGGTGAGGTGACCCGTTGCTCCTATCTGTGCTCCACAATTCTTGTCGCCAATGTTATAATTGACCTGGCTGTTGCCACTCAGTGATTGACTGTTTATCAACCTACTTGCTTGTCTGCGAGCAGTTGCACTATTTAGCTGTGCCCATTGCGCCTCAAGTCACAATTTGTTGCATTATTGTTGTGCCACATTTTGTTGTGCCAACTCCATTGTTAATGCCTTGTCACTTGGTTATGCTACTGCAGGACCATTGTCCTATTCAGCATCACTCTGCTACACTGCGCATTTTGACTGTGATTCTGTTTCAACAAGCCAAGCGCAAACATCAAAATTATTCTATGTTGTGATTGTCTCAGCAATGTGTCATACCGTTTATTCCACATTTGACTGTTGATTGTATTGTTCAATATAAGTTGACTAGCTATCTTTTGCAAGATTGATTGTTGAAATTAGACATTATTTGCCAAATTTGGTTGTGTGGGTCAAGGTTTAATGTCCAGCAGCAGCTTGTATTGTTTTGTTTGTATCATTTTTTTATTGTATAACATTTTTTCTTGTGATTACTAGTTTTTTGCGGCCATGCAAAACTTTTTTAGGACATTTTCTGAGCTAATTCATTATCCATATTATTCATTTATTCCCTGTATATTTTTACTTCTTGTGTATACTTTTTCTGTCTTTTTCCAAAAAAAACATTTGTTTTTTCATTGTATTTGTCAGTCTTTAACCCTCCATTTACTGTGTCCTATGCCAGAGGCATAATGAATCACTTTTGTGGCATTTTTTCTGTTCTACCTTATCCAAGTGTCCAAAACTTTGTCTAGCCTCGTTTTGGCTTCAGTTACATACATTGTTTTTAATGGGTTAGCTTAGCTCAACAGGACTTATAGAGTAGTAAGAAATAGGCATTTTATGGCCTATTTACAGTGATATCACAAAAACTCAAGATGGGATAATAAGGTTGTAATAAGAAAACTTGGTGGTTCCTTCCTTTCCAGCTCTTCAAATGCATCTCCTGGATCTTTTTAACACAACAGAAATCTACTTTTCCTTGTTTTTCTATAATGTTGAACAGGTGCCTGTTCTTATGCATTGTGATAGTTTTTTTAATTATACCTCTTTCAAAATAATTTTCACAGAAAAAAACATACATATTCAGAAAGAGCATAAAAAATTGCACTAAATGAAAGTAATAGCTGTCAGAGAATATTAAGAAGGTGTAGCTTAATATGCACTAGGTGTTTATGCCATGGTGGTGCACTTTGACTGCAAAAACATGATGGTAAAGGGAGGGTTAATTCATTTTATTGTCCTTGTTCTCTTATGTGCTCAATTATTGGCCATTGTCTAATCCTTTTTTACTCAAATCAAATTAGGCAAGTGACCTGCCCTTCTATCATAAATTATTTTTCTATCAAAATTATTCCTAGTCTTGGGCGTTTTGCCAACAATGTCATCTATGCATTGTTTTGCCTCCTATAAATCAATTGAGTGACATAGCAGTTTGTCTTCCAGTGCATTTATTTTGCACACCCTTCTGTGCATCAAATGTGTCAGCATACTGTTTCAATCTGCCAACACCACTACATCATTTTGTTTGTACACCAGCCTCTTGCTAGAAGCCTCATTGTTATTGACTGATTGCCTTACCTGTACATATTTGTGCTCAATCTACATAGCACATGTACACAGTCACAAAGCATTTTGCTTTAGCAACATGTTAAGGACCGCCTATTCCAAAAATCCCTTCAACCCCCCATGCCCATGTGTGATCCATATGCCTATTGTCCTGTGTGTGTAACCATTCCCTTTTCTTTTGTTTGTGGCTGTGTGCACCTCATTTTTTGTCTTGCTCAAAAATGATTTTGAAAATGTCCAAATCCAAGTCTGCTAAATCAGTGGTTGTGTTTTGTGTGCTTTCAACCTCTGAGGCTCTAACTTCTTTAATTATTGAGACCCTCAGGATTTCAGGTGCTTCCTCCAGTATTGGTTGCACTGATGGTATCTTGATAATTTTAGCCTTGCTGATACAGCACGGGCAGTGCTGATCTGAAGGACATAGCAAGAAAATCATGCTTTGCTTGAAATATGAATTGGAAAAAAACATTGCTTGATATTGTCAGACACATAAAAATGAGTGTATTTCATGCTTTTCACAAAAGCTTTCTTTGTCATTCACTGCTAGGACATAGAGTAAAGCACTTTCTGTATTTTATTCTCTTATAGTGCTTACACAAATAGGTTTTAGATCACATGCATTTAGGACTGCATCAATGTTATTCACAGACATGCTAGCATAAAAATATATATGATCATAACTTGTAGCATTGAAAGTTATGGCTATTTTGTTAAGCACAAGCACATTGAGGTTTTTGCAATTAATTTCTAAATCAGAAATTTTTATTGAGTACTCATTACTTGTTTTATAATATACTGTGTCATCTGAATCAAGACAATAATTAATAGGTTTGTTAAAATGTTTCTGAAAAGTCAGTGTGCAATTTTAAGCTATGTTTTTTAAGAAAATTTAGCTCATTTTTGCTATTATGAAAAAAAACTGAGTTATCATTTTCTAAACTTGATTCATTGTTTTGAATTTTTGTAGACTAATTTCCTCTGTTTTGAGAATGTCTGGGTAAGTTATTCCTACTTTGACTAATTATTCTAGAGCTGTCATTATTATGACCAATTTGTCTTGTAAATGAAGTTCGAGAAAAATTACAGTCAACTGAGCTTTTGATTGGAATAGGTATTGAATGTCAAGCTGTCTATTCATAATTAATTTCATTTCAGTTTGGCAAGCTATACTGATTCATAAAATGGTTTGTACGACCACAGTTATTGCACATTTACCTTTCCTGGACCACATTTTGTCTCTTGCTGGCCCACGTTTGTTATTTCCTAGCCTATAATTGTGAGACCAATTATTGCGATTGTCTTAGCACTTCAATATACTTTTGCAGACACATTCTCTCATTGGCTAACATTGCTCAAAACTCATCTATAGAAGCCCTAAAGCTTTGGAACATTTCTGCCATTCCTGAGTTATATAAAACGGTTTAAGTGTTTTTAAAGTTCAAATTTATGTTATCATGCTCTAGCTGAGATTTGATATATCTAGCAGTTTTAGAAGCATCATTTAAGTTTGAGAAATCACAAAACTTCAAAGCATCTATAATTTCCAGGCATAAAGCTCTAAGAAAAATAGGCTTTACAATTCCTTCATGGACAGATTCATCCAAAATGAGATAGGCAACATGTGCTATTTCCTTTAGTTGTTCTGAATATTCAGAAACGGATTGAGACTTTTTCTGTATTTGATCAAAGATGTTTGCTGATAAATGTCAGCATTTTTTTCCAGTTGGAAATGCCTTTTTCAACCCTTCAATAAATTCTGAATAGGTTTCAGGAAAATTTATTTTTTTACTTGCCTTCTTAAAAGCTGATGAGGTGGGCCCTGCTAAGTTAAGTTCTAAATAAGCCATCTTAAAATTGTCATCATCTGGTGTTGCACCTTGCAAGAGCAAAAAACGGTGAAAGTTTTTGACCCAATCAGTGAAAGATTCCTCAAATCCATCTGCATATATAGGAAGGGGTCTCAGGCTCAAAAAGGGTTAAACGCAAGGAAAAACCTTTTAACATCAACACCTCTGATAGATAAATTTGGCTGATGCATATTTTCCACCTTTAAATCAAGGCTATTTAATTGCTCTGCTACACACCTGGGCATGGTGGGTTTGGGGGTTATGCACTCTTTCCCCCAGAAACCAAAATACTCCCTCAGAAATCAAAATACCCCTCCAGAAATCAAAATACCCCCATAATTCGATTTTTAAAAATTTTTTTGTCTTTTTTGCAATTTTTTGATGCCAAAGTATAGTGCTTATTGAAAACGTCTAAAAATGGTGTTTTTTGCCATATCATTTTTAAGGCCATTTTTTGACCTTCAAAAAATCTGGCACCCCCAGAATTTTCTTCCTGCCCACGTATGCTCTGCTAAAGATTCATTGACAGTTCTGAGGGCGTTTTTTATAGTTTTATGTAAAACTGCAGCATTACTGCCATTCATGCATTTTTTGTCGAGTTTTTAAACTTAAAAGAGTAAAATGTTCAGCTTGTTTTATTATTTCACTCAATTGTTCACACATGCTTAATTTACTTTTTGGTGAACTTGATTGGTTTTTGGGAATTTCAAATACACATTTGTTCAATACACATGATAGTAAACTTGAGATAATAATTGCTTAACAGACAGTATAATAAATATTATTTATTCAATACCACCATATAAGATTCAGTTCTTACCTAGTTGTCTTGCCATGTGATGGAAAGTCAGCGTTTTTCTTCTGCCCAATTATTCTAATCTATGTGTTCAGTCATGCTATGTGATGGAAAGTCAGTGTTATCTTTCTTCAGCCCAATTACTCTGATCTGTTTGTTGAGTTTTGGAGTGATAACTTTCATTCACTTGCAATAACAACAAACCAAATGTTAAACACTACTACATTATGATACTAATTTTCAGAGTTCTCAGAAGCAGTATCTAGTCACACAATCAGGTAAAACAAGAATAGCACAAAAAAACTCAATCAATAAATTTGTAGCAACAGAAAAGATACTTGAAAACTGTCAGAAAAGTGTGGACTAGCTAATGTGAACATGGACACAGGTGAATCATAGGTAACACATAATTGTGGTGATATCAATGCTAAAAGTTATTATCATAAATTACAAATCAAGATTTTTTTTGGCTCGTACCTTAGTCTACTTGAGAAGCAAACATTTTGAGAAAAATTGTATGCATAAGTAAGCTGCTCAGGTGTAAGTTAATTTCTGGAGCTTATTGGTCAGAATCCCAAAATCTAGGGACCCTTAGAGCTTTTGAGATAAAAAAGAGATCTCAATAAATTTTTGTTGTTGAAATTTTTATGCCCTAATTAAAAAGTCGAAGGGTATTTTGTCATCTAAATAAAACTGTGCTGCTTTTTGACTCTGAAACTAATACTAGTGATGCAGGCTATTTTGTATTTTGCTCCAGAATACATGCACTAGGATGCATTTCAGGTGCATTTAGCACCGCTCAGAAATTTGGGCTTTTCCTGAATAAATAATCAGGATTAAGAAAGCTGAAACCTTATATCTGGTTATGATGAATATAAGTTTGATTAGTTTTTGCTGATTATAAAATTTATTGAGCTAATCCTTAAAAATTAGTTGTTCTCCTGTAAGGTTTGCCTAAAAGAAATTCTATTATTTCATTGACATAAGTAAAACAATGCACAATGCCTCAGAGATTACTTCCAACAATTGCCTGTTGTGCTGTGGCAAATGCAACTTTGATGCCTTGACCACGGCATACAACAAGCAGCAACCAAAGGGCTGCAGACTTGCCACCAACTTACATCACATTATCAATTGCATGAAATGAGATTTTTACTGCTCCAGCTTCACACGTTTAATAAGCAATGTGTTCCAATGTATGATGCTAACTGACAGATCAATAGTCACAATATCAATTGAGGGACCAGTCAACAAGTCTCCTAGTTGTTACCTCAACCAGTACATCTGGAACCTGGCATTGGAAGCGGCAATGTGGATGGACTGAGGTATTTGGGCATACCTGGAATGCAAGTTCAAGACCTATCATTGTGTTCCGTATGCGGTTTTGGGCCACCATCAAGGCTGACCCTAGCCAGTAACCATACTGTTGCCTGACAACAATGCCGGCAGTGACTGCAAATTTGATGTGGCCTATTTATATGTTGTTTGGGTGAAATTATAATAGGTAGAAACAAATTATAATAGTGGTGGTGGGGTGAAAATATATTATATCGTAAATGTAGATTACACTTTTCATGAATATAATTTTTAAAACTAGTTTCATATTTTGCTTGTCTATCAAGTAGAAGGGGTGTGTGTGACCAAAAATTTATATATATATACATGTTTATACATTATATTTTGCTTAGATTTTTATGATTTTTTTCTTTGGTCTCTTTTGTTGACTTTTATTTGTTCATTTCTCTTCACTTTATTGATATTCTTTGATTTTAGTCCATATCATAATTTTAATTAGCTTGGTTATAATAATCACTTAAAGTTATGCAATTAGAGAATAGCAATTGTTGTGTTTAAATTTAAAATATCAAAAACATGAATTTTGATCAAAAATTGTCCTGATAATCCTAGATATTTTGAAATGCTTCATTCTCTAAATTAAATCAATAGAATTTTGACATACTTTAGAATAAACCAAATACAAATAAAACAAATTTGTATAATTCAAAATATGAGCAATATTTCCTATGGAAACGCTCTGGAGAGACTCAGAGCTGAAGTCAAAAGGTTAACTATGCATCCCATAGCTCCAGATAATACCCCTACTCTGTGACCGGAAAAAAGTTTTTGTTGGGATTATTATCATGGAAAATTGGATGAAAATTTTGACTAATGGACTGACCGATTGAGTTTAGCCTTGTCCAAGAGGTGGAATGATGCTAAAAAGCGTCTGCTGTTGCCGACCTATTTTAGACACTTTGCAGGAGTGGTGTATGAGTCCATACCACACCTGGGCGTGGGGGGTTTTGGGGGTATGCACCCCCCAGAAACCAAAATACCCCCCCCCCAGAATTCGATTTTTGAAATTTTTTTTCGTTTTTTTCTCAATTTTTTGATGCCAATGGATAGTGCTTGATGAGAAACGTCGAAAAATGGTGTTTTAATTGCCATACCACCATTTTTAAGGCCAATTTTCGACCTTCAAAAAAAATCTTGCACCCCCCCAGAATTTTCTTGCTGCCCACGTATGGTCCATACCCAATGCTGAACAAATGCAGCTAAGCTATGATGACTTGGTAGACCATTTGAGGCAGTGCTTTGTACCTTAAGAAATGTGGAGCTCAAAGCATTGCAGCTGCATACTAGAAAACAAATACTTCAGGAGAAAGTGACCAACTAAGCTCTAGATGTCCAACAGCTAGCTATTCAAGCTTATCCTTATATTGATGCCCCTACTTTAGATGCCTTGACAACATTTTTGTGTAGATGGGCTTTATTCTAAATCTTTAGAGATTTCTTTCAGATAAGAAGCCTGAAACATTTCAGGCAGCTAAAATGTTGCCTAGGCAAGTGGAGACCTAACAACACTTGGAGGCGGAATGACAGCCTACCAGTAGCCTGTATGTGGCTTACAAAATGATGGAGAATTGGGAGCCTTGGGTACCAGCTGGTGCTCTAGACAAACACCATTAAACAAAAAGCGTCAAAAACATCAAAATCCTGGACATGAAGGAAAGCCATCCTGATTTGGTTGGGGAGCAACTGCCGCCACAGTATTCAATAAGATTTTATAACTGCGGTCTCCTTGGCCATATCAGTCAAGAATGTCAATGGGCTCTGAATAGAATGGGACAGTTCACAAGTCTATGAACCATGGGATTCAGGAGGGCAGGGTGACCAACAGCATTCATGTAACATTCTCTGCCCACTGAACCAAAATAAACAGACCAGCGCCAATGCATGCACTTCAAGAGAGTTCAGGACTGGCCCTGTATCCAGAAGAGTCTGGAATGGGTAACCTTGTACTTAACAGCATCATTTGCGCTGTTGAGATCATTGTGAAAGTGCAAGAATTATTTTTTTCTAAACAAAGTCATCTAAAATTAGAAAAAAATGAGATTCTGCAAGAAACTTTTCTCATAATTATGGATATTGGAAGTTCAAAACATACCAAATGTAAAATACTCATTTCAAAATCTAGTTTCCACACTCTGTGACCATTTTATGCCTATAATTCCAGAGATCATTTTAGGGACAGTGCTTGCAGTTTTTCTATTGACTACCCTCCTTTGATGCAACACACTACCAAACATGAGAGCCCAGGCTTACCAGCTTTGTGAACTACATACTACAGGACTTTATTTTTCTTTGCCTACAACATTAAATTGTAAACCACCTACTTTAAAAGTAGATATACAAACTTTCACCACTAATTTATGGACTCCAGATTCAGATTTACTTTTGTTTCTAGCTTTTAAATGTACCACTTTTTCTCATACTATCTGCACAAAAACAGAAAGTTTAGGGTCTTGTGGGATTGTTCAAAAATCCGATGAACCCTATAAGCTAAGTCACCATAGATTTTTGAGAATGATAAGCACTAATTGGTTTTGAGGCTTAGGACTATCAAATTAAGCCTTAAATTTAGAGATCAAAGACTTTGACTATAAAACAATATTGCTGTAGAGATAATTGCAGTAGCATTGATATTTCAATAATGCAAAAAGGTCAAATAGCAACTTATGATGGTCAACACATAAGTTCTAATCTTGGTGACTTAGCTGATCGTAAGCCTGAAGTAGGATACTGCGAGTTAAACAATAGTAGGGATGCAATGGATCCAGGTTTTCCAATAATATTGGATCAGTATCTGGAGCGTACAATCCAAAATAATGGATCCAGATCCATACAATTTAAAATAATGGATCCGGATCTTTTATTATCACAATAATAGGTGATAATAATGATACCTTTTATTATATTGATAAGGGTCAATTTTTCAATACCTAAATTTTTGTTCACAAGTACAGTTTTAAGGCTTATTAGTTTTAGAAGCAGAATTACTGTAGGATGATAAAATAAGTAAAGCTGCATAAGCTTGGTTCAGTGGTCCATATTGATCTCAATTTGGCTGTAGCTTGAAAAACTGTGAATCTGGTGTCTTTCATCAATTGGAAATGCCAAAAAGCATTTCTAGTCCTATCTGGAACTATTTTATGCTAGCTGATAACAAAACTAAATTGCAATGTAATCTCTGTGCAACAAAGCTTTCCAGAAGCAGTGGAAGGGAACCACCTGTATGAAAAAGCATCTGCAAATCAAGCATGCAGCAAAGTATGAAATGTTCAAAGCAGAGGAGTCCCAGCAGATCAAAGAAAAGGAAAAAGGCATTTTTTGTCAAGCACAGATTGTAGAAGATTTGTATCAGGCATGTCTACTTTCCTTTGCAGAGAACGCACAGAATGCAAAAAGACTGCTTTAAAAAGGAAAAACAAACAGTGCAAATGACAATGAAAGCATGCTTACTTCCTGTATGACTTATTTTATTTTTAAGGAAGGGCTGCTTATTAACTTGTGTACAATTTAAGGATAAAAAATGGACTAACAATGATGTAAGATCAATTGATATAGACAAGCGGATAGTTGAGCTTATGACTTTGAGCAATATACCATTTTCTTTGGCACGTCGTTTTCACCATACAATGAATAATTTTGAGGTTTTTGAACTTCCCTGAAAGAACTAGAAAGATTCAGAACATGAGACTTAGTTCATTGGAAAGAACATAAAATTTTCTAGCTATTTACTGAAAAAAATTTTGAAAAATGTCAGAAACTCACAGATTAAAAGCTGAAAACATCAAAAGCTACAGTATGACAGCCATCTTGATGGCCATATTGAAAAACTGGAATTCTTTAGTAAATCAGACAAATATCATATCATTCGAACGAGCTTTTGTTGGGCTTTCTAAAATATGCTTAAACACCAAAAAATATGGAAGAGAGCGCGAGTAAAATGCACACCTTATGGGGGCAGCCATATTGGAAAAAATTAAATTGGATATTTTAGCTGCATGTATGTATCGATCTGTTTATTATTTATGCCGGCTTGTTTCACAGCTAAGGCTTCACGAATCGTAATTTTGTGACCTTGTCAATGGTAATAATTGTATGAGTAAGTACCGGGTACCCTTTTTTGATTAGTGATTACTGTATTTGAATTATTTGCATGCAAATGTTGTTTTTTGTGCCAGTGGCCATCTGCCACAAAAATTAATCCGTCTTGCACTTCATTTTGTTTAGTATTATGTCATTGATAATCAAATTCGAGATTGCTCCATCTAGCTTTTCTGGCTTGCTCAATTATCAAGCCAAAATCGAGACTGTTTGTGTTTTGGACTTGTTTACGTCGCCACCACACCTGGGCGTAGGGGTAGAATTTGGGGGTATGCACCCCCAGAAACCAAAATACCCCCCCCCCCAGAAATCAAAATACCCCCCCCCCCCGTAGAATTAAATTTTTGAAAATTTTTTCGTTTTTTTCGCAATTTTTTGATGCCAATGGATAGTGCTTGATGAGAAACGTCGAAAAATGGTGTTTTTATCGCTATACCACCATTTTTAAGGCCATTTTTCGACCTTCAGAAAAATCTTGCACCCCCCCCCCAGAATTTTCTTGCTGCCCACGTATGGTCGCCACAGAGGCATAGCCAGGATTTCGGTTCGGGGGGCATGAACAAAAATGTTTTTAAGGCTACTTTTGCATTGCATGTCAGTATCGATCTTTAGTAGTGTAGCCTAGCTAATTTATGGGTTTCTGACGATCAAAAATACAAAAAGTGTAAAGCGACGTGAAGTGCCGAAAATTTTTGGAATTTCTACCGTTTTCATGTAGAATTTACGGCCAAACACTTTGGAAATCATAGGTGGCGCAAAGCGCCAAGAAATTTAATCATTTTTTACCGCCCTTAACATCTTGTAGCTCTGTGAAAACTAATAGTCTGACGGAGCAGAAAATTATCACATTTGTACTGAACAATTTGGACACTTCAAGCTTCTAACAAGAAAAATGCGAATTAGTAACTTTGTCTGAAGATATTTTGAGTGATTCGGGCTTTTAAAACGCAAACAGAAAGAACAGTAACTGGCGGCGCTATGCGCCGAAAAATTTTGACGTTTTTCACTTAAAACTCAATTTATACTGCGCTTAAATCATACGAAAGGAACAAATTAATGCTGGCGCGAAGCGTCAGAAATTTTTAGAAATTCCTAACCGTTTTACCTGGCTCGTTCTCCCTAAAAATCTCGTTGCACATGTTCAACGACATTTTACAGCTGCGGAGGGTCTGGTGCATACGTGGGCAGCAAGAAAATTCTAGGGGGATGCAAGATTTTTCAAAGGTCAAAAAATGACCTTAAAAGTGGTGGTATGATGAAAAACGCCATTTTTCGACGTTTCTCATTGAGCACTATCTATTGGCATCAAAAAATTTCGAAAAAAACGAAAAAAATTTCAAAAATTGAATTCTGGGGGTATTTTGATTTCTGGGGGGAAGGTATTTTGGTTTCTGGTTTCTCGGGTGGTGGTGCATACCCCCCCCGAACAACCCCCCCGCCCAGGTGTGGTCTGGTTTGGCGCGCTCAAGCGTTCCCAGCGGGTTTTGGGGCAGAGTCCCGGAAAATTTTGTAAAAAAGCATTCTAATGTTAAATAGTAATGTTAAAATTTTCGCAAAATCGGCCAAATCTCGGTTCTGAATCAAGCCCAAAAACACTTAAAAATGATGAACTCCTACATTGCACAAAACTTCTGAGCTGAAATGCGTTTTTCGACCTCTGCTAATTTACATAGCGCAGCAACAGTGTCGCTGCCAATAAGATAAAGAAAAATGTATCGATGAAAATTTTGTTCCTACCGTTTTCAGGTCCATTTGTGGCCTTTTTATTAACAAGATGCAGTTCAGAAAATAGGAAATGCGCAAAAACACAAGAAAATTTGGCCATTCCTTCCATTTAAAATAGGATTATGTCACCTTGTAAAGAAAGACAACAAAGCAAAGAATAGTCAAAGTGGTACACAAAAGACAAACAAAGCAGAGAATGGACAAACTGATACACAATAATTTCCGTACTTTTACTATTATGCTCAACAAGTATGCGCAGTTTCATTCAACGATTAAATAGTGCATTAAATTACTAAATTGATGTGAAGTGCTGGATTATTTTAGCTGATTCAAGCTTTTAAATTCATTGGATCTATATAACAATAAATAATAATGACTCTGCACAAAGCGCCGGAAAATTTTGACGTTTTTGCCTTTTTAAATTAAGTTTTCTGGGCACAAATTATTGCAACAGAAAAATCAACAAAATTTCTAAAGAACTTTGGTGGGGCATGTGCCCCCAATGCCCCCTTCCCCGGCTACGCCTATGCATCGCCAATTCTTGACCATTTGCATTACTTATTTAGCAGTAGCGCTGCTTTCATGGATTCAATTCAATTTATCCAGCCGAGGCAATTTATGTCGCGCTGAATTCCTAATGCATATGGTCTATTTACTTTTCAACACTACCTACTGTGCTTGCGACTGTCCTAAATTCTAGCCATTCTAGCAGAAATAAATAATGTCTCGCCGGAATTAATAAAATATCCATTCCATCCCTAGGCGATCTAATAAAGTACGGCAGAGTGGTCAGCTAGTAGTGTGCGAGTATACTGGATTTTCTAATATCCTTAAATCCCAGGTGCAGCGCTATATTGCGTAATACTGTACGCGAGTGTCATGCTATACGTGTCGGATCGATCCGTAATATTAATGCGCGCATACTGTAAAATTCCTTCCAAGTATCTGTATTATCGTACAGCGTGCAGTATTTTGTTAATCATTGTGTCTTTATGCTTAAATCCCGCAGCGTAATAATTAGTGTTCAGTCAACAGCAGTTGTCAATATTACGATAGAGTAAATAATTGCGTTAAACTATTGCACTAATGCTGACGTGTTGTTGCTTAATTTCTAGGTAGTTAATAAGCAGATTCCATTTATGCACTTGTAGTGCGCTCTGACACATTGATTTTATTTACGAATAGCTCAGGCCAGGGGTCTCGAAACAGACAAATTTGTAGTTCTAAAATCTAGTTTCGGCCATAAAATCATGCTTATTGCGTCGTAAAATTCGCATTTAATATACAAAATAAACATAAAAATTATTTCGTATATTCTCCCCTAATAGGAGAGAGCGCAGATTGTGCCCCACTTAATGTGATGACTACATGTCTACAATACCCCATTTTAATGCATGAATCCTGTTTATATATACCTAGTTACGTATACAACAGAGGGCCGGTTGTTTACCAGCCAACTGGTACCTATTACAGTAAGGCGGATATCATATTGTATTATCACCATTGACTGGGCGGTTGCTTATCGATTACCCGGGTTATGTCCACACCTGGGGCGTGGGGGGTTTGGGGGGTATAGCACCCCCAGAAACCAAAATACCCCCCCAGAAATCAAAATACCCCCCCCAGAATTCAATTTTTGAAATTTTTTTTCGCTTTTTTCGCAATTTTTTGATGCCAATGGATAGTGCTTGATGAGAAACGTCAAAAAATGGTGTTTTTATCACCATACCATCGTTTTTAAGGCCATTTTTTGACCTTCAAAAAAATCTTGCACCCCCAGAAATTTCTTGCTGCCCACGTATGGTTATGTCTGTTACATTTACATATATTTAATAAATTGTGGTGTAACGTATCTATGCATTTTGACCTGAACACTGCACAAAAAACTTGACACTCATTGTACCTATATCTTTAAGTTATCCACAATATTATTTGTTAACAAATATAATTGCTTCAAAGAGGATATTAAAGGTAATGTAGTAATAATATAGCTGATGTCATATTATCTTCTCACTGTAGCAAACACATCAAAGCAATGCAATGATGTACTATTTACTGTATCTTTCCGTTTCTGCGAAGTGCTCAAATGTAGGTTTGCCGAGTGTCTAAAAACTGCAGTCAGTGCTGCACAAAACATGGGATATGCAGCATGGCATGCATATTCAATTTTATACAGTCTGTTCCATTCTAAACTACCCATTTTCGCTTTACCGCTTTTTACTGTAGCCGAAAATTGTGCGGGTTAATTTGGTATGAAATCAATCAGCTGTTCCGAAAGCATAATTGAAGAAGGCGTTTATGCAGTCAAAATCTATTCCAGTAATAAGACTTCAGCAAAAAAACAGTAGAACATTGTAATGTTCACAGTTTTGATCACATACTGATTTCAGTTACTGTACGCAAGTTATATAGCTTGCGCAATTTGACAAAGAGGATTATCTACTGTAGATGTTAGTGCGAGTTGACCGAGGCGAGGGCAATTGCAGGGTTGCCAGGTGCAGGAGAATTCTCCTGAATTCAGGAGAATCTAAAATTTTCAGGAGCAGGAGCAGGAGAATGGGCTTTTCAGGAGAAGTTGTAAACATGCAGGAGAATGCAGGAGAATTTTAAAATGTCAGGAGAAATCAGTGGAATCCCGAAAATCTAGGAGAATTTAGGAGAATTTTCAAAACTTAAACAGCAAGTTATAATGATTATCATACATTAACCGTCTTACTGTACTTACTGTAGTTAGTTAGTTGTATATAATTTTATACTTAGATCTTTCACATTAAGAATTTATTTCGTTCATAGTTCAGACCACCGTTTTTTTCCACTTTTTAGTTTATTTGTCAACCAAAATTTTGGGAAATGGAAAAAATTTTTGAGCTTGGTTGACATTTGTGGTAAATTTTTGTAATATTCAAAATCCGTTTTAGAGAGTTAAGACTTCAAAAATTTTTCGGCGCTTCGCGCCGAATTGATAAATTCTTACTTATGTTAATATATTTAATAATTAATGCTCTGTATGAATGAGCTTTGGGAGGAAGGATATGACATAAAATGATACGTTTAGGAAAATATAGCATGCATGGAGCTTGGACTGAATGGTTTAATCGATTTTCACATTCATATGTTGCTAACGTTGTGATTTCGTAATAACATCGTAAATTTCAAAAACCAAAAACTTTGTTTTAATTAGGCCTGGGCCCGGTGCTCTGACCGGCCGGGCCCGGTCCGAGGGCCCGGGTATCCGGTCGATCACTGCATGAAAGGCCTAAAAACAGAAGACATTCAAACAGAGCTGGTCAGCGTTTACATATGATTCATGCCCTCCTAAAAGCACCATTACTTATTGGGATGCAGAATTTCGGAGGGGCAGACAATCAATTGAAGATGATCCGCGTCCCAGACGACCAATTGATGCAAAAACTGACAGAATTTGTCATGCTGTGGAAAAACTGGTGATTGAGGATCGACGAATCAGAGTTCGTCAGATTGCCCAAGCAGTGGGAGTCTCCAAAAACATAGTTGAGACAATCTTGCATGAAGAGCTTGGCCTGTCAAAAATTTCATCGAGATGGGTGCCAAGAATGTTGTCAGCGGTCAACAAGCATGACAGGTGCATAATCAGTCATTCGAATCTGGCTCAAATTAAAGCTGACCCAGAAAAATTTTATTCACGTCTTATTACTGTGAATGAAAACTGGATTCATTATTATGATCCTGAATCTAAGGAAGAATCGAAGAAATGGCTCCCAAAAGGTGATCCAGCGCCCATGAATGAATTTTTTGAGTCACAATCTTGTGACTGGTTTAAAGATGGTTTAGAATTGTTAACCAATCGGTATAAAAAGTGCATTGATGTTAAGGGAGGCTATATTGAAAAACAGTAAAAAAATTATTTTGATGTACAAACTTTAAGGCACGTAGACCAAGTACTTATTGGACGCCCCTTGTACATCATCAAAAATTTCTGAAAAGAGCCCTGTTTGCAATGTCTTTTGAAAAAATAAATAATACTTTATTACTAATTGTTTTTACTTCAGTAGCAAGCAAATCCTTACGTTTGAAATATATCAAAAAATGTTTATAGGCGCTTTGCAAACGTCTATGAAACTGAAAAAAACAATTAGACGGTGTGTAAAGCTATGTATTTCTGCACTTCGTGATATTAAGTGAATAAATAAATGAATGAATGAATGATTTACTACGGAAGCACGAAATTTTTTTGGATATAAATATAACTTAACACTTAGGTCTTCATCCATTTTTTTCCCAGTGATTTGGTTGACATTATAGATTGAAGCCAAATTTTTTTTCCACTTTTTCCGACTTTTTTCCACATTTTTTGGGACGTCGTAAAAACGTTCAAAATAGAGCGCCTGTGTTGAAAAATCAGTGTTTTTAAGTGGAAAATTTTATGTACACATGCAATAGCGGTGTTTGATGCACTTTTTGTATAAAAATTTCGCGCTCTACAAGAATATCACGATCAGTATATGTTATTTATGTTGAAACTTGAATTTCCTTCCTTCAGTAAAGCATTTTAGCCAATTCTGAAGTCGTTTTTGACAATTAAAAGTATAATTTATCAAATGGCGCGAAGTGCCAGAAAATTTTGAAATTTTAGCTCTATAAATCATTTTTGCATTTCAAAAACTGTGCAGAAGGTAAGGATATTCAATCGTAGTGGAGATCTAGGACCATATTATCGATAAAAATGCTGCAATTGACGCCACTGCAGCTTGAACATCAATAACAAGTAAGAATTAAATCAATTCGGCGCGAAGCGCCAAAAATTTTAGTAGTTTCACCTCTCTGAAACGCATTTTTGCATTACTAAAACTAACCGAATCCGTGCAGAAGATAAAGATTTTCGATCGTAGTAAAGTTCTAGATCACATTTTCGATAAAAATGCTGCAGTTGATGCGGCGCGGCTCAAATATTAATAACAAAAAAAGAATTAAATCAATTCGGCGCGGAGCGCCAAAAAATTTTGTAGTTTCACTTCTCTAAAACGCATTTTTGCATTAAAAAACTAACTGAATCCGTGCAGAAAATAAGGATTTTCAATCATAGTGAAGTTCTAGACCAGATTGTCGATAAAATAGCACAGCGCGGCTTATACTGTATTACTTCAAACATTTTGATGTTTATTGTAATGCTAACGACGACACAGCTGCAACGCGACTTGTCTATTGATTGTGAAAATACAGTGTGAGTCACCATACATGCTTCATGATCTATATCGTCCTTTCCTCTGTCTACGTTGTGATTCTTATCAGCATATTTTCCGCAGTTTTCACATAACTCACCATCTCCTTTGCTCTCATACGTTTTCTGCTTTTTACAAAGCGAATGGCTATAAATATCCAGCAATTGCTGCAGTAAGTTCCATTAATGAATATTAATCATTTATAAATTAATACAGTCGAACTCGGATAATGCAAATCCCCTATGGAACAAATCAAGGCTAGAAATGTGCATTTATTTTTGCTTGTGTGCAAGTAACTGTACATTAAGCGTGAACATTTGCGAACTGAAAAATATGCTACGGTTTTTTGGCAAGTGAGCATTATTCTGAATAATTCCTTATCCAAGGTTTGCATTATCCACGTTTGAGCGTAAGATATTTAACTATTTATAAAAATTCATTCATTACTAGAATAAAATCTGACAAAATATTTAAACTTGTATAGCATAACAAAATAACGTAGCCGTTTTTACCTAAAAATGGATTATTAATACAAATATCCGAGCATAATGTAATAGGCAAGCATCAGCTCAATTGTATGTTTTCTAAAAAGTGCTAATAACAAAAAGAAGATGAGTACGATATTGATCTCAGTGTAGCAAGCAACTCAATTTCAGCTTACTAAAAGATATCTAAGCGCACCATGTGGCAACAGTTCAAGCGAACGCGAATTTAGCGCAGCAGGTGATATAGCAAACGACGAAAGGAACCGCCTTTTGCCAGAAAATGTGGATAAGTTGATAATTTTGAAATATAATCTGAAGGCTATTGGATCCGGTTCATTTGGTCTTAAGTCATAGTTATTAAGCTCGCAGATTAATGAATAAAGCTTCCTGACGTTGGTGTGACTTAAATACTCATACGGAAGTCAAAACTTCATATTTAAATACATTAAGCGTAAACTTACATACTCTATATAGACATTCCATAGAATGTACCATATAACGTGCAGGCCCGGGCCCGGGCCAGGCCCGGCTCTTAGGCCCGGGCCGGGCCAGTTTTTTTGGGCCCGGTCGATCACTGCTTTCATGACCAAAAATTTTATGACTGATCGATGCTCCAATTTCAATGATTCCATTGTTGACCATAAAAATTTTCAATTATAATTATATAAAATTATCAATAATTAATGTAATTAGCTAAAAATATAAAAAGAGGCTTATAATTGGATGAAGACTATACACAAAAATTTCCAAGCATCAAGCCTCAACGTAAACCATGTAGACCAAGTACTTATTGGACACCCCTCATAAGTGCAACTGGAAATTGGCGGTCACTGTTTTAAGCACAGAAACTGTTTTTTCGAATAATGAAGATAACAGGCAAGAGATCAGAATAAAATAGTTGGGTGAACCAAGGTAAATTGGCCTGAGCATGCTTGATATGCATGTGTACATACAATTTTAGATCTGCTGTACAACTTTTCCTGCAAAATATGAGCCAGGAGAATTTTCAGGAGAATCAAAATATTTTCAGGAGAATTGCAGGAGAATTTTTCCCCAATTTTACCTCTGTGCAGAAGAATCTGAATTTTGGGACCTGGCAACACTGGGCAATTGGCGCTGGCGGCACTGCCGTGCCAATAGCCAGTTCCCTGCGCTAGCGGTGTTTTTGTGCCAGTTGCAAGTTGTGCCACATGTTTTCCGTAAGCTCTGTTGTGAATTCTGGTGTTGTGTTGGTGTTATTCAGTGCTTCTTTGTGTGGTAGTTTTGGCTGATGACCGTAGACTAAGTAGGTAATGAGGAGTGAATGTGGTTGAGTCGTGTTTGCTTATTATAGGCAAATAATACGTAGGGTAAAAATACATCCCAGTGATTTGCTGTTTTTCTATATACATGGTTAGCATGATTTCTAGTTTTATATTGAAGCGTTCAACTGAACCGTTTATCTGCGGATGATATGCCGACAAATTAGTATGTCGAACTTTGCACAATTGTCAGACTCGCTCAAATACTTCGGCCATAAATGATTTTCCCCTATCAGAGAGAATCTCTTTTAGCGCGCCAAAACGACTAATGATCGGTGTTTTTTTTGTACAAGGTCCGTTTGTACATGTACAAAGATGGTCCCTAAAAGTCTTTGTACATTTTGTACACACAAATTTTTGGGTACTATAATATGGTACAGTAGCGATTTTATTGTGGCAAAAACAGAGTTGTTCGACCTTTGGTTACGTACTTTAGCAATTTATAGGTTTCTGGGGGCAAAAATCAGTAATAATCGTCTCAAAACGACGCGAAGCGCCAAAAAATTTGGCATTTTTCCTTTCAAAATGCAATTTCTGAAATTATAAAGATATATAGAACACACAATTGCTCATTTCAGCGCGGAGCGCCGACAATTTTTGCGAATTTCGAACCTTTTTTGCAGTTTTTGTCTCCCAAAAAATCTTTGTACATGTACAAAGACGGTCCCCAAAAGTCTTTGTACATCGCGAAAAATCTGCCAAATACGAAAAAAAAACCGTGCTAATGATACGATCCATTTATACTCGAGCGACTGTCTCTGCTCGGATGTCCAGAATGGCCGCAGCTTTGGCCCACTTGGTGAATTGATCCTATGAATATGATAATGTGTCGGTTGTCTCTAGGGGCCGTATGACAGAACGCGGAATAGTGCTATTCCAGGATAAAACAGTGGGATACGAGGGCGGAATAAAATATTTTGGTATTACAGAAAGCGGAATAAAGAGTGATATTCCAGGAATAAAGTTGGTATGACAGAATGCGGAATAGCGCCGTTCCAGGCGCTAACCTCGGGATAAAACGGTGGAATAAAAATAAGCGGTATGACAGAAGGCGGAATAAGTTATCTCGGGAATAAAAACGGCCGCTTTTATTCCTCCACTTTATACCTGGTCGGAGCAGGTATAAGACAGCGGAATAGTAGTAAAAATCGTTTCTAAAGCGATTTTAAAAGAAGTAAATGTGTTAAAAAATTTTTAATTGGATAGGCAATTGATTCCTCTTTATCTAGAAATTTAATTCGGTTGCTGTCGTTTGTAATACGATCAAAACAGATACAGAAAATTTTCTAGTTGCGCGTTTGTCCCATGAGTGCGGCTCGTCTTGTTGAGCTCTCAACAAAATTGATTTTTTATGATTTTTCGATCATGCAATACTTAATACCTCCAGTAAAGTTATTAAAAAAATTAATGCAGTAGGTAGTGTGTATAATTAACAACTTGACATCAAGGTTCGCAAATGAGTACCTTCTTACACAAAAAAGTAGTTATTTCATGCGCAAGCTATCATTTTTTTTGATTTCAATGTCAATGTTTCATTTTCCTTTTCCGTAGAAGCAAGCAAGCCGCATTTATTGAACCAAATTATAAAAAGTTTATCTGGTAATATTCGGCAGTCCCATTAACTCAATGCATCAATGCACACTCTACCCGTGCGCACGCATGTACATGAATTACTACACGTTTATATTTACGTCGTATATTTTCGAAGTAATTCGAACGTGACTACAGTATGCACCATGCGTTGGACATCCAATTTATACACAAAACCTATGGAATGCGTAACTTAATCCTGGGATAGATACAGTTATCCCAGGGACAGCTATTCCTCGCGTATTTCGCGTTCTGTCATACCAAATTTTCTTATTCCTAGGATAGCTTATTCCGTCCCTTAACCCAGGAATAGCTATCACGAGAATAAGTTTTATTACGAGAATAGCTATTCCCGGAATAGCACTTATCTCAGGAACAACTTATTCCGCGTTCTGTCATGCGGCCCTAGGTGTAATAGGAAGTGGACCCATTGTGTCAACAACCCAACAATCAAAAGTTTGACCAGCCGGTAGTGATCGACCGGGGCCCCGGCCCCGGCCCCGGCAATCCCCGGCCATTTTTCAGCATCCCGGCTCCGGCCGGGGCAAGGTCAAAAAATGGCCGGGGCCGGGGAAAAATTTAGTGTTATTCGT
Source organism: Mermis nigrescens (assembly GCA_036768485.1). Lineage (NCBI taxonomy): Eukaryota > Metazoa > Nematoda > Enoplea > Mermithida > Mermithidae > Mermis > Mermis nigrescens. The sequence continues at coordinate 5,472,378 of JAVLUZ010000157.1, read as the reverse complement.
ATTTTGTACAGGCTGTGATACTGGCACTTATTTATCAATGAGCAAGTGTTAATTTTGAGAACTGTACTGATTAGACCATATGTATACTTACTTAGTCCTTGTCATAAGTTTTCTACTGTGTATAAATGAGCTTTTAATGAATGAATGTTAAGGAAAATCTGCATATTTTCGATTCCTCCACTTAACTTATTTAAACTAAATGCTACTTTTAACTCATTCATTCATAGCTATGGCTAAAAGATTTAGAGTTGACAAATACGTTCTATTTCTAGTTAGAAATTGTACGTTTTTAACAAACTATTTCTACAAAAAACACTTTTACATTCACTTGAATGGGAACCATGTGCTTTAAAACGCGTTTCCTGTGTAATAGTTATTAGGACCGAGGTTAATTATAGGTGAATATGAACTACGCTGCAGAATTGCGTCCGATCCGATAAACTAAATATGTCTCAAATAGTTTCCTAGGGTCCAGAGTTGAGGGAGGGGTGAAATCCCAAATTGGAGGACCAGAAAATTAGGGGCAAAACAGGGTCTTTTGACTTTTAATTGTATATTTTAGCTAATTTCTGAGTTTGTAACGCCAAGAATTACTAAAATTGTCTCAAAACGGCGCAAAGCGCCTAAAAATTTGACATTTCTGCATTCTAAATTTAAATTTTGCCATTTAAAAGATGTATAGGACAGACAATTTTTCATATCGGATAGAAATGCTGAAAATTTTTTGGAATTTTATACCTTTTTACAGTTTTTATCTTCCCAAAAATCTTTGTACATGTACAAAGATAGTCCTGGTCTTTGTACATCGGGAAAAATCTTTGGCGAATACAAAAAACACTCTTTTGTACATGCAAATTTTTGTATACTTTAATATGGTACAGTAACGATTTCAGTGTGGTAGTAGAACATAGTTTTTCGACCTTTAGTAGTGTATTTGGCTAATTTTTAGGTTCCTGAATATTTGACATTTTTCCATTTTTCCATTCTAAGCGCAGTGTTGCTTATTACAAGATTTAATTCGCATATTACAATTTTTGTAATATTTCTCATTTTTGTAGTACAAGTTGTTTTAGCTTTCTCAGTCGAGTTTTATGTGTGAATTCCATCAGAAGCTCATAAATATTTCGGCACTTCGCGCCGAACTATCAACTAAATTCAGGCCGAATTATCACATTTAGAAGCACGGTCTTTTTGTATTCGGGGAAGATTTTTGCTGATGTACATAGACGTTTCAGGACCGTCTTTGTACATATACAAAGATTTTTGAAGAACAAAAACTGTAAAAAGGTGTAGAATTCCTTATTGAAAATTCTACCATTTTAAAGATTTTCAAGGGGGGGTAAGCGGCTGCAAAAATGGAGCTGCTTACCCCTTCCCCTGAAAATAGCCGAGGAATATACATGTGACAGAGGATTTGGGCCATCCCCCATCTCCGCTTTGAAGCCCCGAACTTCCTTGAAAGTCAGAAAATATTTAACCACCCTCCCCCATTTTTTTGGCGAAAGCCTGTGCTTTTTTGGCTATTTTTATGTGTTTTTACCATTTTTGATCTAGTTGCTAACCCCCTCCTTCTAAAAATGGCGCGGGATCCCTACCCTAGATTTCCAGCCGTTACATGTAGGTATACTGAGGGAACCTCATAAAATTTCAAGCGATTACATGCATGTTTTATAGTGATAGTTTATCTATTTACTCTACCTCACATAATAAAATAATGTATCACTTCGTGAAATTCTAATAGTTAGGTACACTTTTGCCATACTGAAAAATTAAGCTCAAAAAATTCAAAAGGTTTTCACCAAAAATCGTCTGACAGTGACTTGTGTCTTGGACCCTGAGGGGGTAATACCACCCCCCATATGGGAATGTGTGATGTCTCATTTATTACATCCAATACCTATTGCATCCAATTGCTACAGCAGCAGTAGCCGTAGCTAAGATTCGAATGATACAGAGTGTGCTAATAGCAGCAACATAGACCTTATTGGTGATTCAGACAATGAAACACTAGACTAAATTTGTTTCTTGTGACATAAATAGTAATAAAACTTGATATGAAAAGCCATCTACTACTGAATGGAGCAATCGCTCATTATTTCTTTCCTATGCCCCCACCCCAAGTATGTGTCATGCAATAATATTTTCCTTGTCTGACCCCGGCCAGCCCCGGCCCTGGCCCCCGGCCCCGGGCCGGGGCCGGGGTTGTTTCCAGCCCCGGTACCGCCCCGGCCCCGGCCAAAAAAGTCGCCCCGGTCGATCACTACCAACCGGTACATGTTTCATGGGTTGGGCAGGCATTTATTGCAATATTCCCATATGTCAGTTCGCATTTTTGGCCAGTGAAATCGTTCGTGGACCTTATCAAGTGTTCTTGCAAAACCAAGGTGCCCAGCGAGAGCATCTTTGTGCATGGTGTCTGATAGTTCCTTTACTCGTCACCTAGGTACTGCCACTCTTGATTTTTTTTGCGTCTAAAAGATATTTAAGTAAGCCATTTTCTAAAATGTTATTCTCAGCTGCTTTTTGGATCAACCGAGTCTATTGTTTGGTCCACGCACAGGTGTGGGGGCACTATCACATAATTTGTGGTCATAACTTCAAGTGTCTACATTTATATTTATTTATCTTTACATACGTTTATGTTATGTTTATATTATTTATGTTTTTATTATGTATTATATGTATGCTACGTTTCTGTATCCTACGTTTATGTGTGTTTTGTGTCCACCAGAATCCTATATTTTTCCTTATTTTTTGCAGTTTTTTTGTTGCCAATGCATAGAGCTGGATGAGAAACGTCGAAAAATATCGTTTCTTAGCCTATCCATCATTTTCCTGCTTTCCTATCAGTTTTCTGCCTTCTCGACCATTGAAACTTTCCGGACCTAACTGAGAGCGACAGAATTCGAGTTCTGTCCGTCTGCTTATTCATTTCTGTCGAAATAAGTGAATTCTTCATACTGTCTGTTGAATAGGTATGATTAGTGGCGTAGCTGTTGGGGTGGCTGGGGACAGGGGGGCTAGTTTCCCCAAAAATTTTGTGAACATGAATTTTTTTACAAGGTTTCCCAATTGAAAAAATTGGAAATTCTGAAAGCATATGTGAAAGACTTGAGCTAATAACCGCAGAATTTTTAGGCGCTTCGCGCCTTATTTATTGATATACAGCATACTTGTGTGATATAATTGAAATCAAATTTGAATTTTTAGAATTCTTTCTTCTCCAATTTGTAGATCTCATTGAGAAAAGCTCAAAAACACCATTATTCATGCCTGAGATATCCAGCTTCAAAATTTTTGTCCCTTAAAATCCAGAAGGTCAGGTATGCCACTGGGCATGATAGCTTTATACTTTTGAACTTTTCAAATTATTTATAATATTTTTATGTTTAGCTCAGGTATCTTTGAGAAATGGCCATTTTTCTGAATGATACTGCTGTGGATGAGGTTAATACTTATGAAAGTACATATTGCCGGCCATCAGAAGGTTGTGAGAGATCATCTTCAGTGGATAATTACCCATTTTCTGATGATGACGTGAGCTTTCATACATGGACTGATGTAACTGAAGAGTTCATGTTAGATACAAAAGGTAAGAAATTAGAGGCATTTCACAATATTTTTATCAGCGAAATAAGATTTCCTACTTTGTTCAATGAATGAGATTCCAAGTATTTAAGTGATGGTTCCATCTAGACGCATGTGTTCAATCACATACCTATTTAGTAGTAAATAATCCTTTGGTCATCTTCTTACGTTGGAAAATGCACCAATTTTTTGAGTATTTCAAGTGAAGTCTCATTTTTTAACATGGACGTATTAAGTTAAAAACTGGAGTGTCAAAACATTAATGGAAAAATCAATTCACTTCTCATTTGTGTACATAGATGCATGCAAAGCATACATGGGCATGCTCATGTTTTTCAGGATCATATGACTACACTGGAATCTGCGGGTTTGGTCATGATCATAGATGCAGAGCATGGCAGCTCTTGGGGAGGACTGAAAATGGAGCTTTTTGGGGCCAAAGTTAGCTCAAAAACTGTTATACAAGTAAATGCTAAAATAGCACTAAAACTACATTATTTTACTGTTTCTGGCCAATTTCAAGCATTTTTGAAAAAATGTCTAATTTTCATTCATTTTCAGCCTTCATTTTGTCTGGTTTCCCTAAAAATTTTCAAAACTTATTGCTTCCGCTGCAGGGTTGCAAGCTTGCTCATCCGCCAGGGTTAGGTCACTTCACTCTCTATTGACCCTGTGCTCACGTGTGTTGTGAAGCGAATAGTTATGAAGTGAATACTTGACCAGTGGCGGATCTAGGATTTTCCTAAGGGGGGCGGTACCCCTAAGGGGGGGGGCGGAACCCTGACTTGGCCGGAAAAATTAGCCCTTTTTACCCGAAAATCGCTAAAAATCGCTCAGAAATCCTTAATTTTGCGCATTTTTTGGGCCAATGGGGGGGCGGCCGCCTCCCCCCGCCCATCCCTAAATCCGCCCCTGTACTTGACGTAGAGTGAAAGTTGACATAGCCCATTTTTCCACGTTTCTTTAGCATCAAGAACCCATAAGTAATTACGTCTTAAACTAAGCATTTATTTATGTACTAGCAAGAAAAAATGCTCCAATGGAACAAAAAAGACGGAATTACTTAGCATTATGGATTATTACGGATGTAAAAAGAGGGATTAGGAAAAAGCTTCTATGTATGAGTATATGCCTAACGTCGCAAAACCTGTCAAAACTAGACTTTTTCTAACCAAAGCAAAAAATGGAAGTATATTTTGCAGCCTACAGATTGAAATAAACTACTCAACCAAAAAACGATAGAAAAAGTAGCATGCTAGCTATGCAGTAGCTATGGGAAATCCGATGGAGTAAACTAGGAGCGACTTTGCAAGCCAATTGAATGAAAGAGCAAACAGCAATGCATTCAAGACAATCAAAGAAATTGTTGGTTCAAAGCAGTAGGAAATGCGTAAGTTTACTTGAAACAGGCTATGTGTAGCTACACTTGCATGCTTGCAACGATTATATGCACTAATCAATTGATGGCAGGTTTGCTTGCTATAATGCTCATGATAACAAAATAAAAAAACCTTTAAATACAATTGCAGTTAGTTTTTACCAGTCACAATACAAAGCAAGTCAGCGTTGCAACTTGCAACCAATTTACAAAAAAATATACATTTTAGATTATGTTTATAAAATGTTATGTGAAGCATTGAAAATTATTTTAAGAAGGCTACATCTCTTCAGATGCTGCAGAATATACTTCGATTTTTTGCATTGGTTTGAAATGTCTGATTTTCAACAGTTTTTGCAAAGGTATACATTGAACTTTTTTTCGTACACAGAAGCTCTTTCCTTGTCTCCTTTTTTACATCCTGAATAATCCATTATCCCAAGTACATTTGTCTTTTTTTTGTTCCATCGGAGCATTTTTCCTTGCTAGTACTCTGCTTTTAATTACCATGTTTTGAGTAGGTAGATCAGTCAGTAAACACATACGGTAACCTGCCACAATAATGACAGCAGTCAAAGAATGTGAAAAACAATATTGTTCCGAATATCAGCATTACCTTTTCTAAATTAGACAGTCTTACCTCATCTAAATGGAACGAAGGTTTTCAGCATAAACTGTACGCAACTACTGGGTGTAAAGAACACTCACACTCAGATTTGTAATCCTGATGTTACGTGGAACATTTCGAAAACATTATCCGTCTGCAATGCTCTGAAACTGAAGTTAATTTTTCAGTGTAAACTTTGTATAACTACTGAGTGTAAATAAAGCTTACTGTCAGATTCATAATCCTGACTTTATAAAACATATTTAAAAAAATTCACCCTTTGCAATGCTCTGGATGTAAAATAAATTTGTAGCATAAACTCTGCACATGAAATAATGTAAACTTTACTGAAATGTTGGGTGTAGTGAAAGCTAACAGTCAGATTTGTAATTCTGACGTTACATAGAACTTTTGAAAGAAAAATTGAGCTTCCACAATGCTCTAAAAGTAAGGTTAATTTTCAGTGTAAACTTCACACAACTACAGCTTGTTAAGAAGATTTTAGTCAAATTCGTTATTCTTATATTACTCTGATATTACAATCAATATTTACGAAAAAATTAACTTTCCACAATGGTGTGGAGACAAATAAATATCAGATGTAAACCACTTTACAACACTGTTGAGTGTAACCAACCGCGCCAAACTGACGTATGATGTTTGACTTCTGGTTAGATTTGTGATCATGTCGTGACTCATAATCGGGGAAGTTGGTGACCGAAACACGTTTAACACCCCCAATTTTTGGCTTTACACCTCCCCTGAAAGCTAAATATTGATGTAAATAAACACAATTAGCTGTGACGTCCACCCCTTCGAAAGTACTTTATTTTTCTTCTGTTCGACTTATCTCGACTTCTATATGGAGAAAGTTGCGAACTAAAAATGGGACAAAAATGTATTTTCCCATCATCCATCACATTGTAAACTTTAACATCTGGATCTAATTCCCCAGTGGGTGTTAAGAATTTTTGTTTGGACCACTTTGCAGCCTTTGAATTGTAGTACGGTTGTGTGTGGAAAACTTCTGTCTCGAAAAATATTTGACATTGACCAATCAAAAAATTAAGAAAAACATGTTCGAACTTTACACCTCCATAAGTAATTCAGTGCTGAAATTTTTTAAACATGGCTTGCTGTGACGTGTAGCCCTTGAAATGTACTTCATTTCCCTCCTAACAATTTATTCCAGCTTATAAGCGGAGAAGTTGGCGGTTAGATCTTGGACTAAATCTGTTTTTTACACGTGCTATTAGAGTGTGAGGTTTAAACCCCAAGATCTAACTCCGTTTTGAGTTTAATGAAGGTTGCTGGCAAGCAAAATGTAACCCTTAGGCCGCAGTACATTTCTATTAGAATAAATTATCATGAAACTCATAGGTGCATTAGTTGACAAACAAAGAACGATTAAAGACATGTTTTTTACCCTAGAATTTACACTTTACCTCAGAGTTTAAACTTTGCACCCCTAGAAGCAACTTTCTATTGAGTTTAAAGAAATGCGCTCAAGTGCTATGTGTAACTGTTGAGACGTCTTTTATTAGTGCTATGTGTAACCGTTGAGACGTCTTTTATTTTCATAGTACTTTGTACTTCCGGATTTATAAGCGGAGCAGTTGACAAACTTAAAGAATGTAAAGACATTTTTTTTTCGTCCATCATCAGAGTGCAAACTCTAAACTGCCAGAACTAAGTCCGCATTGACTTTAAACAAACGCGGTCGAATTCATTGCAGAGCCCCTGATTCGTAGCACATTCCTTTACATAGGTTTTGGTGGACTCTTAAACTAAGAATTTGGCAGACATAAACAAGTCGAAAACTCGACCAAAATGTGTTTTTACAACCCTAAATGTTTACACTCTTTACACTGCCGCTCCACTCCGTAAGTGAGTCACTTCAAATAAATTTTTTGAAAGTATTTTAAATTTAATTGTCTACATTTAAAAAACTAGACTAACCAGAATGCATTACTGCATTGAAAAAAGTGACCAAAATTTTAAAAAACTACATGTTATAAGGTTACAGTAAAATTTTACTATAAAATCTTTTTTAAATATACATCTTTGAAAAAAAACCACACGGTACAGAAGTGTCCTGTTATAGCTGTAGTCAATTTTTAGGGGTCCAAGTATGTTATAGGTGCGCTTTAATGCTCTGCCTACAATTTATTTTATTCACTATCAGCAAAACAAAAAGGTGTGCTTCTATTTTATCAGAAAAATGTTCTCGCTCCATTAAATACTGCCCTCGCACTATTAATTTATATTGAATCCTCAAAATTTCAGCTTCGTAATAATTCCTACAATTAGGGTCTCAGCGCACTATGAGGGGTAATCCCTCGTATGAGGCTTGATGTTTTTTTTGGGGGGGGGGCAAGGGACTTTTGCAGCTGAGAGAATATATCGTGTGAAAATTCATGAGGGGCGCGAGGAGTCTGACAAAATTTTTATCACCTTAATAAATGCTTGCATGCTTAGGCACGAATTTCACTATAATATTTCAGAATACATCCTTACAGTAATGAGTCTTTCGCAACAGATTTCACTGAGTCAGTTCAACCAGCTTATTTGATTACTTTGTGCTTTCATTTTACTGCTAAATTATGGCGTATTACTATTTGTTGTTCTAATGTCTTAATATCTAGCTTCCGATATATTCATTCTATTTCCCCATTCTAGTATGATTCTCATGCACATAAGGTGAAGATGTCCGAGGATCCGGCTCCGGCTCAGACAAAAATATGAACCATCTTTCGATTCCTAATAAAACTGTGATTCATCATGTGTTATGATAGTGGTCGGGCTAGGCTATCAAGCCTTATATTAGGCTACGATAAATGAGGGAGGACTCTAATTTTGTTTTAAGCTTTGCATGAATTAAAAATAATAAATCAGTACCTTTGAAAAATAAGGAATACTGTAAAAAACAAAAAATAAATTGTGTCTAAATTGCTTCTGTTTCGAGTTTCTTTGACATAATTGACCTCACAGTCGTCTTGGATAATTAGACAAAATTCTAAGATGACCTATTAATGATGATTTAAGCAAAATTCTGGGTGCGGTTTTTTAGGGGCTTGGCTTATTTTGGGTGAACTTGGATTCATTCTGTGCTCGTCATGTAAATAGATTTTCACTATTGATAAGTGTAATCAGTAAAATATGTTCATAAACACTGTATTCCAGAAGTAATTCAATTGATCCGTTTTCTGTTCAGAAATTGCAGTTGGCCAGTTAGTGCACGATAATGGGTATGATACTGTGCTTCATTTTATTGCATGTACATCTTGCAAATGCATTAATTGATAATGTAAAATTCTTTGAAATTTTTGAAAAAATGAGGATAAATATGAAAATTTTTGAGCTGTTAATGAATTGACTACGCGTGACCTTATGCATGTTTTCTACTATTAGTCTAATAATGCATATGCTGATTCGTAGCAACGGAAATTATTCCAGGCTGCTGACCTTATTTTTGGCCGAAGGCAGTTGAAAGGCTCAAAAACGCCTGAAAACCAATTTTCTGACCAATAGGTCGATGGTGCAAATTCAATTGAGCTTTTAAGATACGGAGCTACTGCCTGTTTTCATGTATATACTTGTATGAAATCGAAGTCTACGTTTTCTTGAGCCTATGCAATTGCGAGAGCGGCTTAAAAATTTTTTCAAGGAATTAATACGTATGATAGCACTTTGGCAATGAGCCGCAAAGCTGATAATAGTGAGAATAACACTAGTTTTCTACCTTGCTCGTCGAGCTGTATTTATTACACTAGAAAATGGCAGAAAAAATGGAAAATTTAATTATAAGGGTGTTTCATATTCTCGAGGATCTAGACTACTCTTTGTGTCTCACGTTACGTATAATTTTATCTGATAATTCAGTTTAATATTCAATCCGTCAAATTATACAATCCGGTTTAAAATAAGTGCATTATTGGAAGATTATTTCACAAAATACGTTTTTGGGCTATTAATTTGCCTGTTTTTTGTTGTGTTTTTAACAAAGGGAAAAATTACGAAATCCAAAATCTGTGATGACAACAAGTGGCATATTTTATTGTCTGTCGCTTAACCGACGCTCTGAATTGATGGGGCTGCAACCATAGGTGGGCCGCACCAAAGTTCTGGGGGGGGGATGGAAGATTTTTTTAAAGGTCAAAAAATGGCCGTAAAATGGTGGTATGGCGAAAAAACACCATTTTTAAACGTTTCTCATCAAGCACTATTCATTGACATCCAAAAATTGCAAAAAAGCAAAATAATTTTCATAAATTGAATTCTTCGGGGTATTCTGGTTTCTGGAGGAGGGGATTTTGGTTTCTGGAGGTTGCGTACCCCATAAACCCCTCCCACCACGCCTGGTATGGTTGCAACCAGACATGTACGTGCGGGGGGTTTGCTGGGGGTCCTGACTACCCAGAATAGAGACATGGGAAATTTTGTTGAGAAAATGAATTAAAATCAAGGTCAAAAACGGTTGAAAATTGGAAATTTTCTTCAAAAGTGCTTCAAATCGATAAGAAACTGTGTAATAACGTTGTTTCGACGCCATTTAAGCATTTATACCAGTATTTTAGGTCATTTCGGTCCCAAGAAGCTTTATTTTTTGACTTTTTGCAGACTGGTTTACCCCCGCAGATCGGTCACGCTGTGCATCTATGGTTGCAACCAGGGGCGTAACCAGGATTTTACTTCGGGAGGGGCCCAAAATTTTTGAAGTGCTACATCTCAGGAAACATTAGGAGATACGCGAAAATAATGGCATTTTTGAGCGTTTCTCGACAAGATCTATATTATGGTGAAGCACTGTTTTTTTTTTAGCGCGGCGCAAAGGAAACCCGCCCTGCGCTAATGGGACATTTCGTTCATTAGCGCCATGCGCAAAGGCTTTTTTGGGCAAAAAATTAGAAATTTAAACATTTTATATTGCATTTTGATTTAAAAATTTTTAAAATTTTTCGGCGCTTGGCGCCGACTTCTTAAGAATGAATTAATTGTGTTTGCCAACCACCGCTTTCCTGTTTCATCATAAGCGAATCCCTGCTTTAGCATCTTTGCAGTAATGAATCCTTGTTTTTGTGGTGCATGGTGCCAAATTAATTGTTTTCATTTTAAATTTATCTTTGAAATAGCCCAGCCTTGAGATACACATTGAGAAGATGCCAAAATTTCGGGCGCTTTGCATCTAATTATTGGTTTCTGTATAGCGGTTGCATTTTGCAATACACGAAAATTGAGTGCAAACTGCAAAGACAGCTTGAAGAAATCGCTCAGTCTAGTATAGGCAAGGCAATGAGAAATCAGGTATCAAATTGATATTTTTACCATTAGATTTCTTGTTCGAGTTGGAACCAGTAGTAAGAATTTTTTAAATTTCTTGCCAGAATTTATTGTCAGTCAGCAGTACATGGAGCGCATCAGAAGTTCAAAAATGCCCTTATTTTTGCCTATCGCCAAGCATTTAAAGGTTTTTAGGTGCGCTAATGAGAAGCTCCGCGCGCAAACGCTCTATCCTGGCCATTAGCGGCTGCGCAAATGGGGGTGGCGCTAAAAAAAAAATCCCTGTGGTGAAGTGAAAAATTTAAAAAAATTCAAAAATTTCCTTGCTTTATTTCAAATTTGGATATAAAAAATCTATCTTTTAACCTATCAGTATGACTAATTTCTCAATATCAAATTAAAGGTTGACTCTAAATCATTTCAAAATTCTTTTCTTTGCATTCAATTTAGCAGTTTTGTTAAGAAAACTAATTCAGAACATAATAAATCGGCGCCAAGCGCCGGAAATTTTGACAAATTTGCTATTTTGAAGTAAAATTCAGTCTTCTAAGGTAAGAAAAAACATAGAACATTAGAAATCCGGCGCGAAGCGCCGAAAAGTTTTGAGAAATTCGTTATTTTTGAAGTAAAATTTGGGCTTCTAAAGTAAGAAAAAACAGAACATGAGAAATCCGGCGCGAAGCAGCGGAAAATTTTGAGTTTAGAAGCTAAAAAGTGTGCTAAAAACGCATTATGGCTGTCCACAATCGGTTCCTACTTCACTTGAAGAAAAAAGCAAAGGGTCTCCCCATTGCTTATAGAAAATTATTTTTACATTTCGTTGGGGGGCGGCCCCCCCCCCCCGCCCCCCGCCTGGTTACGCCTCTGGTTGCAACCATACATGCACAGCATGGGAATTCTGGGGGGGGGGTAGAAAACCTAAAAATGCCTTTTTTGGGCCCAAAAATGGCCGGTACGCGTTAAAAAACATCGTTTTTTGGCGTTTCTGACGATACTCTATCCTACTAGAGCATAAAATCATGAAGAAAGTTTCGAAAAAGTCGAATAAATTGACCAATATATCGCTTAAAACATGAATATATGGCGCGAAGCGCGAAAAATTTGGCGATTTTGAGCAAATGGATAGCCAAAAAACCCTTAAAAGACACTTTTTCTACCAATTTTAGGTAAGTTTAGGAAACTTTTGAAAAATCGCCAACTCTGGGGGGGAGTGAAAATTTTTTTGCTGGGGCTTAAAAATGATTCTGCGGGGGTGAAACCCCCCCCCAAACCCCCCAAGATCATGTATGGTTGCAACTGTACATGTTTACAAAGCATGGCAATTTTTGGTCGGGCGGCCCAAATTTTTTTTTAAAAATGCCTTGCTGTTCTAAAAACGATGGGTACACATCAAAAGCACTCTTTTTGACGTTTCAGACAATGCTCGTACTTTCTAGAACATAAAAACGAAAAAAAATTCGGAAAAATTCGAAAAATTGAGTAAATTGAACAAAATATGTTTCAAAAAATGTGTGAATGGCTCAAAGGGCCGAAAATTTGAGATTTTTGAGCCAAAAATGTGCTAAACCCGCTTAAAAGGACACTTTTTACAACTTTTATTAACTTTTACAAAAAAATGATGATTTTGGGGGTCGCAGCCATTTTGCAGGGGGTCAGTTGCCATTCTGGATGGTCAACCCTTCAAGACCATGGTCGCAACTCATATTTCAAATTTGCTCAAGTTAAGTTTTCATCAAAATGCTGCTGTCTGAGATAAGACGGAATAACACGTCAGAATGAGGCGTGGAATTGCTGGGGAAGGTGTAACACTTGGCATCCGATAGCACAACATGATTGACGTTGTTAAATGTAAAAAATAATTTAAAATAAGACTAGTTGAAAGTTTGCGAATGCTAGAATGTTTACAACTTAGCCTGCTCTAATTGATTTTGAAAAGTTGAATCGTTATTAAACATTTTTGTATCTTTAACTCAATTGTTAAATCAAAATAGATTTCTAACACACATCTAATTCCTATCTTTGGCGCAGAGTACTACTATATTTTGGCTGATTTCAGCATCTGAATGCAGTATAATTTTCGATGAGGAACATGGTGAAGTCTTTAAATTTGAATAAAACTGATTTTTTTACTTTTTTGTATGTTTAAACTCAAGTTTTGGCAATATATAGACATATGGAGAAAACTAGGGATCAGTGGCTGATCATGGATTTTCTTAAGGGGGCGGTATCCCAAGTTTTCCAAAAACAGTCAAAAATAGGTCTGAAAATTTGCCCTTAATGCGCGAAATAGCGTTTTTTCGATGTTTTTACATTGCATACTTTTACATAAAATCACTCTTGACGCAATATTTTTTCGAAAAATTTTAAAATTTTCGACAATTTTGTGCGAGAAAAATTAAATTTTTTTGACTTTTACAAAACTCTGACACGTAGCGCCGAAAAATTTGTGAAATTAAGGCGGATAGACGTCTAGAAGCATGATTTACTGCTTGATTTCCTGTATTTATAGCATTTGATGCGAAACATCGAAATTTTCAATTGAAAATAGAAGAAAACTATGCAAAAATAGCTCCTTCTCCTGTAAAAATTGTTTTGAAACCGTACCTGAACAGAAAATGGCTTCCAGGTCGCCAATAAAGTATATAAATAAATGTCATTAATTGATATCATCCGGCGCGTAGTGCCGGAAAAATTTGAGAATTATGGTCACTGACGGCCAAAAATCATTGCAAATTGCATCTCCATTCTTTATCTCGCCAAATATTTTTGGCCAATGGTGGGCGGCACCTTCCCGCCCCCCCTTAAATCCGCGCCTGCTAGGGATGGACTGGGTCTATGGACCCGGACCCGGCGATACCCGACGGTGTTTCTGGACCCGTGACTCGGACCCGAAATCTTAAAAATTGAAGACCCAGACCCGAAGTTTGGAAGTTGCAGGACCGACACCCGATTTCCTAGAAGTTTTTGGACCCGTGTCAATCGTCTAAACTAGTTCATTTTATTATTTGTATGCATGCCCGTGGTGTACTGCTTTATGTGGAAGGGCAGCAACCAATTCTAGGGTTACGTTCGAAAGAAATTGGCCGAAATTGCTAGGCAAAGTGAAAACATTGAATTCTGTGTCTATTGAATTCTGGGAGTGAGTATTTTTTCGGCTAATAACTGCAAGCTTCTAATACTCATGTGATCGCTCGCTTTCTTAACGTATTTTTTCAGATTCGCCTGATTCATATTCTTCCATTTTGTTCATGTTATTCGAATTTTTTGAGATTTTATAAATGTTTTTTCAAAACTTATTTTTATTTGCTTAGTTTTTCGCTCTTCGACGCAATGTCTGCAATTGAGCTAATGGATCCGAAAATGGATGCTGGCATGTTGCCAAATGACATAGTGAAAGTGGACTTTAAAGCTGCAGTGCAAGTAAAAAGAGATCATTGAAATTAAATTAGTGTAGCTTTCTCGTTTCCTGGTCAGTTTTTTGTTGCTGAGAATGGTGTTAATACGATATGATGCACTTAATTTAAAAATAAAAATTATTTTAAAAATTACTTTTATTATTAGCAACGTGCTCGAAATAGAATAGCCGCCCAAAATTATCTCTTCATTTCCAAAAGGATAATTCGAAAAAATAATAGAATAGAAAGTAAATAAAAGAAAAATAAATAATAAATAACACATTGAAAATAGTATGAAAGGGAAATAAAATCGGGTAAATTTGCTGCCTCGAATTTTCATTTCGTCTCGATTCTGGATGGAATGAGACGAGAAGTATTGTAAATTTAGACCGGTCGAATCCGACTGTCCGATGTGCCGGCGTGCGATTTAATCATGTTAATGGATGCTACCCTGTCTACGCTGGTAAGACAAAGCGGAAATTCCTGTACTAATTTTTTTAGTCATTTTTTTTAATTCTTCTTGCGTTTATATTGAATTACAAGCATGCGGTAATTCTTTGTGGTGCGTCAGTAATGAAGTAAGAGTTATTAACAATGGCCGTGTTGTCTCAAGATTAATGTAAGCGCCGTGTATATTGATTAATCGGCAAAAATGCGTGATTGCAATTGCATCGTTTTCTGTGGACACGCAAGCGCACCAATGATACTGTATTTTCTATACGTTTTGATGAAAAAAGATTGAAGGAAACGTAAACGCGTAGCAGTCGAGAGACGCCGAGTGGTGAACACTTTAAGCTACGGATCTGAAAGTCCAGCTTCGATTCCGCCTCGATGCGGTTCTTTTCGGCAGGTCAACATAGCCTTTCATACCTCCGGGGTCGATGAATGAGAAGCTGCACTTGTGCAGCGGAGGTTAAAACCCTTGGGACTCGCGCCCCCTTGCGGTATCTTGCTGGAAGCATCTTCGGATGCATGGGTAAAACCCACTTTGGATGTAAATAAAGCCCGGCCCTTAACCTTAACCTTTAACACGCGTAGCATGCATGGTGATTCTGGGTTGGAGATGAGATTTAAAAGTGATTTTTTGGATTGAACAAAATTCGGAAAAAACGGTAAAATTCGAATAAATTGGAAAACTATACTCAAAAAATGAGTATCAAGAAATTTTCACTTTTGTGCTAAAAAGATCGCTAAAAATGCTTGAAACAGCACCTCTTCAACGAATTTTTTAAACTTTTGAAATGTCGCGAATTCAGGGGTGGATAGGGTGAAAACTTGAAAACTTTTCTGGAAGGGTCGAAAATCCCCAACCTCCTACGCAGATCATGCGTGGAAAGTAGGCATAATTTGAATAAGTTTATTTCATTTTAAGCAATATCGCTAAATTTCCAAATAATGTGATTCATTTATTCGGTGTTTGTTATTCATTTTTTTGTTTATTCCCTGTAAATATGAATATTTTTATTTCGATTGATATTTGTTATTTTTTCTCTCAAAAATTCCAGATTTCGTGGCTAGAAGGTCATTCTTTGGCCCAAACGGTCTTCATAAATTTGTACATGCACAACACGCCTTCTTATAAATGATCGATTGACCCGATCATTTTGCCAAGCCATTTTGAAGTTGATTAGCGTTTGTCACGAAATTAATAGGCGGGCCAATGTTTTTGAGGACGTGAGTCGATTTATTTAAAAAACAGCAACGCAATGATAAAGTAATAAGTGAATTAATGACGTCATATATAATTATTAGTCATAGAGTTGAGAACGTTTCTTCATTACCCGGTATTTCGTTAATCGTTATTAAGTAAGCTCTGGGGGAATGGGGGGTCCGGACTCTCAGAAATTAAGAAAAATCGGAAAAATAGGACTTTTTAAACGTCGTTTTGTGCTAATTTTGGCCTTTTTGGGCTTACCCCCCAAAAAAATTGGTGTTGGTGCCCCCAAATTAGGACGGCCAGCTACGTGCATGATGCACCTCGAAATATCCATCGTATATACTTTATGGTATTTTTTAGTTTTATGTTATACTTGGGCACTGTTGAACGCTTTTAGGACCATAGTGCTCAAAATTAAATTTGAGTGTTGAGACCGGTTTCACAAGGATGGAATTATTTGAAGTGCGAGCAAGTGAATAAATAGATTAAATCGCTTCAGTTTTTCGGGAAGTTTGTCACGAATCAGTTGTTTAGCTTATTTTTCATTGATTTGCCTTTTCCTATTAATTATAAATATTCCGACTAATTTTCTGTCTCATTTTTTGGATATTACTCGCCATTGTCATTTTGCGTAATGCATGGCCCTAGGGGCGTGGTGCGCAGGATTTTTAAGGGGGCGGTCCGAAATTGTTGACAATATATTTCGGGAAGGGTTCGCCGGGGCACCGAGCAAAGCGCATTTTCTGACCTTTCCTAACATACTCTATCCGTTCAGCTCATAAATTTCAAACTTTCGAAAACAAAAGTATTTTATCTCGATATGCTATGAAAATGTTATTTTTCTGGCCGCGCTTGGGCCTAAATTGACAAAAATAATGATTCAATGGCACGGAGCGCCGAAAATTTTTAGATTTTTAGATGAAAAGATGCCAATTCTGATTGGGATGCGCAACCGCTAACTAGTGCAGGACGGCTAATTCTTCAAACTGATGTGAATAGCAGGGGCGGATTTAGGGGGGGGCAGGAGGGGGGGGGCGGCCGTCCCCTCTATTGGCCCAAAATAGTGCGTGAAATGAAGGATTTTTGAGCGATTTTTAGCGATTTTCGGTTAAAACGGCTAATTTTTCTACCCAAGTCAAGGTTCCGCCCCCTTTGAGGGTTGTGCCCCCCCCCCTTAAGAAAATCCCGGATCCGCTACTGGTGAATAGTATCTGAAATTATCTTTGAGCGTTACAACATAATTTATTTAATTTTTGAACAGCATGGACGGTATGATGAAATAATTTTTTATGAAAACGATTAGCTATTTATTAAAATTTATATTATTTTTATTGTAACAGCCAAATGCATACATACATATCAATAGAGCTAGTACGTAAATTTTATGGAGCTCAATATACTCGAATGAACAAAAATTGAGGTTCCCTTTTTGCCGAATGTTAGACGGCTTTTTTTACTGAATTTAAGATTTGCAGAAAAATTCGTACTTTTCACAATTTAGGCTTGTTTTCGAACCAGTAATTCTTCAGAATTTTTCCAAATTTCCAATGTACTAGCGTCCCAAACGCTTAGAACCTATTTGTGTTCCATTTTTCCTTTGTTCGGCTGCATAAATGTCCTATTTCAAATTTTTTACGCGAATTTTTGCCTTAGCTGAAACGGCTCTTATAAATTTCCCAACTGCCAAATACAAAAATGACAAAGTTACTTAATTACTTGGTTAAAAAATCTCAAAACAATGACATAAAATGCCTATACTTTCCTTTTTCAAATTTACATATATGTATGCGAAACGAATGACATGCGTACAATACGCGCAGGCACGTAGCTGGCTGTCCTATTTTGGGGCGGCGACACCAATTTTCGGGGGGACTAAGCCCAAAAAAGCCGAAATTAGCACAAAATATGGTTTAAAAAGTCCTATTTTTCCGCTTTTTCTGTATTTAGGGGGGGTCCAATCACCCCCCATTCCCCCAGAGATACGTGCCCGATTGATTACACGGTTTTCGATGTGCACGATTGCAGTTAGCGTTCGGGCCCACGTCAGCGGTTGCCCCACCTACCCTGATTTCCATTATGTTCTATGCATTATCTTACCTTTTCAAGATTAGTTTTGGGCTAATGGTGGGGGCGACCGCCCCTCGCGCACCTCTCCCCTTCCTGCGACGCCCATACGTATGACCCTGACTTTTAAGTTCGAAATATAGATAATTAAGTTTTCAATTAGGAGCATTCAATGGCGTATCTAGGATTTCCATAAGAGGGGGGGTCAGGGGGCGGTATCCTAACTCTTCCTAAAACAGCCTGAAATAGGTTCGGAAATTTGCCCTTCACGTGCGAAATATCGTTTTTCGGTGTTTTATGTACCTTTTCACCTTTTCTACTTTTATTCGAAATCACTTTTGGCGCAATTTTTTTGGAAAATGTTGAATTTCCGACAATTTTGTGCTAGAAAAATCGTTAAATTTGTTTGATATTAAAAAATCAGGCGCCAAGCGCCGGAATATGTGAGAAATTAAGGTCGAAGGACGTTTAGAACCTTGATTGACTGCTCAATTTGCTGTATATGCAGCAACTGACGCGGAACGGTGAAAATTTTAAAAAGTTATGCTTTAAAATAGATTAAATCTATGCTGAATTAGCTGTTTCTGCATTCGACATTGTTTCGAAATTAATTCCATGACCAAAAATGGCTTCTGGAAAGATTCCCCAAAAAAAATCGAAAAGTATGAACTGATATATTCAAAACATGAGTATAATGGCGCAATGCGCCGAAAATTTGGCACTTTCGAGCAAATTGGTCTGAAAATTCTTAAAAAAGCATCCTTTCTACCAATTTTAAGACAATTTTTCGATACTTTCGAAAAATCTCTAATTCTGGGGGTGAGAAAATTTTTGCTGGTGGGGGGTGAAGATTTTTCTGGGGTGCAGTACTGGTGAAATCCCCGCCCCAAGTTCATGTATGGTTCTATTTAGATTAATATCTTTCTTATGAATAACTAAGCGTAGCAAACACTTTATCAGTCTACATTTCCTCCGCATTTTTATTTCTATTTGCGTTAATTCTAATAATTTTTTATTCGCTCAGGAAGATTTCCAGCAAATGTTGTACAACTTCGATCTTTTGGACGATTTATCTTGTCAGCGTATAATTGGCATATTAAAAGACGCCGATGATGAATGTCAGAAAACGATTAGGGTAATTCGATTGTAGATATTTTTTTATTTAAAGCAATTATTTCGAATTAATTGCCTGATTATTGTTCCTTGTTTATCGCGCTCAGGGACCTATTTAGGGGGGGGCGGCGCGCCCCCCCATCGACCCAAAACAATGCGCAAAATTAAGGATTTTTGAGCGATTTTTAGCGATTTTCGGGTTAAAACGGCTAACTTTTCCGCCCAAGTCAGGGTCCCCCCTTAGGGATACCGCCCCCCTAGGAAAATCCTGGATCCGCCACTGATCGCGAAAATTTCGAATTGATCAATCAGATATGTACGTGTAAGAAAAGGATGCGGGTTATTAACGAGCCGGTCAATTGATCAGTGGCGGATCCAGGATTTGCTGACAGGGGATCACAACCACACCTGGGCGTGGGGGGTTTGGGGGTATGCACCCCCAGAAACCAAAATACCCCCAGAATTAAATTTTTGGAAATTTTTTTGTTTTTTTTTCGCAATTTTTAATGCCAATGGATAGTGTTTGATGAGAAGCGTTGAAAAATGGTGTTTTTTCGCCATACCACCATTTTTAAGGCCATTTTTTACCTTTGAAAAAAAATTCTTGCGCCCCCTCCCCCAGAACTTTGGTGCCGCCCACTTATGATTGCAACCCGAACTTTTCCCAATAGTGTCCAAAATTGTGCGAAAAAATATGTATGAACGTCCTTTATGCTCAAAGTAGTGCTTTTTTGCCATCTTTTGATAGACTTAATCATTTCTAAAATGAAAAAGTGCTAAAAATTTTCGGAAGCTTCCTGCAAAAACCGCTCGAAATAACTGCAGAAATCGGCATAAAGCGCTCAAAAATTATTCGAGAAATCATTGTAAGAACTAAAAAATTCCTTGTTTCGCACATGTCATAAACATCAACGCTTTCGACGCAGAAATATAGTTTTTAGAGTGCCAAGAAAGTCAGTAAATGTCATTAAAGAGCACTACCCAGGCACGTATCCCTGGGGGAATCAGGGGCGGATTTAGGGGGGGGGCGACCGCCCCCACCCCCCATTGGCCCAAGATGGTGCGCAAAATTGAGAATTTTTGAGCGATGTTTAACGGTTTTCGGGTTAGAATGGCTAATTTTTCCGCCCAAGTCAGAGTTCCGCCCCCTTCCTCAGGGGTACCGCCCCGCCCCCCCCCCCTTAGGAAAATCCTGGATCCGCCACTGTGTTTCAGCATAATCTTTTCTATCTCTGATCAAAAATTTTCAACCTTTCGCATCAAATGCTGCAAATACAGTAAATCAAGCTGCTAAACGCCCTTTTACTTAAATTTCAGCAGTTTTCGGGCGCTTCGCGCCATATTTTCGCTTTCGCTAAAAGTGAAGGGAATTTAATGATTTTTTCGCACGAATTCGTTGAAAATTTGAAATTTTCCGGAAAAATGTTTTAAAAGTTATTTTAAAAATAAATAGACAATGTAAAACGCCAAAAATGCTATTTCACGTGTGAAGCGCAACTTTTTGGGAAACCGACACCCCTCACTCCCCCACCACTAGGATAATCCTACATCGGCCCCCGCTAGAGCCAATGTCAGCGCCTGAAGGCGATATGCGAACTTGAGCGGTTGTTATCTGGGTGTTACAGATTTTGTAAATTTCAGTGCCGCTGCCATATCGAAATCCGGAGCAGAGCCATTAATGATATGGTAGATTTATCCCCTCATGCTCCCGGGCACGTAGCTGCGGGGGACTGGGGGGTCTCGGACCTCCCTAAAATTCAGAAAAAAACGGAAAAATATGACTTTTTACACGTTATTTTTGCTATTTCTGGCTTAGACCCTTCGAAGTTGGTGTTGGTCACCCCCCAAAATAGGAGGGCCAGCTACGTGCCTGCCCCCGGAAAATTTTTACCCCCTTCCTCAGCCCCAGAAATTTTTTTCACCCCATCCCCGGATTTCGTGACCTTTTTTAACCATCTGAATGCTCAGAAATGTCAAGCACTCTTTTTTTGACTATATTTTCTTCAATTTTCCCGAAGTTTTCTATATGTTTTCAATTTTTTTCCAATACATTCTCTCTCCCCTACTAGAAAGGTAGAATATCGTCAGAAATGCCGGAATTGTAATTCTTAACGCGCATCTATCGTTTTCAAGCGCAAAAAAGACAGTTTAGAATAGTTTTTTTCTTCCTTCCTCCCCTGAAATCCCCTGCAGTTTGTGTCTGACTAGGGGTACCCTGAACTCCAGCCGGCTCCCACTCAGACCAGTGGCGGATCTAGGATTTTCCTAAGGGGGGCGGTACCCCTGAGGGGGGTGGCGGAACCCTGACTTGGGTGGAAAAATTATCCGTTTTAACCCGAAAATCGCTCAAAAATGGTTAATTTTGCGCACTATTTTGAGCCAACGGGGGGGCGGCCGCCCCCCCCCACCCCCCGCCCCTCACCTAAATCCGTCCCTAACTCAGACCCGCAGAATTTAGTTTCTATCTTTTTTGGGATAAATGCCAGTTTTACGCCACGCGGACCTTAGAATTTTGGCTCTTGTCTTCGATTGTTTTTCGGCTGACGTTATTTTTTTTCCAGATCGCGAAGACGAATGCTGAGCCGGACAAACTTGTTAAGGCAAGTTTTTTTACGTCTCGCCTTTTATTTAATTCCCTAATTTCGTGTCGTTGTGATCACGGTTTTTTTTTGTACTCGGCAAAGATTTTTCCCGATGTACAAAGACTTTTCGGGACCGTCTTTGTACATGTACAAAGATTTTTGGGAAGACAAAAATTGCAAAAAAGGTCTAAAATTCGCCGAAATGAGTAATTGTGTGTTCTATATATCTTTATAATGGCAGAAATTGCATTTCAAAAGTAAAAATGTCAAATTTTTCGGCGCTTCGCGCCGTTTTAAGACGATTCTTAGTGATTTTTACCCTTAGAGACCCAGAAATTAGCTAAAACACACTATGAAAAGTTGGAGAACTCTGTTTTTACCACACTAAAGTCGCTGCTATACCATATTATAGTGCCCAAAAATTTTGTGTGTACAAAATGTACAAAGATTTTTAGGAAGACAAAAACTGTAAAAAGATGTAAAATTCCCACAATTTTCGGCGCTTCGCTCCGAACTGATAAATTATTTGCCCTATATATCTTTAAAATGGCAGAATTTGCATTTAGAATGGAAAAACGTCAACATTTTTCGGCGCTTCGCGCCGTTTTCAGATAATTTTTAGTATTTTTTGGCGTCAGAAACCCAGAAATTAGCTATAATACACTACCAAAGATCGAAAACCCTGTTTAACCACACTAAAATCGCTACTGTACTATAGTATAGTACACAAAAATTTGCATGTACAAAATGTACAAAGACTTTTGGGGACCATCTTTGTACATGTACAAACGGACCTTGTACAAAAAAAACACTGGTTGTGATTCTCTTATTCTGAATCTTTCTGGCCTAAAATTATTTCAAGCAAAGCCTCCTCGAGAACCGTAACTAAAAAGTGTAAACTGCCTATACGAAATCTCAACACTCGGCGACGCAGCATTTGTTATTTGTAGTTTAAACTAACCTTACGACTATTTTATCTCTTTTCTACTGCATTTTTATTTAAACAACCTCTAAAAACCGTAAGATAATTCAAACCTGATTTTAGAGGTTATGTTCAAACGTCAAAAGAGTGCCCTAAAATTAATGTTAGGCTTGTAGGTAGACAGAAACGTAACAGGGGAGTGGGGGACCCCGCAACTCAACTAACGTAGGTCAATTCCCTATCCCCAAAATGTGAAAATTTTTTAACCATCCTTTCGATTTATGGGATTTTTGGAAAATATTGCCTTTTTTGTCCATTTTTAGGTGTATTTCGCTATTTCGGTCGCCAATTTGAGGTGATTAACCCCCCCCCCGATCGTCTTGCGTCTTAATATAATCGGGGAACCCGACTCTAAATTTTGGGCCTTCAGATGCATATATGTACAAGGCGCTCAAAAGACCATTTTTTAAAGCGCTTCATTGAGTTAGCGAACAAATTTAAAAAAATGATTGAAAATTTAATTCTGAAGTCTTCCAGAATATGGGGAATATTTAAAACCTACGTGAGCTGAAATACCCAATCTGCTATCAGGGTTCTTCAAGATCACAGACCGTTCCTATTCCTAGTTAGGTTTACAACGTGTCATTGTTTCAAAATATTCTGAAAATGCAATATTTTGAACCTAATGTTCCAAATTCTAACCCCTTGAGCCGTGTTAGTTATGAATATCCCATTTAATATCTAGCATTAGCAGGCACGTATCGCTGGCCGCCCTATTTTGGGGGACCAACACCAATTTTTGGGGGGACTAAGCCAAAAAAGGCCAAAAATACCACAAAATAACGTTTAAAAAGTCAGATTTTTCTGAATTTGGGGGGGGGGTGCGGCCCTCCCCCATTCCCCCGAAAAACGTGTCTGAGCATTAGGAGTTTGAGTTGTCGAGTAACTTTCCGGGGTCAGCTTTCCTGGATTTTCTGCTGCGATGGACAGTTGTCGATTGTCATATTCTAACTTGAATCATACTGATAATTGGAAAATTTGTCCGCCCTTGAAACGCAACTAAGCTTCTTTACAAAAGTAGCGAAAGAATCGGGTGTATTTGCAGGCACGTAGCTGGCCCTCCTATTTTTGGGGGGACCAACACCAATTTTGGGGGGTCCAAGCCTAAAATAGCACAAAATAACGTGTGAAAAGTCCTATTTTTCCGGTTTTTCCTGAATTTTGGGGGGGGTCCGGACCCCCTATTCCCCCCACAGCTACGTGCCTGTGTATTTGTCGAATTTGATTCAATTTACAGGTACATGATTTAATTTAATTTAGATAATTTAGCACACGTGATTTGAGTGAAAAACCGGCTCATGCCGAGCTTCGGAATATAAATCAAAAATCATGACTATGTATAAATTTTGTAATTAATTAATTTGATATAGATATCTCAACTGCTTTTCATAATAACTCCGCTGATTCTTATTATTTTTAATGAATTTTTGTGCGTCGTTGAAAGGTATAATATGAAACTAGATTGTGTGATTCGGTTGTTTTTGCTTTGGTCGTGGTGTAAGCTAATAAACTTTGTGTAAACCGTGGTTTTTACGGGGTGTCGCACCCCGTATCCAAGCCATTACCTCGCGTTGAGTCAATCAGTTCTTAATATTTGAAAACGTTTTTAGAGCCTATATACATAGAATATATAATTGGCCATTGAATGATAAGTTTGGCATTATTAGGTTACGTATTGTTCAAAATATAGCATTTTACACAACTGACTTTTCTTCGCTGCGCAAAAATTGTCCTATTGTCTTTTGGCAGCAATTTCTCACAAACTTTTCATAGACCTATTCAACGAATTTTTCTAATTGATACGCGAGCATTAAGATCCTGAGAATTCATTATATTTTATTGCTTGAGTGGATTGAATCTTGGGCTACGCATTGATCGCGAAATACGTAACTTTTAAAGGAAAGAAAAAAAAAATCTAAGCTTTACACTAACTCACGCATTGTGCGCTACAAACGAGCAAAACCAATCAAACCTTACCAGTTTGTTTCATATTGGACCTTCCGATATCATCCGGAAAATCATCAAAAAATATCAAGAACTAACGGAGCTATTACAAAAAAACATGTTATATACTTAGATGGGACACCCTGACTCTATATATTCGATCCTCAATACTAAAATCAATTAAATTTGAGAAAGTCAAACGGCGTAAAATTCTTATTCAATGTTACGATTCGCAGCTTAACGAGTACGAGGCCCTCGCAGCTCGATTTCGATTCATTCGTTACTTCATGACGTCATTACTTGCTTTGACCGCAAAACAGGACAATGAATCGTATAATGTGAGATAAAAACTGAAAATATTTTGTCAGAACTGCCTTTAATGAATTATTCGGTCACTAACTGAATAATATTGTTCAACAATTTCGTGTATTTTTCGTAATTGATAAAAGTTTTGATAAAAACAAGTATAAAGTTAAAAAGTATGATGAAAGTTAGCCCATTATTATTCCTTATTCTCTCGCCATAAGCCATTAATTCCAAAAATCCAACAATTTTCAAACGTAGAGAAATGCCGAAAAATTTTACTTAAAAATATCGGAATAAGGGCGAAAGACTCTTCGAAAAATTAATTCGGGGTTTTCTATTTTATTTCTTAATTTATTTAAAAAGCAAAAAATGAATGTTTTTTTGAATTAATTCTTAGTTTCGGTATATTTTTTAATTAACAAATTAATTTTGACATTATTGATGTCGCGGCGTCCTTTCATTCAAAATAGTGCAGGGAACGTGTTCAATGAACGTGTTTTTTTCTGATTAGCCCGGTTACAAAATTCAATAGATAAATTGATAAGCATTCAAATTAAGATTTTCATTTTTTATTCGTGAAATGAATAGATTGGCGAATAAACGTACGTTATGGATTATAATTGATGTTAATTTGGGCGGAAAAATTAGAAAATTATTAAAATTAAAAAAATTAAAATTAAAAAATTAAAAAAATAAAAAAAAATTAAATTTTAAATTTGTATTTAATATTTTAACCACGCCAGTCAAGTAAAAGTATATTGCAAAATTACGCACGTAACTAAAGATTAATGGAATTTGTCATTTTTTTATTACCAAAATTAAATTGAATCCCTGAGACTATTTTCGTTGTATTTAATTTTGTTATCGTAATACCACCGGCTCGGCGGCAAAAAAACTGAATTTCGAGGAAGCCAGGAAAAATTTGACATATTGCGACGAATATTTGTCGAAAATGGCCGATAGTGTCAATTTTGTCCAAAATAAAGATTTCGGCTCCGAAGACTCGTGTGCGTTTTACTTTATCATTCATTTCTCCGTCTATTTCGATTTTTAATACGTTTTTAGCGTTATGTTTCGCATTTTACTGATTTCAATTCCGGAAGTTGATTTCTTCATAGATGAAGCAATTTGCTTTACGGATATTCTGTTTCCTCATACACTTTGGTCTATGATTTATATTCATTGCTGGATTTATTTACACATTTTTTATTTTTTGATTTCTGTCCTACGGGCCAGGCACCTACGGGGAATGCGGGGTGCGGTGCGAATCCCCCAAAATTCAGATGAATCGGAAAAGAAGAACTTTTCAAACGTTATTCTGTGCTATTTTTGGCCTTTTTGGGCTTGGTCCCCCCAAAATTGGACGGCCAGCTAAGTGCCTGCTACGGTTTGCACGAATCGGACCGCTCTGTTACGCTTCTCGCAATTTCGTTGTCTTTTTTGTATTTTTGTCGTCCATCGATGACGAATTTAAGAGGAAAATAGTTGGACGCAATAGAGAATGGATTTGTACAGACATAACCAGTAGCTGGCCTGTCCTATTGTAGGGGGACCAATACCAATTTTTGTGGGACTGAGCCCAGAAATAGCACAAAATAGCGTCTAAAAAGTCTTGTTTTTCCGATCTATCTGCATTTTGGAGGGTCCGAACTGCCCCCCCCATTCCCCCAGAAATACGTGCCAGGGCATAGCCGTAGCTTAGGGGTGGCAAACTGGGCGATCGGCCGGG
This sequence comes from Mermis nigrescens, assembly GCA_036768485.1. NCBI lineage: Eukaryota > Metazoa > Nematoda > Enoplea > Mermithida > Mermithidae > Mermis > Mermis nigrescens. The sequence continues at coordinate 5,445,753 of JAVLUZ010000157.1, read as the reverse complement.
GTCGATAGAGCTGAGGGCCGCTGAAAAATTTCAGAGAATTAGACACGCTGCTTTAGCGGTCTTAATGCGGCGCATCATGGCGAACGTATTATTGACGTAATGTGACCCAGATTTTAGATTTAACGCTTCTGCAGCTAGAAATTTGTTAAATTACGTGGCTGAGATTTCGTCTGGTCAGGTCGGCAGGGAGGGGTAAAATTGAGATTTTGGTGTCAGAGAGGGCTGAAATTCAGGATTTTTACTAAAGTAAAGCGCTTTTTGGTCATTTTTACGTCGAAATCGCTTGAAAATACACCGTTTTTGGCTCAAACTATGACCGGAAGTACCTAGTTTTTGGGCCCACTGGCGTAGGGTGAAGCCTACCTCTCTCCCTCCCCACGCGCGTACGCTACTAAGGTTTTATGCGGCATAAATCTACCAAGTTCAATGTTAGAAACATTTTTCCAGCAGAAATCGAAAAAATTCTCGCCACTTTGCGCCGACTCAACGCTTCGTTAATGGCATATACTTACGCTATTGGCGCTCTGAAAAATCTAAATTTACGTCAAACGAGTAGTTTTTGCTCGGAACAAAGATTTCGTTGCTTTTGCAATGATTTCTCGCGTGTTTTTCGGCGATTCGAATGAATATATTTCTAAAAAAATTTATTGCACAATTGGAATTCATCATTTATTTTAAAGTGATTCTTCGAATTTTTCGGCGCTTCGCGTTAGGGTAAACTTGATTAATGACATCCATCGACTTTTTTGGCGTTCTAGAAAAGCACATTTTTCTGGTGTCGAAAGACTTGGTTTGTAGAGAACGGCAGTGATTTTATCGTTCTAACCTTTACAATTATTTATCGAGTAAACGGTTTGAGTTAAATTTTATCGAAAATACAGTTCTCGCCATGAAACATGACGCACTATAATCGTCAGATTTATATTAGATGATGCGTCGCGAGTTCCGCGTTCTGTCTATAATGCGCTATCATCTCTTTTTTATTATAATAGGATATTTATCTGTATCATGCCATTAATCTGGCGATGTGGGCGGCGCAATTCAGCTGTTATTAGCGCCAACAAGAAGGAAGCGCGCACGTGAATGCCGCTAGGCATTCACGTGTGCGTTCCTTCTTGTTGGCTCTATTAATAGCTAAATATTGATTTATAATGTTGGCTCGCCTGAATATAGAACGGCATTCACGTGCGCGTTTCCAGCATTCATGTGCGCGCTTTCTTCTTTGCGCTATTAATAGTTAAATTGCGCCGTCCACATCGCCAGATTAACGGTATAATACAGATAAATATCCTATAATAATAATAATAAAGAGATGATAGTGCATTATAGACGAAAGCGCGGCGCTCGCGACGTATCATCTAATATAAATCTGACGATTATAGTGTGTCATGTTTCATGGCGAGCACTGTAGTCTTTTCGTGTTTCGCATCATATTCATACGTAGACGTTGGGTGTGGGTTAGGTTGGAGGTATAGACCGCCGAAATTCTGTTAGACCACCAAAAATGGATGACTCACCCATTGGCGGATCTAGGGTTTGTGTAAGGGAGGCGGTAACCCGACTTTTTCGAAAACGGGTCGAAAATATTCGCTCTTCACGACCAAAATAGCGCTTTTTTAACGTTTTTCCTTTTCTGATTTTATTTAAAATCATTTTTGGTGCAGCAATTTCGCTAAAAATTTCAAAATTTTCGATAATTTTGTGCGAAAAAATGCACAAGTTTTTTTACTTTAGCGAAATGCGGCGCGAAGCGCAGGAAATCTTTTAAATTTACGAGGATGAACGTTTAGAGATTCATAAGTCGAGAACTAAACAACCTATCCTTACCAAAAAAAGTATATTGGGAGAAAAGCTTCCTCTTTTTAGTGGTATAACTTTTATTGCTATCTGGCATTATATGCGATGAAAAAATATTAAAAATAGAACCGTTAGTCTAATGCAAAAAAACGGCTGCATCATCCGCATCCAAAAAATTCATCAAAAAATATCCACTGGATCGGGTGCTAGCTCTGACGGAAGAATCTGCCGACCTGGGCTCTTTAATAGAGACGCGCGAAGTGCGCAAGGTGTTAATGTGACGTCACTTTCATATTACGTCCTGCTAAATAATGTTGTTAAACAAAAAATTTAAATAATTGAATATTCTAGGAAAATAAATTAAAATTAATTTATTTTGAACAATTTCCCTTTTTTAAACTTCAGTCACGTACGCTCATTTGAAAGCTTTTGAGCTGAACGTCAATCAACAATTGTTGCCGCCAACTTTCCCACGTCACACTACGTTTTTGGAACCCACAAAGGCCATAGCGTACCTGCGCCGCTTGGTTGAGCGCCTGATAAAAATTTGCTCTCTGCCCGATCACACTTTAAACTTTGACACTGCGCTAGTTATTATGATCGCTTAACGATACAATAATTATTGCAGATTTATAACGGATCAACGAATGAATAAAAGTTTCAATGAAAAATGCAAAGCAATAATGAGTAATAGAACGGCCTGAAAGGATGAAATTGAAAATGCGTCAAAATTTAAAACTGTGGAGAAATTAGTCGACTTAGCAACCCATTTTTGAAAATTGGACGTCGATTCTGTCTTGGTTTGAACTTTTTTTATGTGGACTGATCGCTTAGGTTTAAAGCGCCAGTTTCAAAGCCGCTCTCCGGAGAGCGACCAAATTTCGAAAATACGATAAACTCTATTTATTCGTACGAATCGGAGCGAAAATTTTTTTATTTATAATATATATACTATTATATGGTGAATATAAACATTTTTAAATGAATTTCAACATTTTATTTCATAATATAAATACTATTATATGGTAAATATTATAATTTTAAAATGTAATTTCAACATTTTATTTAAGCGCTTTTCTTTCCTTCATTAGCTTATTTATTTTTCTTTACGATGCTTGTTTTCAGGACTTTTTCCGTCACTTTTCCCGCTCGGAAAGTTGCATGCTTTCCCGATCTATACTTCAAGTAAATAAGTTTCTTTATACTTGCGCACAAAACAAAGACATTTAATTTTTTTCAAATAAGTATATTTATTATTTAATATTGGTAAAAGTGGGATATTAATTAATTTACTACATATCTATGCTTTACTTGCGCATATTAATTGCCTTAATTTATTGCAATTAATTATTTCTTATATTTACGCTTGTTTTGTACCCAAATCAGATGCTTGTTTATTGCGCATTTTACTTTTTTGGTATAAGAATTTAAGTTCTTATTCTTTTTATATTAAATATTCTGATTTTAAAGACGATGAGTGAAGCATTGCGTATTTTACTGCTGATTTTTATTTATCGTCTTCAATTACTTACTCATTTAGTTTTCATTCGCTTATTTTCTGTTACTTTTGCGAAGTTTTTTAATATTTTTATTTTACTTTTGACTTTTTTGATTGTTTCAAATTGCTTTTATGCCAATGCCTGATAAAGTTCTTGGCCGAATTTCACTCGGCGAACTGGTCAAAGAAGCCGCTCGGGATTTTATAAGCCCACCAATTTTAAACTCGGTGTAATAACTCAGTCCTTAGAAATTAATTTTTTTCGGGTCTTGCGACGAAGTTTATTCGTGGCGCATAATTGACAAACTAAAATCGTGAGGAATTAAAATTTAAAACATCTGGCGATCAGATTAAATCGGGAACGTGTTCAACCTATCTAGAAACGCGTTAAGTGGTTACACATTTCAAAAAATATGCCGCGTTTTAATAAAAAGAGTTAAATAAAATTCTACAGTGCTCGCCATGAAACATGACGCACTATAATCATCAGATTTATATTAGATGATGCGTTGCGAGCGCCGCGTTTCGTCTATAATGCGCTATCATCTCTTTTTTATTATTATTATAGGATATTTATCTGTATCATGCCGTTAATCTGGCGATGCGGACAGCGCAATTTAGCTATTAATAGCGCCGACAAAGAGGGAAGCACGCACGTGAATGCCGGAAGCGCGCACGTGAATGCCGTTCTATATTCAGGCGAGTGCGCCGCGCACGTCGAATTCAGTTCTATATTCAGGCACGTTCACGCTTCCGGCATTCAAATGCGCGCTTCCTTCTTGTGGGCGCTATTAATAGCTAAATCGCACCATCCGCATCGCCAGATTAACAACATGATACAGATAAATATCCTATAATAATAAAAAAGAGATAATAGCGCATAACAGACGAAACGCGGCGCTCGTGACGCATCATCGAATATAAATCTGACGATTATAGTGCGTCATGTTTCATAACGATCACTGTAAGTTTTTAAATTTCAGCATCACGTACGCACGTAACTCTTATTCACAATAATTTTTGCAAATTAAACTATTTTGAAATAGATATTCTAAAATATATTTCTCTTCGTTTAATAGCAGTTGAACGATTAAAATGAAGTAATCAATTCTCTTTAACGTTCGTTGATCTTCCTTTGTGCGACAGTTTTATGCTATTTTCAAAGACCAATTCTCGTTTGCGAAGCATAATATTATCAAGTGTTAATCTTTTAAGTATTTCAATTCTTTTTATATTAAATTTACTTAAAAATGAGGACAATATTTCAATGTAAATAAAAGCTTTGTACAGTTCTTGTCACGGAAATTGCAAACGCAGCGCCGCTGTGATCTACTACGATTGACCAACTACAGTAGAACGTAAGCGCTTCTACCGTAGCCACGCGTGTTCGGTCTTATTAAAATTGCGTTCGGCCTTAGTAGATTGCAGCTAGCATATTGCGTTATTTGTCACACAAACGGGAAAAAATTTCTCAATCTGCTTTGATTTTTTGCACGCGTGCGTCTCAAAAGTGTGTGCATGATGCAGGTCCAGTCCGAGAAAAAAAGGTAAAAATAGTTTGGAATTTTCGTGCATATCATTATAATTCTCGTTCCCTCCATTGTAATCTCATCTAAGAGATAATGGGCATAAAAATGAAAGCAAATAGTATTTTCTGTGTGCGATCAATTGTATATTGCTCTGCCGCAAAAGAACATTTTAAAATTAATTTCAGGCTGAGAGCGTTCTGCGTTTTTAAACAGATTCATAGCCAATGAAGAGCAAAAGATTCAAAATCATATAGGCCCAAAAATTTCTTTTGCCATTAGTAATATGATTTTAAAAAGCGCATCTTTTTGACTAAATCAAAATTAGAAATAAAATCAAAGCAAATTGCTCTTATCTTTTGGAGGGAAAGGTTTTTTAAAAAGGTATTTTCTTTCTTCTACAAACCATATTTTTCACCATTATATTGCAGAATTGGGAAGAGAATGAATAGTGACTGTGAGGTCTAAGCTAGTAGATCGCGGATAGTAGAATGAGATGACCTTCTTATTGCATATTAATACAAACATACAGTATGCGTGTCTTTTTCTTTAACGAATCGGAGCATAATACGACCACGCCGTTATTTGTTACAATGATGATCGTTTTACGCAAGTTGTAGTTTTAACGCGTGCTGCATGCAGCGTGGAAGGTTCCCTGTGCGCCTAAGTACGTGTTTGTGCCTGCTGTATGCAGCGTAAATCGGAAGGATAAAAATAGCCAGGCTGGCCGTTCTTTTGACACAGGCATGGAAGAACGAAAATCTATTTTGTTGAAAAAATTGAACTAAATAAGCGCCTGAAGTGATTGGATAGAATAATTATATTTTTATTACGTAATTTTATATAATATTTACATAATGATACAATTAGTAATATTAGAAGGGAACTGACATGGAATACGACTAGACAGGAATTTGAAAATTGATATTTAAAATTATTTTTAAAATGAATGAATCAATTAATTAATCACATATCTTTATTCGATTCTTTTATAGCGCTGAAAAGAATAATAAAATTAATCATATGTCATACCAGCACAGCATGGGGATTCTGGAGGGATGAAACCTAAATAATTTTGTATTAAAAACACCGTTGATGCTCTTCCTTCTGGCCACAAATGGCCATGGGGGATGTGACCCCAGAAGTTGAAATACATACCCCTGCAAATTACTGTAGACCCCAGAATTCTATTTTAAGTTATATTTTTGGCGATTTACCTTATTCTGACCCCTAGAATTTAGGTGCTGCATATTTAAAATTTTTGTTACATAAAATAAACTAAATGATAAATATCTTTATGCCTTTAAACTACAAAATTGATTAAGAATTCCTCATTATCCTCTTTCAAAAATATTTTGTATCTTCGCTTTTTTCATTTATTTACGATATGTACATCAATAATATATTCAGTTCAGAAGTGAAATAAATCGCTTAGTGTCTGTCTCCTCAGGCAAGCATATAGTTCAAAAAATATTACCCGTTCTATTATTTTGCGCAAATTTTATTCTGACCAGCCAGCTTTCTTCGCAATTTTTCTTGTTCAATTAAAGTACTTATATATGCGTATCTACCATTTTGTATTTATTCTATTCAGCGGTCATACGCCTACAGACACATGTAATAAAGGCAAGGCTTGAAAACAACAAATTTTTACCTCCTGATATTTTAATACACAAGCTCACAAAGATTTTGCTCGCGTTCCCTGGGTCTATATGATTTTTAAATCTTTTGCTCTTCATTGGCGATGAATTTCTTTTAAAACGCCGAACGTTCTCAGCCTGAAATTAATTTTAAAATGCCCTTTTGCGACAAAGCAATATGCAATTGATCACACACAGGAAATACTATTTTCTTCCATCTTTATGCCCCTTATCTCTTAGATGAGATTCCAATGGAGGAAACGAGAATTATAATGATATGCACGAAAATTCCAATCTATTTTTACCTTTTTTCTCGGGCTGGACCCGCATCATGCACACACTTTTGAGACGCACGCATGCAAAAAAATCAAAGCAGTGTGACAAAAAACGCAATATGCTAGCTGCGATCTACTAAGGCCGAACGCAATTTAAATATGACCGAACACGCGTGGCTACGGTAGAAGCGCTTACGTTCTACTATAGTTTGTCAATTCTAGTAGATCACAGCGGCGCTGCGTTTGCAATTTCCGTGACAAGAACTGTATATTCGGAAACGAGCTTTTTAAATTTCACCAGGCCGAAAAGGATGAAAGAATAAATTAATCAATTAATCGAATTTATCAAATCGATTCGACGAGCTGAATTAAAATTAAACAATTTCAGATCAATTTTGCATATTGTCGAAAACTTGACATTTTCGGACCTTTTATTCGTTTTTTTAAATTATTTATTCATCACAAGTCATTTCCGCATGGAAAAAATTAAAGAATTAATTTTTTTGCGATTTTAAGCGCGTCATTGCTGACCTTCTAGACATTTTTTGTTTTATTTCTAAAAATTTTAAAATTTAAAAATAGCCCTTACATTTAAATAAACGTCTATATTTTAACAGGCACGTAGCTGGCTGTCGTATTTCGGGGCACAAACATCAATTTTTGGAGGGAGTAAACCCAAAAAAAGCCAAAAATAGCACAAAATAACGTTTAACAAGCCCGATTTTTCTGAATTTCGGGGTCCGAACCCCCATTCCGCCCCGGAGATATGTGCCAAGTGGCGGATTCAGGGTTTTCCTAAGGGTGGCGGTGGTACCCCTAAAGGGGCGGAACCCTGACGGGCGAAAAAATTAGCCGTTTTAACCCGAAAATCGCTAAAAATCGCTCAAAAATCCTCAATTTTGCGCACTATTTTGGACCAATGGAGGGGGCGGCCGCCTCTTCCATAAATCCGCCCCTGTATGTGCCGGTTGTTTATGCTTTGCACTTTAAATTAAATTCTATTACGTAGCGTTTGCGCCAATGATAACGTTTCTGACTGCAAGCGGCTGGTTGATGATTTTTTCGGCTCTTTCGCGAAAATAGCCGCCGAATTGATTCGCATCGCAGGCCACAATAGGGCCAGACAACGCGATTGTTACGCCGTCGTTCTCGAAGATTTGAGCAACCTACAGGAAGAGGTGCGCAATTAATTAATCATAGGTAGCGCGTTAGCGCGTACCTATAATATACTTGGATACCCCCAACATATGCCCTCATCATCACAGCTATAACGGCACACATCTGGGAGGTGCAGTTTTTTTTAAGGTAGATAATAAAAACAAGCTTCTATACCCTTTTTCTTGTTTACACTCAAAACCGAGCTAGTCATGAGTGTGTAAAGTTTACACCCAAAATTCGAATGATCGGCGGAGGGCCAATTTTTTTTTAAATTGTTTTCCCTGACAGTGTTTTTTTTGTACTCGGTCAAGATTTTTCCCGATGTACAAAGACTTTTCGGGACCGTTTTTGTCCATGCACGAAGATTTTTGGGAAGAAGAAAATTGCAAAAAAGGTCTAAAGTTCGAAAAAAATTTGGCGCTTCGTGCCGGACTGAGTACAGTGGTCGCCACAAAAGATGGCGCGCCATCACCCTCAGAATTATAATGGATGGTGCGTTGCGAGCGCCGCGTAACGTCCATCATGCGCCGTCATCTATTTTTTCTATGCAGCGCCATTAACCTCCATCATCCCCTTAATCTGGCGATGCGGACGGCGGAATTTAGCTATTATTAGCACCAACAAGAAGGAAGCGCGCCAGCATTCACGTGCGCGCTTCCTTGTTGGCGCTATTAATAGCTAAATAGTGCCGTCCGAATCGCCAGATTAACGGAATGATGGAGGTTAATGAGCGCTGAATGGAAAAAAGAGATGATGGCGCATGATGGACGTAACGCGGCGCTGGCGGCGCACCATCTATTAAAATTCTGAGGGTGATGTAGCATCATCTTTCATGGCGACCACTGTAATTGTGTGTTCTATATATCTTTATAATGGCAGAAATTGCATTTCAAAAGTAAAATGTCAAATTTTTCGGTGATTCGCGCCGTTTTAAGACGATTCTAAAACACTACGAAAAGTCGGAGAACTCTGTCCCTACCACACTAAAATCGCTTTTGTACCCACGGTTTTTTTTTTGTACTCGGCAAAGATTTTTCACGATGTACAAAGACTTTTCGGGACCGTCTTTGTACATGTACAAAGATTTTTGGAAGCCAAAAATTGCAAAAAAGGTCTAAAATTCGAAAAAATTTCGGCGCTTCGCGCCGAAATGAGTAATTGTGTGTTCTTTATATCTTTATAATGGCAGAAATTGCATTTCAAAAGTAAAAATGTCAAATTTTTCGGCGCTTCGCGCCGTTTTTAAGACTGATTCTTAGTGATTTTTGCCCTTAGAGACCCAGAAATTAGCTAAATCACACTACGAAAAGTCGAAGAACTCTGTTTTACCACACTAAAATCGCTGCTGTACCATATTATAGTACCCAAAAATTTTGTTTATACAAAATGTACAAAGATTTTTAGGAAGACAAAAACTGTAAAAAGATGTAAAATTCCCACAATTTTCGGCGCTTCGCTCCGAACTGATAAATTATTTGTCCTATATATCTTTAAAATGACAGAATTTGCATTAAGAATGGAAAAATGTCAGCATTTTTCGGCGCTTCGCGCCGTTTTCAAGATAATTTTTAGTAATTTTTGGCGTCAGAAACCTAGAAATTAGCTAAAATACACTACCAAAGATCGAAAACCCTGTTTTACCACACTAAAATCGCTACTGTACTATATTATAGTACACAAAAATTTGCATGTACAAAATGTACAAAAGACTTTTGGGGACCATCTTTGTACATGTACAAACGGACCTTGTACAAAAAAAAACACTGTTTGTACCATATTATAGTACCCAAAAATTTTGTGTGTACAAAATGTACAAAGATTTTTTAGGAAGACATAAACTGTGAAAAGGTGTAAAATTCCCAAAATTTTCGGCGCTTCGTGCCGAACTGATAAATTATTTATCCTACATATCTTTAAAATGGCAGAATTTGCATTTAGAATGGAAAAATGTCAACATTTTTCGGCGCTTCGCACTGTTTTCAGATAATTTTTAGTAATTTTTTGGCGTCAGAAACCCAGAAATTAGCTAAAATACACTACCAAAGATCGAAAACCCTGATTTACCACACTAAAGTCGCTACTGTAGTATATAATAGTACACAACAATTTTCATGTACAAAATGTGCAAAGACTTTTGGGGACTATCTTTGTACATGTACAAACGGACCTTGTACAAAAAAACACTTTCCCTGATTAGCAGTTTACGAATCTGGTCTTAAAAGTTCTTTACACTCATTAATTGTTGCACAGGAGTGTAAATTAGACGGAGTTTTTTACTATTTTCATGTGCACAAACATATCTAACTCAGTTTTACATTCTGTGCAGTCTGATTAGTTCCATAAGGTAGACGGTTCTAAAATCTAGGGAAGCGTTTTTTTATTTTTTTAAAGTATTATTTTCAAATTTACAGGCGCTTTATTGTAAGAGTATTGAACAAAAAAATATTCTTTTCCTGCCATATTCTCAATGTGGTAATTATCTTTAAAACGTGCCTCGTCCTAAGTGCTACACGTCAAAATTTATTTTCTTTCTTTACAATCAGTTTTGCGTTATTAGTGCGGGTATAAACTTTACATTGAAAAATCTTTTTCCGCTGAAAGCGTCGTGGATGATGACTTTAAAAAGTTTTCTCCGTAAGGTCAGAATAACGAATCTGACCTTTAAACTCTTCTACAGCTAGTGTTTGTTGAGGTATGAAGAGCTTAACTTTGAATTATACATCTATTTTCTAATGCCAATAGATAACTCCGTATTGTTTATTGTTTGATCAGACTTTTCTTATTTCAGAGGTTTTTGACTCGTCTTTAATAAATAATCATTTTTATTATCATAAATGCACTATTCTCAAACTTCAGTAGAATGATGAATATTTTTCAATATAGTATAATCAATCTGATGTCTTAGCTGCAAGTTTACTTGGTGCAATGGCTGACGTATCCGTTCTCGCTTGCGGATTTAAAAAAAGAATAATGGGTTCAAGTCTTTTGAATACTAACTTTTCCGTTTTTTTTATTCTTTTGGCAAAAGCGTGCACTTCATTCGACTTATTCATCTATTTAGTTTCTGCAGATCACACAGTTTTATATTTTTTTTAATTTCGCCTCAGTTCTCGAATAGAAGTGTAGAGAGCGCGAAAATCTGCGGGTGAAAAGACATTTTGGTCGAGTTTTCGACTTGTTTATGTCTGCCAACAACTCCGGTTATGAGTTTTAAGAAATTTTTCTGACAGAAATGTACTACGGATCAAGGGCTATCTTCTACTTACCAGCAAACTTTTCTACAATCAATACGCAGTTAGTACACAGAAGTTTAAACTTTGCACTCTAGTGGATGAGTAAAAAAACAGATTTTGTCCGAGAATTCTCTCCCAACTTTTTCGGTTATGAGTTGGGATCATAGGCGTAGCCAGGGGGCATTGGGGGCACATGCCCCCCCGAAATTTTTTCAGAAATATTGTTGATTTGTCTATTGCAATAATGTGTTTTCAGAAAACTGAGTTCAAAATGGCAAAAACGTCAAAATTTTCCAGCGCTTCGCGCCGAGTCATTATTATTTATTGTTATATGGATCTAATGAATTAAAAAGCTTGAATCAGCTAAAATAATCCAGCACTTCACATCACTTTAGCAATTTAATGCACTATTTGTTCGTTGATTGAAACTGCGCATGCTTCTTGAGCCTAATAGTAAAAGTGCGAAAATGATTGTGTACCAGTTTGTCTATTCTTTGCTTTCTTTGTCTTTCTTTTCAAAGGACACATAATCCAATTTTAAATGGAAGGAATGGCCAAATTTTCTTATGTTTTTTGCGCATTTCCTATTTTCTGAACTGCATCTTGTAAATAAGAAGGCCACAAATGGGCCTGAAAAGCGGTAAGAACAACATTTTCATTGATACATTTCTCTATATTCTATTGGCAGCGACCCGTTGCTGCGCTATGTAATTAACAGAGGTCAAAAAACGCGTTCTAGCTCAGAAGTTTCGTGCAAGTACATAGAAGTTCATCAAGTTTAAGTGTTTTTGGGCTTGCTTGATTCGATACCGAGATTTGACCGATTTTACGAAACTTTTAACGTTTTTATTTATCATTAAAATGCTTTTTTTACAAAGTTTTCCTGGACTGCCCCGGACCCCGCTGGGAACGCTTGAGCGCGCCATCCCAGACCCCCGCAACCGTAAAATCTCGTTGTACATGTGCAACGTGATTTCAGGGAGAACAAGCCAGGTAAAAGACCTAGGAATTTCTAAAAATTTCCGCCGTTTCGCGCCGGCATTAATTTGTCTTTTTTGTATGATTTAAGCGGTGTAAATTGAGTTTAAAGTGCAAAAACGTCAAAATATTGCGGCGCATAGCGCCGCCAGTTACTCTCCTTTCTTTTTGTAAAGCTCCAGCATTGCGTTTAAAAGCCTGAATCACTGAAAAAATTTTCAGACAAAGTTAGTGATTCGCAGTTTTCTTGTTAGAAGCTTGAACTGTCAAAATTGTTTTGTACAAATTCGATAATTTTCTGCTCTGTCAGACTATTAAAATTCAGCTACAAAATGTTAAAGGCGGTAAAAAATGACTAAATTTCTCGGCACTCTGCGCCTTTTATAATTTTCGAAATGTTTGTCAGTAGAAAGGCCGTAAATTCTACATAAAAACGGTAGAAATTCCAAAAATTTTCGGCACTTAGAGCCGCTTTACACTTTTTATATTTTTGATCGGCAGAAACCCATAAATTAGCTAGGCTATATCAGTGTTTTTTCTATTCGGCAAAGATATTTCCCGATATACAAAGACTTTTCGGGACCGTCTTTGTACAGGTACAAAGATTTTTGGGAAGACAAAAATTAGAAAAAATGTCTCAAATTCGTAAAAATTAAATGAGTAATTGTGTGTTCTATATATCTTTATACTGGCAGAAATTGCATTTCAAAAGGAAAAATGTCAAATTTTTCAACGCTTTGCGCCGTTTTTAGACATTTATTAGTGATGTTCGCCCTTAGAGACCCAGAGATTAGCTAAAATACACGAACAAAAGTCTAACAACTGTTTTTACCACACTAAAATCGCTAACGTACCATATTATAGTACTTAAAAATTTGTGTCTTCAGAATGTACAAAAACTTTTGCGGACCATCTTTGTACATGTACAAACGGACCTTGTACAAAAAAAAACACTGAGCTCCACTACTAAAGGTCGAAAAAGTCAGTTTTACCATACATAACGTTACTGGAATTCCATGCAAAAGTAGTCTTGAAAAATTTTTGATTATGCCCCCCCCCCCCGAACCAAAATCCTGGCTACGCCTCTGGTTGGGATGAGTTGAATAAAATATAAATAGAGTTACTTTTAAGAGCTACACTTCGAAGCAGCCCGGTCCAAAAAAAGCCTTATATTCATTTAATTATGGAAGTGGTAAAGTTCAAAGTCTGAGGTGTAAAATCGGCGAAAAAACAGGGTATTTTTCGTATTTTGATTGGTAAATCGTATTAAATATTTTGCGGAACATAAATTTGGTACATACAAACGTACCACAATCAAAGGGCTACAAACTAGCCCGAACCGAATTTATTTACACTTAATGGGGCGTTAGGTTCAGATTCTTAAAGTTTACAATGTGGTGGACTGTGGAAAAAAACGTGCTTGTCCATTTTTTGTTCGCCGCTTTCTCTGTTCAGAAGTCAGGTGAGGTCGAATTGGATAAAAATAAAGTACTTTCTAAGGGGTACGCGTCAGAGCGAATTGTGTATGTTTACATCAATATTTAGCTTTTTCGTGAAGTGTTAAAAGAATGTTGGAGTTAAACGTGCTTCTGTCTTGTTGCTTTCTGCTTAGTTCTGGGTTATGAGTCTGGACATAATCTCAAGTCTAAAAATGAACCAGAAACCAAATTTGGTACGCCACTTTGTTTTTACTCAACAGTGGTGTAAAGTGGTTTACATTTGATATTTATTTGTCCTCGGGAATTTTTTTTAATAAATGTTGATCGTAATATCACAGTAATATCAGAATTACGAATCCGACTGAAATTTTCTGTACACTACGCGGTAGTGTAAAGTTTACACTGCAGATTAACTTTAGTTCTACAGCCTTGCGGAAGCTTAATTTTTTTCAAAATGTTGTATGTAAAATCAAAATTGGGAATCTGACGGTCAGTTTTCTCTACACCTAGTAGTTGTGTTTAGTTTGCACTATTCATTTGTTGTTAATTTGTAGTTTTTATACTACAAATTTATTTTACTCTCAAATCTGAGCTTTACTGGATGTTCCTTACACTTCATATTTGCGTACAGTTTATGCTGAAAAAACTGATCTGTTTAAATAATGTAAGGTTGTCCTGTTTAAAAAGGATATTGCTGATGTTAAGAGCAATATTGTTTTCCGCGTTCTTGGACTGCTGTCATTATTGCGGCATATTCACTGTATGTGTTTACTGACTGATGTTCTCAAATCATTTTAAATAAAAAGTAGGGTACTAGCAAAGAAAAATGATCCGATGGAACAAAAAAGATGAAAATACTTGGAATTGTGGATTGTTAACGATGTAAAATGGAGGGGACTAGGAAAAAGCTACCCAAAGTCGCAAAATCTGATAAAAATAACACTTTCTCTAAGCAACGCAAAAATCGAAGTATATTTTGCGGCCAACACATTAAAATAAATATTTAAACATAAAAATGATTGAAAAAGCAGCACGTTAGCTCTGCAGTAGCTATGGGAAATGATATTGAGTAAAATAACAGTCTTGCTAAACCAATTGAATGAAATTGCAAATATCGATGCATCCAAGACAATGGAAGAAATTGTTGGTTTAAAACAGTAGAAGACGCGTAATTTGACTAGAGACCGACTAAATGTAGGTAGGTACACTACAATGCCCGTAACGATTGTGTGCACTAATCAATTGGCCCCTGCTTTGCTTGCTATAATGCTCATAGCAAAATAAAACATCTTCAAATACAATACCACTTAGTTTTCTATCGATCAGGATACGAAGCTAGTCAGCGTTGCTACTTGCCAGAAATTTAAAAATTGTAGACATTATAGATTTCGTTTATACACTCTTATCTGAAACTTTGAAAATTATTTAAAAAAGACACTTTTAGAGGCCGCTGAATTTACAAACATTTTTTGCGTTTTGAGTGAGAGAAAGTCTGATTTTTGTCATATTTTGCGACTTTAGGTAGCTTTTTCCTAGTCTTCTTCTTTTACATCCTTAGCAATCCACAATTCCAAGTATATTCATCTTTTTTGTTCTATCGGAGCATTTTTCTTTGCTAGTTAATTAATTAATTGAAAAATTACTTATTTAATTAGTTGTTATTTTTTGAAAACTATAGGCCGATCGATTGGACAATCAAATTCATTCGATTTTAAACTCGAATGGCGCACAGCCAACGGCTGCGCGAAATCATTTGGCCCGCCTGGGCTCCTACGTGCTCTATCACGTTTTGGGCTGCATGGTCGAATATTTGACATTGGGATTCGAATTGGAACTCTACTCGGCGTACGAATACTCCTACATTTTTTGGTACTTGAACGAATTCCTGTTCAAGTGGCTGGTTAACGTTTTACACAAGGCTGATAGTATGCTCTACGAACAGGATCAATATTTGGGTAAATTCCGCGATCGTAAAAAGCTGGATAAAAAGATTGAATAAATGTAAACAAATATAAAGTCAAAAGGCTAAGCGTATGCGGCGTAAATGCGCGCGTAGCATTAACGGGGCGGATGTGGATCCCTTACTCAAATTCGGCCCTCTGTCTCCTCCTATAGGCGCAGTGGCGGATCCAGGATTTTCCTAAGAGGGGGGGGGCGGAAACCTGACTTGGGCCGAAAAATTAGCCGTTTTAACCCGAAAATCGCTGAAAATCGCTCAAAAATCCATAATTTTGCGTACTATTTTGGGCCAATTGGGGGGGGGCGGCGCCCCTCCCCCCTAAATCCGCACCCTGCGTAGGCGGAGCTTTTATGCCCGGCCGCTCCTGGATCTTGACCTGAAAGGTGCCTTGCATTGTATCGGATTTTTTCCCAATTTTTTTAAAAAAATAAATGGCTTGTGAACCCCTTGGCCCGCCCTCCGATCATGGGTGGGCGGCCCCGAAATTCTGGGGGATGGGGTAGCGAGATTTTTCAAAGGTCAAAAAATAGCCTTAAAAATGGTAGTATGCCGAAAAAACACCATTTTTCAACCTTTCTCATCGAGCACTGTCCATTGGCATCAAAAAATTGTGAAAAAAAACACAAAAAATCATTAATTGAATTCTAGGGGAGGGTATTCTGGTTTATGAGGGTATTTTGGTCGCTCGGGGGTTGCATACCCCAAACCCTCCCTCCCCACGCCAAGGTGTGCATCCGACCTATCCGATCTCACTCAGATGATCAAATCCCCATGAAAATGCAGAGCTTCTATACAGTGGCGGATCCAGGATTTTTTTAAGGGGAGGGCGGTACCCCTAAAGGGGTGGAACCCTGACTTGGGTTGAAAAATTAGCCGTTTTAACCCGAAAATCGCCAAAAAAAATCGCTCAAAAATTCTCAATTTTGCGCACTATTTTGAGCCAATGGGGGGGGGCGGCCGCCCCCGCCTTCCCCTAAATCCGCCCCTGCTTCTATATACGTGTAAGCTTATTCAGAGCCGCAACCACACGTGGGCGTGTGGTAGGGGGTTTGGGAATATATATACTCTTGCCCAGATGGCCGAATACCCCTATTCGCAAACCGGAATACCACCCCAGAAGTCAATTTTTGAAAATATTTTGATTTTTTTTGCGATTATTTTATGCGAATGAATAGTGATCGATGAGAAACGTTGAAAATGGCGTTTTTTAGCCAAACCATCATTTTAAGACCATCTTTTGACCTTGAAAAATTTAGCACCCCACACCTCCTCCCGAAAGTTTTGGTGCTGCTGCCCATCTGCGGCCGCAACCAGATTTTGGCAAAACCTTCCTCTTTCTAAATCAGTATAGTAGTCTGAAGAGAACTGATTCTGAATCAGTTGATTAGAAGTTGGTCAGAATTGGAGACTTGGCGGTCTAGAGATGGGCTGTGCCAGGAACCGTGTGCATGATTTTTTGGGGATTAGGTGGGTTTTGCTTCCTGAATGACGGCCATCTCGCACAAAATAACTGTTGGCCCCTGCAGCATTGTCAATTTTCCTAAAAAATCGTAGAACGTCCGTTTTTTAGGCGTTTCTAGATATATTTTGACACTCCTCCTCGAAATATGACTGTTCCGCATTCGGCTTAAACGCTCTCGTCCGGTCCTATTATTTTGTGTGGAATATTTGAACATTTGAAACACAGGCACTCGGCTGGCCTTCCAAATTAGAGGGACTCAAAGTTTGAAGTCTAGGCAAAAATAATGCTTTTTGTCAGCGCTTAAAAAGCGACCTCTGCTACGGCTGAAAGAGATTTTTAAAGCATAGGAAAAATTGAAGTAAAATTCATTATATCCAAAAATATCGTCATAAAATTGACAAAAACGATTTCTAAACAATATAAAATATTTTTTGAAAATTGTAGAAATTATTTGCGATTAATTCTGGTACAAAAACGAAACGATTATTAATAATTCTGTCAGTGGCGGATCTAGGATTTTCCTAGGGGGGGGCGGAACCCTGACTTTAGCGGAAAAATTAGCCGTTTTAACCCGAAAATCGCTAAAAATCGCTCAAAAATGCTTAATTATGCGCACTATCTTGGGCCAATAGGGGGTGCGGCCGCCTCCCCGCCTAAATCCGCCCCTGGGTAGCATCCTGAAACTTTTGACATATTCACCACGTCTTGGTTCGTTAGAAGACGCGAGTTATCTAAAACCGATTAATTCGGCAAAAAGCGCTCGAAAATTGTGGGCTTTATTACCTTAAAATTTGCCGCTTCCAGCGGTCTTAAAAACGCAATTCAATAAAATTTCCAATCTTTACTTAATTTCGTCTTCTTTTTTTTAATGATTTCATTTCAGTCATAATTTCAAAATTCTGTTGGCATCGTAGTACTTCTATCGGTCAGAATTGCGTGTTTCTTAAAATAATAGACGTTTAAAAATTTAAGTGAGACAAGAAAAGTCAAAAAATGATAAGAAGAAAGCGAAGGCGAAGAAGAAGGCGCTAAAGTCGCACAGGTTCGAAATATTGCACGTGCAATCTTATCAGAAAATGTGCGAAGCTTATTACCGCGTGAGTATCAATTCTACGCAATGTTGTTCTCGTAGTAATCACCCCTGGGAGGATCGTATTTGCGGGCCAGATAAGTTCTTGGAGGGGATTTGACCCCCTCCAGAATAGCAGCTAACCCCCCGCAGAATGTCCGTGATCCACGTCCACCCCACACTTGACGAGTTTTCGTAAAAGTTGGTAAAAGTTGCAATAACTGTGCCATTTTAAGCGTTTTAGCACAGTTTTGGCACAAAAATCTCAAATTTTCGGGGCTTCGCGCCATATACACATTTTTTGGCTATATTTTTGTTCAATTTTTTCGGATTTTCTTGAAAACTTATACGTTTTTATGATTTAGGAAGAACGAGCATTGTTCGGCGTCCGACTTGCTTTCCTATACACAGAAAAAGTCCGTGGCCTTTATGAGGATTTCTGAGGAAAAAGAATTATTTTAGCATGTTTAAATCAAAAATTTCTGAAAATTTTGTCATTCGATGAATCGTACGTACGTCTTCGCGCTTCAATACAATAAATAAAGAAACAATCTTGTCCTCTTCGGTCAGCTTTTAGCCTACATTTCCGAATTTGCTTTATAGATGCTTTGTTAACCTTAGAAATGACGATCCTGGCAGGGAAAATTTATTATCTTCTTGATTGGTTGCTGGAAAGCAATAAAAGTGCTCTTTTCTACTTCACCGTTGCATATCACCATGTGTAAAAAAACAAATGAGTCTAATTACCCTATTTTGGGCTTATATTATATTCAGGGACGGATTTAGGGGGGGGGCGCCCCCCGGTTGGCCTAAAATAGTGCGCAAAATTAAGCATTTTTGAGCGATTTTCAGCGATTTTCGGGCTAAAACCGCTAATTTTTTCGCCCAAGTCAGGGTTCCGCCCCACTTAGGGGTACCGCCCACCCTTAGGAAAATCGGTACTGCTGTGCCTGGTGCACACCTACCTTTTGTGTGTGCGGTTACTTTGCTCACAGCAAACCCGGAATAGTAGCGCATGTTCGCAGATTTTATAGGTTTTTGCATGCGCTGATTCCATTTGTGACATTTTTAAAGCACAACCTTTAACACATAAGCGAGTGAAATTACATTAAATGTGATAAAAGCGAGTCGAGGACTGTGGACTGAGCGGGGTTACCAATGTCTTAGCCTTAGACTTAGGTACGTGCATTCACATTGATGCCATTGATGCTCGCTCCACAATTTTTGCTCCATTTATGGCTTAGGCCTAGCTCATGTCTGGCATCAATGTGAATTCGCAATTAAGAGAGAAGCGAGCGAAGCAATATGAATGTACTTTACTTAGCCTAAGCCTAACGCATTGGTAACGGGGGTCAGAATAATTCCATTTCCCTTTTTAATTTACTGAAAAACATAACAAATCGTTGCATACAATGTCGAAATGAACTGGTGTCGTCGAGTGGTTAAGACGTCGGATTTCAAATCCAGAGGTCCACAGGTCGAGTCCAACATTCTGCAAATTTCTGTTCTTTCATCTTGAGAAGCCTGACGTACTCCCGCAGTCGAAAAACTTCGATTCACGAAAAATCAATATTCATATACAAAGGGTAGGTTTACACCAGGCACAGTAATACCAGAAAATCTTAGATTCGCCACTGATAATATTCTATTACTTCGAAAAAGCGAAGCGGATTTCAAGAAATGATTGACGAATGGAAATGGACGTACGTAGATTGCATTTTGATTTAAGTAAATGTATGGTAAATTCATGTAATCCACATGCACATGAATTTAAGATGGTAATCGCGAAAAATACTAAATTTAGTAGGTAAATAATGCAAAATGTTAAATACTTTGCGTAATTCAAAATATTGTTAGGAACATGGCGCGCAATATATTCGATCGATGAAATTCTCATAATGTAATACGCACGCACTAAACCGTCACTCACTCACTCATCCCGTTTTACGTCATTTTTCCCGATTGGGGTAAGACGTTTGATGCTATGTCGCGATTTCACCCAATCATCGAGTGTCTTCCATACGTAGATTTTTGGCAGCCAAGTCATTTTTAATTGTCTTCATCCATGTTGTCTTTGGCTGGCCTCTTGGCAGTTTTCCAGGCGCCACCAGGTTTTTGGCTGATATGACATTACCGTCCTGGCTTCTTTCGACATGTCCTAGCCAGCGCAATCTGCAAGTCCGCAGTGTATTCTGTATATTGTCCATTGTAAGTCTTCTAAGAATTTCTTCGTTGCTAATTTTGTCGGCCAGGCGCAAAGCAAGCATCCAGCAAAGCAATTCTGGGCGTACAGCAGCTGGTACAGTTGACTGTGGGTTTGCAATGGTATACTCTTTTGCATCAGTAGACCAGCTACGACTTTCCATTTATTCCATATGGCCTGGATTCTGCATCTAACGCTTGCCTCAGCACCACCATTGGCTTGTACTGTGTCGCCTAGGTATGTGAAAATATTGACTTTTTATACCGTCATTTTATCAATTTGTAGCATGTTTGGCTCTACGATTTCTGAAACTATGTTAGTTGTGTATGCTATACATTTGAAGTTGTCTTTTACTGCATTCGAACTTTGACATATTCCTGAGCATTTTTTGTGGCACCACCGCTTGCACATGGTACAAAGGACGGAATTATTTCCAACACCTTTTGAGCAAACGGCATATGGGAATCTTCCAGACTTCAAAGTTGGTCCTTTCTCGCCAGAGACCATATACTTGGTTTTGCTCGGATTGACGATCTTGCCTTTTTTTCATTAGACTTGCATTCCATAATTTGAAACGCTCTTTTATCTCATCTTGATTTTTAGCCGTAAGCACAAGGTCATCAGCGTATAGTAGTTCCATGGGTGTTTCAGTGTATATTTGCTTGGTTGCTTCTTCCATTACCGTTATGAATAGTAAGGGACTATGGACCAAGCCTTGGTGTACGCCTATGGTTATGTCGATCTCTTTACTACGGCCAGCCTTTGACTTGACAACTGTTTTTGATGACCGATATGTTGTCATTGCCAGTCTTACTAGCTTTTCTGGGATTAGCTGTCTTCTCAAAGCCCAAATGATCGTTTCTCTTGGTATTCTGTCGAAGGCTTTTTGGAGATCTATGAATAGGTGATGCAGCAGTTGGTGTTTCTCAACATACTTCTCTTGTAATTGTCTTAATATAAAATTGGATCACTTGTTGACCTATGGCGCATAAATCCATATTGTATTCCACTAATTCGTATGAGTTTTCGCAGCCTTAATTCTAAAATTTTCCCGAAAATTTTAATGCCGTGCTCAAGTAGGCGGATTCCTCGATAGGATGTACAGTTCAGAGGGTCGCCTTTTCCCTTTATACAATGGTATTGTCATGCTTTTCGTGAAATCGTCTGGCATTTCTTCAGTTTTCCGCATTGTTGGAGGACACGAAGTAGGGCAAGCAATGCAGGTCATCCAGCTGCCTTTATGACATCTACTGATCACACATTCCCATAGGGGGTGAGGGGGGTATTACCCCCACCTCAGAGTCCGAGACTTGAATCACTGTCAGACGATTTTGAGCTATCAAACGCTTTCTGCAATGATTTTTGGGTACAAAAGCAGCGCAGATGTCAAAAATTTTTCGGCACTTTGCGCCGACTAGTACATTTCTGTTTTATTTACCCATAAAATACCTAGAATGAAGTTAAAATAATCTGAAAAGTAAAAATTTTCGAAGAATTCTTATATTTTCTACTTACAAGATTGACGAAAGTAGTTAAAAATACAGTTTTTCACGTGAGAACATGCTATATAGGATGTTTCAAGCGTTTTACATATTAGACCTGCAAAAAAGGCTAGAAATCTAAATTTAGTGGTCTCAAATTTTGGGATTTCACCCCCCCCCCCTCCCCTCTAAACTTTCGACTTGGGAAACTATGCTACTGATAGACCTGTTGGCCCAGGTGACTTCCGTTTTTTGAAAGATTTCATGGCTTCTTTCACTTCGTTTTCCGTTATTTCTTCAACTGGGCCTTCTACCATTGTACAATCGTCTACTTCAACTTTTCCATTGCTTTCATTCAACAGTTTTTGGTAGTATTCCCTCCATCTATCACATCTGTTCTATAGATACTAATAATCGTCCATTATCGTCTTTTACACATATAGCTCCAGTAACATCTTGTTTTTCAATCCTTCTATGCTTAGCTGGCCGATATAGTTTTCTTAGTTTTTCTTGATTACTGCGCTGCTCCAGACTTCTTCAAGTGCTTCACTCTTAGCAGCAGCTACTGTACGTTTGGCTTCACTTTTAGCCATTTTGTTCACTTCTTTATCAACAGCACATTGGCTTTTTTGCCATCTCCGGTAAGCATCTTTCTTTGTAGTGATAGCTGTTATGACTTTTTCACTGGACCACCATGTTTCTCTAAAACGTTTTTGATGACTTCCTTTTGATGTTCCGCAGACTTCTTGTGCTGTGTTGAGTAGTGTGTCGTGGAAATGTGACCAGCACCCATTTGGTTCCAGTCGTTCAGCTATTAATCTTTCAAATTTTTCCTGAGTGCTGCTGTCAGCTAGCTTCCACGACTTGATTTTCGGGCTACATTCTTTTTTACCAGTCTTTACGGCACAATTTGGCAACAAAAAGTCAGCGATTAGAACACGGTGTTGCGGTATGCATTCTTCACCGGGTATTGCCTTGACATTTTTGCATCTGGATTTCATTTTGTATATAGCTAGCATATAATCGATCTGACTTTCATAGGCTCCATTCTTGTACGTTATGAGGTGTTGATTTAGTTTCTTAAAATACGTGTTCAGGATGTGTAGCTGCAGGCTTTCAACAAAGTTTAGAATTTCTTCCCCTGCACTTTTTCTTTCCCTGTATCCAAAACTACCGTGGTTTTGTTCATAACCCTCAGCGCTATTTCCTACATGGCCGTTTAAATCTCCACAGATGATCAGTTTATCATTTAATGAAAAGTCTCTGACTGCATCAGTGAGTGTGTTCCAGGAAAATTCCTTCTCTCCGTCTGCTCTTCCTTGTTGAGGGGCGTATACTGAGACCACTGTTAGTATTTCGTCGTTGGTCTTGATTTTGAGCCACATTATTCTTGAGTTGATTCGTTTCACTTCAATGACATCATCCGTTCTGTCCGCTTTGACTAGTATTCCAACACCAGCCTCTCCAGAGGCTTCACCTGACAAGAAAAATTTGTACTTCTCGTTACCATCGCCAATAAATTTACACGACAATCCTTTCCACCTAGTTTCCTGTACACAGCATATGTTGATTTTTCGACGGACTAGTACATATATCTATTATTTCTCGACTTCTTCCAAACATTGTTCCAAAATTTATTGAAGCAACTCTACATTTTTGAAACCTGGAGATTCTTCGCACCCCTTTACCATTTAAGATATGCTGGGGACTAGGGGCCATATTTCTTTTCGACAGCATTGAATTTTTGGAGCAGGTTTTCTACATCCGGATGCCCTTCCTGACGATAACCACTTGTTTTTCAAGCAAGTGTATCCTAGCCTATGGTGCAAGCGCCTCTAGACCACTACAGAATTTTCCTTCTCCTAGATGGACTGCCTACCATGGCTATGAGCTCCACCTGCCCAGAATATGTGGTTTTAAGGCGCCACAAACCCGCCTTTTGCCCTCACAGATTTAGCGTTGCCCAGGGACTCCGCAAGGAGGCACCGTGAGAACTTGACTGGCAGAGCTGATCAAGTGACAGTTAGACTTATGCGGTATTTTATAGGAATACAGGACGTTCAACTCTGTAATCCACCACGTCTAATTACCAGTCCATTTGTCCCCACGCACTTAATGGTCAGAACAGCAAACATAAAGGTTCAGCACAGGAATCAGAATTGGCCGATTCCTATTATTTTAGAATAGAAATCGAATCGGAATCGGCGATTATTTGTTTCACAGAATCAGCTTCGGGATCCGAATTAGCTTTTCTGAAATGTAGATAATCGGAATCGAATCAAAGTGAGTCATTTTCGAAAAAGTGGTATCGGCTCATCCCTAATGCGTAATATCGGTCTGACCTACAATTTTAAATTCAATATAAGTAGGGCTGGCCTTAGGGCCGGACCAACTGGGCCATGGGGCCCCAGGGCCACCACCCTGATAGGGGCCACCACCTGGGTTAAATTTTTTTAAAAGCTTACTGGCTCAGCAGATATTGATCCAAATGATCTTTGTAATGAATTGAAATCCCATCAAAACCCACAGCAATTGATGATCTGAAATTCATTTATGAAAACAATTCGGTTGATACGCTTCCAATGTATCAGTGGCATTACGAATTTTATTGACTATTCCAATTACTGTTGCATCTAGTGAAAGAAGTTTTTCAAAATTTAAATTGATTAAAACCTATTTACGTTCAATAATGAAGCAAGAACGCTTGAATAGTTTAGCTTTAATCTTAATTGAAAGAGATACAGCCATACGTGGGCAGCAAGAAAAATTCTGGGGAGGGGGGGGGTTGCAAGACTCTTTGAAGGTAAAAAATGGCCTTAAAAATGGTGGTATGGCGATAAAAACACCATTTTTCTTTGACGTTTCATCGTCAAGCACTATCCATTGGCATCAAAAAATTGCGAAAAAAATGAAAAAAAGTTTTCAAAAAATTGAATTCTGGGGGGTAGCTTTTGATTTCAGGGAGGTGCATACCCCCCAAACCCCCCACGCCCAGGTGTGGATCACAGCTGCTTCATTGGACTATTAAATGATACAAGAATTTTCAAATATATTAAATCTTGTAGAATTGCTTTTATGTAATTTTTGATTGAAAACATTATGTAAAAATAGAGTAAGTGCTTACCATAATGTGCGGGGGTGAAATTCTCGCAATTTTGAAAAAATGTTAGTAAAAATGACCAATAAATTCTTAGGGGCCACCATTTTTGCTTTTGGCCCAAAGCCTCCAAATATCTAAGGCCTGGCCTGATATAACTTAAAGATACATGGCAAGTAATGAAAACAGGATATTATAATGGAGCTTCATTATAGAACATTTTTCCATTTATTTATACATTTTTAAAATTAAATTCAGCTTAGCTGTTAATATAGAAGACCGCCATTCATGGTTGTACTTTTAAAATTAAATTTAGCTTAGCTGCGAGCCAATTGATCGATTAATGCTTGAAATCACGACCATAGATGGGCGGCACCCAAAATTCTGGAGGGGGTGCAAGATTTTTCAAAGGTCTACAAAATGGCCTTAAATATGGTGGTATGGCGAAATGACACCATTTTTCAGCGTTTCTTATCGAGCACTATCCATTGGTATCAAAAAATCAAAAAACAAAAAAATTCAAAGATTGCAAAAATTGAATTATTGGGGGTTCTTTGGTTTCAGTGAGGGGCATTTTGGTTTCTCCGGGAAGGCGCACACCCCAATCCCCCCACACGCCCAGGTGTGACCACGACCCTTTCCCACCGTCCATGTCCTTGACTGCAGCTTGAAGAATAATTTTCTTCGTTTTTCATAAGTAATGTTTTTGACACAACAAGCAGCTCCGGTTTCCCACTGGCATTAAAATAGTTATAAAAAATTTTGGGCACTTTGCGCTAAGTCATTCCTTAGCCATGTCATCTATTAATTTAAGTGCTTAATTTAAAATTTAAAAGAATCTAGCAGTCGTTTTAGTTATTCTAGCATGCTTTGTCTGGATCTTCCCAATTTACTGGCGCTGTTTTATGTTACATTAAATGTCACTAAAAAAGGCAGCATACACATTTAGCACTCATAAAATCAGTTGATTTCTACTGCATCCCATAATTTCGGCTTGAAATCATTAAGAGCAGATCCACTGACGTCCCTGGTCAGCACAGTTCTGTAAGGGACTCAGGGCGGATTTAAGGTAGGGGGTGGGGATCCCCCCTTTCCCTCTAATTAACCAAAAATATTTGGCGAGACAAAGATTGGATATGTAATTTACAATAAATCTTGACCGTCAGTGATCGTAGTTT
The DNA here is from genome assembly GCA_036768485.1 of Mermis nigrescens. Lineage (NCBI taxonomy): Eukaryota > Metazoa > Nematoda > Enoplea > Mermithida > Mermithidae > Mermis > Mermis nigrescens. The sequence goes on along the minus strand of JAVLUZ010000157.1, from coordinate 5,419,759 downwards.
CTCAAATTCTTCCGGCGCTTCGCGCAGTATTATACCTTTTCGTTGCGACCTGGAAGCCATTTTTTGCTCATGGAATACCTTCTAAACATCACTCCCCAAAGGAGCAGAAACGGCTCTTTCAGCATAGAGTTCTTCTATTTTCGAGCATTGCTTTAAAAAATTGTCGCCGTTGGGCAATAAATGCTACAATTACAGGAAATCGAGTTCTAAATCAAGCTTCTAAATGTCCTCCAGGCTAAAGGCTATATTTCACAAATTTTTTGGCGCTTCTGCGCCGGATTTTCGTCAAAGTAAAAGAAATTGAATGAATTTTTTGCTCAAATTTATCGAAAATGTCCGGAATTTTTCAGAAGCAAATGTTGCGTCTAAAGTGTTTTTAAATAAAAACTACAATGTAAAACGCCGGCGCCCGCTATTTCGCACGTGAAGGGCAAATTTTTGAACCTATTTTGGACTGTTTTTTGAAAAGTTGGATGCCATTCCCCCTTAAGATACATAATCCTAGATCCGTCAATGAAGGAACTTGCAACATATCTTTCAGGGCAAGAAAAGCGAGTATAAAGCTAGCTACAAAATTGAATCATATATGTCCTGAAATAATTTTAACTTGTAATTGTGTGTGAAATAAATCTTAAGGCGTCATAATAAATCCTATATTCCACTACACAAACAAATTAGACTTTACATATGACGTGATTCGCTTAGTGCTCGAGAGCCAGCATAAATGGCCGGCTCGCAAAGATGAACGGCTGCGATCGTTCAATCAGGGAATTTTTAGAGGGGATGTATCGTCTGGCCTCGTTACTCCACCCAAGATCGAGAAAAACGATTGTGCCTTAGAGTACGTCGAAAAATCTGTTCGACACAGCTTACGCCATCTGTCCTCCCTATTAAGGACACTGTATCGGAACGTCGATTTGAGATCTTACGTTTGCTAGGCGTTGGGAGTCACAGCTCGGATCGTAGCCCCGCTTGGGGCTTATGTTTGAGTCCGAAAAATACCGTGTCTTTTGTCCCAGTTTTTTACGACGAACCATCGACCAAGCAGCAGAAACTTCTGCTCCAGCCATCTACGAAGCTTATCGTATCTCGAGAATTATCTGGTTCGTTTGAAGATCGTAAAACTCGGAATGATCGTTATAGCCGAATCGGCTCCGGACTGTTCGGGTGCGAAGCTATCGCACCGGCCATTGATGACGAAATTTGTCTCCTCCTTGAGAGCCAAAGTAAATGGCCAGCCCGTAAAGACGATTCGTCTTAAACTTTTGTAAATCAAATTATCTTAGAGGCCATGTATCCTTTGACATCTCTTCTTAACGAAATCGAGAAGAATGCTAGTACGTTAGATTGCCACCGAGAAAGCTGTTCGTCACGGTTTGCGGCATCTGTCCATTGTTATTCAGGATTTAGTCGCTGAACGTCGTTTCGAAATTCTACGTTTACTGGGTCTAGAAGAACAATATTTTACCCGAAATTTATTCGATTCACGTGCCATATGACGAAACGGTTTTTTCGATCTTCCCATATTAATTCGAAGTTGACGCCTCCGCTGCGCTTTTCGGCGAGATTTTGTGCGGCAGGTTGAAAGACAGAGGTCGAAAGGACAAGTCATTGGCTCAGGCTAACGAAAATCTGTCGAAGCCACTATTTCAAATGATGCCTGCTGCAGTTCCGAGACTGGATGGAAGTTTTTTGGTTATAAACTTCGCAGTGCTACCACCACACCTGGGTCGTGGGGGGTTTGGGGAGTGTGCACAATCCACCCCCCCCTCCCCGAGAATTCAGAATACCCCCCCATTATTCAACTTTTGAAATATTTTTTTCATTTTTGTGCAGTTTTTGATGCCAATGGATAGTGCTCGATGAGAAACGTTGAAATATTGTGTTTTTTCGCCATACCAACCGGTTTTCGAGCCCATTTTTTGACCTTTAAAAAGCTTGCACCCCCTGAAATTTGAAGATTGCCGCCCACGTATGGCTACCACTTGCTACATACATATTCGCTATGGTCGATCACTATTTATGCTGCATACCATTCATTCATAAATACAACAAATCAGACTCTTATCTGGACTGCGCTGCGGTAATTAATGGTGAAATGATGCTTAAAAACAGATTCTGACATAAAAAAGTAAATGGGAACGCGATTTGTAGAGCTAGGAGGGATATGACGATGAGCAGTCGTGTACCGGAAGGCCCAAAATAGCCTGAATTATACTATATTTTAACATGATGGTACCATTCCGACACATTCGCTTCTCAAAGTTTTAAAATTTTTTTATTAACTGGGGTCGAGCGGGTCCGGGTCTGCCTTGACTGGCCGGGGCTTCGGCGGTACCCGGTTGATCACTGGCTGTGGGTGTCGCCGGTTCAGGGAGGGTCAATAAGTACACTTTGGGTCAAAGTGGCGCGAAAAGCGTATAATCCATTTTCTTTTCGATTCCAAGCACTTGAAGATATTTTTTGAGTTTCATTTTATTTTTTACCTAATTTTCTCTGAAAATTTGCCTAATTTTTCTCTGAAAATTTCCCATTTATTCATTCTAGGGGTTTCCAGCCCCCCAAACTTCCTTACCCAACTGCATGACTGATTCAAGCCCCGTAAACAAGAGCGGATTTAGTAAAGGTGAGGGCGGCGCGGCCGCCCCTCCTGTCGCTTAAACATGATAGGGCGCAATAAACATATGCACGGGACTAGTAGTTGATGATTTTCGGCTTTTTTCATGAGATTTTTTCGAATATTACCCATTAATGATATATCGAGACTGCGAGGTGCGTCAAGAAAGCCTTATTTTTACGGCATAAGAATAATTTTGTACATAATGAGGGATTCCTCAAAATGATTTCTCGAGTTTCTTCTCGGCGCTTTGTGTCAATTCTTTACGAGTTTCAGGCTTTTTTCATCCTGGATCTGCCACTGCCCCCACACTTTCTGAGATTTTTTTGCAATGATTTTTGGTCGTCTGCGATCATAATTAGAATTTTTCACATTTTCCGGTTATACTTATTAATGACACTTATTTACTTTCTTTCGCGTTCTGGAAACCATATTTTCGCTCTGGGAATGCTGGTTTTATGACATTTTTGAGAACTGAAACAGCTTTTCCTGCATACGTTTCCTCTATTTAGGGAGCATAATTTCCCAAATTTTCGACGTTCTACGTCAAATGCTATACCTACAAAATTCGAGTAGTAATGAAGCTTCTGAAGGTTCTTCCGCTAATTTCGCAAATTTTCCGATGGTTAGCGCCGGATTTTCGCTTAAATTTCAAGAAATTTTATGAGTTTTTCGCGCAAAATTGTCAGAAATTCTAAAAAAAAATTTTTCGGAAAAAAAGTTGGGCCAAAAATGATGTTAAATAAAGGTAGACAATGCAAAATACCAAAAAAATCTATTTCGCACCTGCAGAGCGAATTTGGGGACCCATTTTCGACTGTTTTTGTAACATTTGGGGTACCGCTCATTGGTGGGCTTGGCACTCAAAGATCTGGGGGTGCAAGATTTTTTCAAAGGTCAAAAATTGACCTTAAAAATGGGTGGTATGGCGAAAAAACACACCATTTTTTAACGTTCCTAATCGAGCACTACCCATTGGCATTAAAAAATTGCGAAAAAAATTTTCAAAAATTGCATTCTGGGGGTGGGTTTTGGTTTCTAGGGGAGGTAGGCAGTGGCGGATCTAGGATTTTCCTATGGGGGCGCGGAACCTTGACTTGGGCGGAAAAATTAGCCGTTTTAACCCAAAAATCGCTCAAAAATGCTTAATTTTGCGCAACTATTTCTTGGGTCAATGGGAGGGGCGGCCCACCCCGCCCCACCCCTAAATCCGCCCCTGGAGGTAGGTATTTTGCTTTCTGGGGCTTGCATACCATACGTGGGCAGCACCTCAAAATTCTGGGGGTGCAAGATTTTTTCAGATCGTCAAAAATGGTCTTGAAATGGTGGTATGGCAAAAAAACAACATTTTCAACGTTTCTAATAGAGCACTATCCATTGGCATAAAAAAATTGCGAAAAAAATCAAAAAAAAATTCAAAAATTGAATTCCCTGTGCGGGGAATATTTCGATTTTTCGGGGGGTGCATACCTCCCGACCCCCCACGCCCAGGTGTGGTGCATACCCCTTCCAAACTCTCCCCCCACACGCCTCTTCGGTATGATACCGCCCTCTTAGGAAAATTATAGATCCGCCACTGTTGTACGTAATAAACAAAAACTTATAACGCAGGCAATGATGGGATTTCATGCGTTAAAACGCATTGCAGTGCCCAGTTATGGTAATTCGGACGAGCATGATGGCATTCGCTATGAACATCGGTTGGCACCTTTCTTCCATGTGCTTACTCCGCCAGTTATTGGCTTCCAGCAATACTTGGAAATTAGCAAGTATATTTGAAACGACTTCACTGACTGTTTAATAAACGTTTATGCAATAAACGAAAAACGCGGTTTGTTCAAATAATACGTTTAAGCGATCAATTTTCGAAACTCATAAAAAAACCAATTATGTTGCGAGCGAAACGTTTTTGTAATGTATACAAAAATAAAATAACTCAATTTCAGTTTCGTAAGCAAATTGTTGCCAAAATACCGGCGTCTCGCCTCTTTACCGATTCGGCGGTGTGCTTCGAAGAGTCTCGGTTAAGCCTCGAAAAGGTGCCTTTGACCGACGAGCGGGAGGTTTGTTTTTTTCTCGTTCTGCGATTTTATCCGTTTTTCACTGTCATTTGCAGCATCAATGACGGATCCGAGATTTTCTGACAGGGCGGAACCCATAATTTTCCCCAAAGTGTCAAACATGCAAAAATTGGTAAGTACCGGTTTTTTGCTGCCTTTTGACAGGCAGAATTACTTCTGGATGCGAAAAAAGAAAAACATTCTCGAAATTTTCCAAGAGTCCCTAATGAAAAACTTCCAAGAAATCCAGACAAATCGCCGGAGATCAATCAAGGAATCATTGTATATGAGCTATAAAATCATTGTTACGTACAAAAACTAGTCTTCTGACCAGATTCTAAGTTTTTTAGATCGCTGAGAGGGTTGGTAAATGTCATTAATGTGAAAAATCATGAAGAAAATGGCTAAAATCATCAAAAATACACATCTCTTCTGCACTGCGTCCAGATGTTTTTCGACGACAGAGGGTCGGCTGCACACCTGGGCATGGAGGCGGGTCCCATTGTATACACCCCTCCCCCGAGAAACAAAATACCCATCCCAGAAATCGAAAATACCCCCCAGAATTCAATTTTTTGAGAATTTTTCCTTTTTTCGCAATTTTTTGATGTCAATGGATAGTGCCTGATGAGAAACGTCGAAAAAAGGTGTTTTTTTCGCCATACCACCATTCTTAAGGCCATTTTTGACCTCCAACAAATCTTGCACACCCCCCGGGAATTTTCTTGCTGCCCACGTATGGTCGGCTGCCCCGGCCTCTTCGAAATCCGCTGTTGATATGCATAAATTATCGATTTTATATATAATTCAATTAAATTTTGTTGAATCGTGATCACGCCTGTGCATGGGAGTTCTAAAGGAATCTGGCTAGAACCATTCCCCAAATATCCAGTATTACCTCTCAATATCGTTAGACCCCAGAAGATGCATGCGCATTGGTGAGGAGCGGGTACTGCCTTTCCGCTACAGGGTCAGCCAGACAGGTGCAGTCCGGCGATTTTGACCGACCGAACACTGCTTATACATCATTTTCACTTCAAAGTATTTTTTAATAGAAAAAACCCTGAAATTGATCAATTTGTGCATTTTAGTGTTAGAGTTGATTTAATGCAGTCGGAGTGCACTTGAACTTCTAAAAAATGCGATATTACTACTAGGAAATGTAGGCTATTCCGAGTCATTTCGGTCGTTTGAACAGCAAAAGAAATGGTAAAATCTAAATTTACTGTTTTGTATCTCTGGGATTTTACCCCTCCCTGCCGACCCCGACTTTGTGCACGAATGCCCGGCATGTAATCAATCGACCTATTTTTTGTCGAATTTCGCCCCATCTGACCACACCTGGGCGTAAAGGGGTTGGGGGTATGCACCACCTCCCCCAGAAACCAGAATACCCCCAGAATCCAATTTTTGAAATTTTTTCTATTTTCGCAATTTTTTGATGCCAATGGATAGTACTCAATATACCACCAAAGCCATGATTTACCTTTGGAAAATTGCACCCCCTTAGAATTCAGGTGCCGCCCACCCTTGCATCTGACCCTCAGAGAAACGTTGAAATCTCGAGAAAAGCAAAAAATTTACATGTAGAAAATTGTGAAGATGGACAGAAATGCATAAACCATGGGTGGGCAGCATCGAAATTCTGCGGGTGAAAAATTTCTGGGGGGAAGGGTGAAAAAATTTTCAAAGGTCAAAAATGGCCTTAAAATGGTGTTATGGCGAAAAAACACCATTTTTCGACGTTTCTCATCAAGCTCTATCCAATGGCATCAAACAATTGCTAGAAAAGCAAACAAATTTTTTCTGGGGGGTATTTTGATTTCTGGGGGGTATTTCAACTTCTGTGGGGTGCATACCCCCCCAAACCCCACGCCTATGTGTGCATAAAACTCGTCCGCGTTTGGTGAACTTCTACAATTGATTAACTTAATTCTCGCGGTTCATTTTTCTTTAAGACTGCGGATTTGATAAAAGTATGTAAACTGAACGCAGTTGTACTTAAATTATTGGCGACTGGTTCACAGGATTCGCAAACAGTGAGAGTTTTATTTTTTAGCAGTTTTACATACATATTCTTTGTTTGTCATTATTTCATTTTTTCTTTTAATAGCTTTTTATATGGATTTTTCAATTTTTTACGTGTCTTGCCAAAACATTCAAATTATGCCATGCTTGGTTGGAATTGATTTTTAAGTGGGCTTCTTGAAACCAACGTTTTAGAATCAACGGATTTTCTATGGAGCGACAGGCAGTACCCCAGCTTTTTCCAAAACAACAGAAAAATGGGTCCAAAAATCGGACCAAAACGATTTAAGAGCAGAAACAGCTTTTCTAACATAGTTTTCTTCCATTTCAAGCTTAACTCCCAAAAATTGTTACGTTCGCTGCAAATATAGGAAATCGAGCAATAATTCAAGCTTCTAAACGTTTTTCCTCTTAAACTTCGCAAATTTTCCGGCGTCTTTACGCTGGATTTTCGCCTAAATAAATGAAATATAATGATTTTTTCGAGCGAAATTGTTGAAAATAGAAAAATTTTTGAGAAGATGTAGCGTTAAAAACGATTTTAATAAAAGTGGACAAGTCAAAACAACGAAAAAACGCTCTTCCGCTCTTTAAGGGCAAATCTTACACATATTTTCGACTTTTTTCGGTATTTAGGATACCGCTTCTAAGGAAAATCCTAGATCACTGCCTAAATTACTTCGTTCTTTCCTGTTTTTGTGCATTTGAGGCAGGACTTATTTAAGCATTAAACAACGCGAAATGCAAAAAATTAAGAATTTATGCTAAAAAATGGAAGAAAACTATAAAAACATTGTTACCAGGCTTCTAAGAAAGTGAATAAATGTAATTAATACACTACACAGGTATAATCTGGCGTGGTGCGAAGCTCCGAAAAAATTTTGATCAAATGATGTTTGATAGCCAAAAATCATCGCAACATCCTTCGTGTATCTCGTCAAAATATTTTTATCCAATGGGGGAGGAGCGGCCGCCCCCTTAATTACCCCTGTGTCGTCTTCAGATAAAATTGCATATTGGCTCTTTTTAATAATAATACTACAATAAAATAAAAATGAAATAATATAAAGTAAAATATTATAATCACATAATCCTACTGCTCTATCTTTTATTTTATATAGCTTTATCTTTGCAGGAATGGCCCCGATTCGAATTTTTTCCGCATAAAATTTATCCAGTGATCAAATTGAAATGATGTTTTTATGTAGCTGCTGCCCGTGTGTTTAAATTTGAAGCGTTGTATGCATAACTATTAATATTTTGCGACCGATATTCCCACGCATCTGCGTATTAAATAAGGGTTGATCATAAGGTAGCGCAAAAGCGCTACCTATAATATACTTCGCACACCTTTTTTCTTATATGTAGCGAGTGCGAATTTTGTGTCCCTCCCTCACAGCAACAACGGTACACTCCTGGGAGGTGCGTTTTTAAACGATAGACAATTAAAAAACTCGATGTACCATTTTTTTCTTTTGTTTACACTCAATGCCGAGTTAGCAATGAATTGTGCAAAGTGTAAACCAAAAAAATCAAATAATTTGCGGAAGGCCAATTTTTTTAATGTTGCCCCCAAGCTGTAGATTATGAATCTGACCTTAAACTTTCTTCACACTCATTGGTTATTGCACAAGAATGTAAAGTATACGTGTTGTTTACTCCTTGCGTGTTTTTAGCTTATCTAACTCAGTTTTGGCATGCAATACTTCTTGATCTGTGATCGTTTTAGTGTAAAGGTTTCTAGACGAAAAACGGAATTTCTTAAGCTACTCCGCTAAGTAGGCGGAACATGCTATTATGCTTTGAGTGCGCCGTGACCTTAGCGTTGCAGATCCTAGTTTATTTTGTTTCTATACACCCAATATTGCGTTGTTAGCACAAGTGAAAAGCTTACACCGAGAAGCACTTTTCCGCCCAGAGCTTTGGGTATCAAACAATTTGCGGAGGGCCGATTTCAGTTTCAAAATGTTGCCCCCGGGTTGTAGATTGCGAATGTGATAGTAAAATTTCTTTACACTCAATGGTTGTTGCACAAAATTGTAAAATATATGTGATATTTACTCTTGGCATGTCCTCAAGCTTATTTATCTCAATTTTGGTTTCTGTGCAATCCAATTGGTTTTATAATGCAGAACGTTACAATATCAGAACTGTTTTAAAGGCTGTATTGACAAGTACAGATGAACCCGTATAAATCGCAACGGTACTCGTTTACCTCCGGTAAGGTAGCGACTGGTTTCCGATTAAGTTAATTACTGTACCTAGAGTTAAAACGTTGATTTTTCTATTGCCAGGGGAGAGAGGGCGATGCCGCGCTTTACGGATTGGGATTATGAGTCGGCTGCGATCATTTTCAATGCCGCAGGGATGATTGGGACCTTGTTAGGTGCTTCGTCCACTTGTCTGGTTGATTTTAGTTGACTGATGTTTGTCAAACCATGTCGTTTCTCAGAGTAATCACGATTTCCTGCGGCTGATGTCGAGAATTGAGTGCTGATATTCAAAAAAATCGTGTGACTGACATCGGATGCTCTGTTTTTTTATAATCTGAATAGGCAGGGAGTTGAGGGAAAAGCTTAGAAGAAATTTGGCAGAAGTTTTGGAAGGGAGCGCGACGCTGGCCGGATTTTTGCAGCTTGGATTCAGTCGATTGCGGTCATTTTTAATGCCGAAGGGATGATTGGAGGACTGTTGGGTGCTTTCGTGTGATTTTTCCGCTTGTCTGATTGATTTAAGTGGACTGATTTTCATCAAACCATGTCATTTCTTGAGGATAATCAATGATGTTCTGTGGTCGATGTCAAGAATTGGTGTGCAATATTTGAAAAAATTGTGTGAAAGACATCAAATGCTGTGGGTTTTTTATAATCTGTCAGTATAGATAGGGTTCTGAAGTACAGGCATAAGAAAAATTTGGAACAAAATTCGGCACTTGCCACTTATACACTTAGCAGGTATAGAAAAAGTTTTTTCAAATTTTATCTGAATTTTATTAAATGTGGTCAGTTTTGATACGGCGATCAGGGATATGAGATCTGTGTTTATTACAGTTGTGTATTTTTGCAGTTATTTAAATTCTAAGACAATTCGGAAATTTTGAATTTTCAAAACTTTTTTGAATTTTTTCACATAACCAACTAAGCCTGTCTAACCCTGAGCCTGAGCTAGAGGCTTACATCCTTCAGATCATGCTTAGGCTTAGGTTTACTTATGAGGATCATCATTATTGCTTAAACAGCTGATTTTTTTCAGAAATGACAAAAATTTACGCTAAAAAAGTGAAATCAGACCTAAATAGCTCAAAAGGGTACTTATTTACTTTAGTCCCTATCGATTTTTTTCTATCTTTTTTAACGTTAGGGTATATACAGGGTGAATTTTTTTTTCCATCTTTTTAACATCAGGATTTTCAAACGACTTTTCCCGAGACAGAAAATAACTTTCAGGCGTCAGGTTTCGACCCTCCGACCTATTGCTCTACAGCTGCAACATGTTACCAATCGGCTCAGCCACCTTCTCATAAGAAATAAAAAGAAGTTATAAGGGAAACATTTATTTCATCCACGTCTCAGAAACATCATATACCCAATTTAGGTCGACCTTAGCATCTATACATCGACCATAGCATCTACACATCGACCTGAGCATCTACACATCGACCTAAGCATCTATACATCGACCTAAGCATCTATACCTCGATCTAAGTGAGTGAATCTCGACCTAAGCAGCCAAAATCACCTTTTCAGATACACTAAGCCTAAGCGTAAACGTCAAATCAAGGATTATATCATATAATAGCATATCATAATGCTGTATATGGGCCTTAACGTTAAAAAAGATGGAAAAAATTGGATACTGACTAAAGTAAACAAGTGCCCTCAAAAGCTAATCAGCTGTGATAAAAACAGCTATGATATTTGTGATCACCGCATAAAAATTGACCATAATTCATCAAATTTAGAAAGAGTTTGAAAAAATTTTCCCATTCCTGCTAGACTGAATAAGTTTCCAAGATTCATTTAGATCTGGTTATTTTGTAAAATTTGTAACTTAGGTATGTATTCAGGATTTATTTTTATGTAGCTACTTGGGTAAAAACCGCAGCCTTGTTTGAGACTTAAAAAGTCTGGTATACCAATATAATTTTAGAATAGAAATAGTTTTTATGTGTTGCAAAAAGCCTTCTGGTTATTTGCAATGTATAAAATGTCAGAAAGGCATGGAAATTGCATTTCTTTGGAATGCCCAGCAAAATTGATAGATATTAACGATTTTTATGACTTATTGGTATTTTCAGCAGCTTTCCTCGCACACATGGGCGCGAGGGGGGGGTTTAGGGGAGAGTGACATCTCCTATCAGAAGTCCGAATACCTCGCCCTGTAAAACCAGAATACTCCCCCTAACAAAATTCAATTCTTGGACATTTTTCTGGTTTTTTGCAATTTTTCGATGTCAATGGATAGTAAACAATGAGATACGTTCAAAAATATTGTTTTTCGCCATACTACCATTTTTAACACCATTTTTTACCTGTAAAAATCTTGCACCTCCCCCCAGAATTTTTGTGCTGCCCACCTATTTTGACGTCATATTTGACATGCGACATACAAATATGATCCCACCTAATCGTTTCACTTCAAAACTGAACTGTGGATTTAAATGCCTAAATCAAACGTGTAACGGCTCATAATTTTGAGTGAGTGATCCCTGGCCAGTTTCAGGGGGGGGGGGGGGTAGATTGACCTCTACTTTTGACCAAAAACAGCCAAAAACATCTAAAAAATGGCCAAAAAGTTAATTTTTTCAAGAATGGGGGCTCAAACTTTCGGGGTTTTGGGAGAATGGGGGACAAACTAACTTTGGTTGGGTGATTTCCCATCCCCCTGTTATACTTATGCTTAAAATGCAAATTTATGCAAAGTCGGAATTCTTTTCCTCTTACATACAACCTTTTACCAAACCTAATTATATCAATTCAAACTGGGACTAAACCCAGCTGATAAAGTAGAATTGAAAATGCTAATTTGGGATTTGACTTCAAAACTGCAGTCATGTTGACGTATTTCTCCGCAAATAATTTTTTAAACCTTGTTTGTCTTTATTCAATTTTCTTTTCAATTTGAAACTCATTTCAACAAAAAAATCTTCATCTACATATTATTTTCCTTTTAATTTTCAGGCTATAATTTTTCATAAAAAAAGCGTTTGCACGATTAGGATATCAGTGTAGTCTTGATAGGGTCAAGATTTTGAAGCCAATAAACCAGTTCTTCTTACTTATTCGGTTTTTCACAAATATATAGCATACACTTGCCTTCTATTCTTTGTACCTGTATTATCCTGTGCAAATGAGAGATAAAAATGTTTAAGCATAATATTGTGCATGCAATTCGACAAATGATGCATAATATTTATTCATTAAATAGATAAAGTGTTCTTATATTTAGCAACTATTATGTGGGCGAATCTAAAACTTATGCTTAATAAAACAAAATCTACGTTTTGTGGTTTGATCATGGTATCCATCGCATGTGGACAGTGCATTGATTTTATCTGTTACACCTCAAAGCCAATCTGAATTTGCCTTGCACGTTTATCTTCATGCAGTCATTATACAGGTGATGTAGCTGTCATCTTATCCAGGCCGCTTGAATCATCCCAGAGAGCAGTGATAAAGGTATAATTGTATTTAATTGCATATGCAGTTTATCCTTTATTACTTTAGGTTTTTATTTTATTACGATTTTTTAATGTCAAAAATGCAATTTGTATGTAAAGGCAAATTTTTGAACCTATTTTCGACCGTTTCTGGAAAGGTTGGGTACATACATGATCTAAATCACCACATCTCGAAAAGTTCCCCTCCATAAATTTTCTCAACCCTCCAGAATTCGCGATTTTTCAAAAGTTCCCAAAAACTTTTGCGTCACGTCATATACTCATGTTTTATCATATTTTGTTTAACTTGTTCGACTTTATTTTTTTCAAAAATTTTTGTTTTTATGCTCTAGAAAGATAGAGCATCGTCAGAAACGCTGAAAACGATGTACTTGATGTGTACCCCACTACTTTTGAGCCCAACAAAGACACTTCAGAATATCACTCCCCAGAATTCTTATGCTGTGCATGTATGGTACCCAGGACTCACCTCCCGAAATTCCTAGATCCATGGCTGGAAATCACGTTTCCTATACTTTGTGAATAGTTCGACATCGTATGCATTTTTCAATGCACGGTGCAGGAAGATAGAGTATGGCCTCGCCATTTCTGTCATAACCTAAAACCTACATTCTTATGTATGTATCTTATTTAAATGCGTTCATCTGCTCTTTTCAGCCGAAAATATTTGACTGTGCTCCCGCCACAGAACAGTCCGACTTGCTCCTCCCCACCCAAAATGAACTATTATATTAGTTAATCCCTACACGGTTAAAGCGACCACATTATTTCTTATTATGTTAATGGTTAGGTATTTTCATTTTGATATATAATAGAAAATAAACTTTTGAGTGTTCCAATTGCTTAATTTGACGGGTGCGCTTTTATACCGACTTTATCTTTACTCTGACACGTATTAATGCATACATGTGCAACATGGGAATTTCGAGATTAGCTGACCTGTAAAAAATTTAAAACGTTCCTTATTGAGCGTGGAATCCATGATTACACGTCAAAAAAAGTGTTTTAGACGTTTCAGATGGTTTTCATTCTTTCTATAACACATGAAAAAAGTTTCAGAAGAAATTTGAAAAAAATCTGAGTAATTGCACAGCTTGGGAATTTTAGGGAGGGGGTTGACTTTCTAAAGTGCATTTGTTGGGCTCAAAAAGGGCGGATGTCATGTCATACGTGTTTTGGGAGAAGAGGCACTTAGCTGGCCGTCCTATTTTGGGGGACCAACACCAATGTTGGTGGGACTAAGCCCAAAAAGGCCAAAATATACACAAAATAACGTTTAAAAAGTCCGATTTTTCTGAATTTGGGGGGTTCCGAACCCCTATCTTCCAAGAGATACGTGCCTGGGGGAGTTTCGATCTCCCAATGGCTACCATACATGATCTTGGGAGTCTTTCACCCCCAGAAAATTTTCACCCCCGCCCAAATTTTTTTCACCCCTCCACGTTTCTTTGTATCTTCGGCAAAGATTTTTCGATGTACAAAGACTTTTCGGGAACGTTCTTGTACATGTACAAAGATTTTTGGGAGACAAAAATTGAAAAGGTCTAAAATTCGGAATAAATTGCGCTTCGCGCCGAAATGAGTAATTGTGTGTTCTATATATCTTTATAATGCCAGAAATTGCATTTCAAAAGTGAAATGTCAAATTTTTTCGCGCTTCGCGCCATTTTAAGACGATTCTTAGTGATTTTTGCCCTTAGAGACCCAAAATCAGCTAAAACACACTACGAAAAGTCAAGAACTCCTGTTTTTACGACATTAAAATTGCTACAAATTATATTATAGTACCCAAAAATTTTGTGTGTACAAAATAAACAAGATTTTTAGAAAGACAAAACTGTAAAAAAGGTAAAATTCTAAAATTTTTTTGGCGCTTCGCGCCGAGCTGATAAATTATTTGTCCTATATATCTTTGGAAATGGCAGAATTTGCATTTAGAATGGAAAAATGTCAATATTTTTCGGCGCCGTTTTCAGATAATTTTTAGTAATTTTTGGCGTCAGAAACCAGAAATTAGCTAAAATACACTACCAAAGATCGAAAAACCCTGTTTTACCACACTAAAATCGCTACTGTACTATATTATAGTACACAAAATTTTGCATGTACAAAATGTACAAAGACTTTTGGGGACCATCTTTTTTGTACATGTACAAACGGACCTTGTACAAACAAAACACTGCCCCATCCCCAGAATTGGCGATTTTTTGAAAGTTCCCAAAAATTTTCTAAAAATTTGTAGAAAAGATCTCTTTTTTAAGCGTTTTCAGCTATCTATTTCCTCAAAAGTGCCAAACTTTCTGCGCTTCGCGCCATTATACTCATGCTTTGACTATATTTTGTTCAATTTCTTTCGACTTTTTTGATTTTTTCGTAATTTTTTGTTTTTATGCTCTTGAAAGAGGAGCATCGTCAGAAACACTAAAAATGATGTTTTTTGACGTGTACCTACTGTTTTTGGAGGAAAAAAGGCACGAACTTTTCATTATTTTCAGGGCTACTCTAGCACAAAACAAAATAATACAATACAATAGTATTACAATTGCAACAAGGATTATACATATCTGTCTGCAGGCTCGTCAGAGGATTCGGCCAAGAGTGTAGAGGAGGGTAGGGGAGCAAACTCAATAAATATAAATCTTTTCGTGCTACCTCTATACCTTTCTCAGCAAGTGGAATTCGTATGAATTATAGCGCCTTTTTCTAATTTTATCGAAATAAGCCTTTTTATCATTTGTAGTGAGGCGACCAAAAGAATTAGATCAACTCAGTGGTAGTAATGCCAATGAAGAATATGGCGTTTTCCTCTAATAAATCGACGAAAAACAACAAGCATCGATTGCTTCAACAGATACGGAATTAACAGTTGTAATAAAATGCCTACATCATTGCCAGAACTTCGAGTGGTGCTGTAATTCAGCATTGATGTCTTCGCATGATCGAATCATTGATTTACGAAGAAAGTTATATGCTGGAGTCATGTCTATAGAGCTCATGTTGTAGCTATGATTCAGCCTGTCCATTCTGTGCGTATGACTTCTTTACTGTGTCAATCATGACGCTAAACAAAAGATGAATGCTGCCGAAATCTAAAATTATGTCTGGAAAATTTTAATGTTTTGTCATTCTAAGACTAACATGTTAGTTTGTATTTGGATTGCACGTTTTTTCCGAGCCTGTCATTGTACGTATATGTAATAGATCTCCTTCTAAAGTCAATTGTCCTCTCCCTCAAGGGCTGTTATTTTCTATTCTTCTCGCTTTTGCGAAAAAACTTGCATTTTTTACACGAAAAATACGCTATTTATCCCTAAAACTTATTGTCAACTACCCCCTCTCATTGAGCCATAAAACCGTCTGGCGACTTTGAGCTGTAGGAACATTTTTTGCATCATTTTTAGACAAAATAGCAATAACGTCAAAAAATTTTCAGGAATACTTTAATGTGTTTAGCACTACAGGTGGGTAGCAATTTGGGGGATTTTCAAAGGTAAAAATGTCTGGTATGGTCATATGGCGAAAAACACCATTTTTCGACGTTTCTCATTGAGCAATTTTTGGTCGAATGGCATCAAAAAATCGCTAAAAAAGGAAAAAATTCAAAAATTGAATTCTGTGAGGGGTATTTCGATTTCTGGGGGTATTCCAACTTCTGGGGGTGCATACCCCCAAACCCCCAATGCTCACGTGTGCTTGTTACCCAAAAGTGACCAAATTGCTCCGTTTCTGTGTTTTTTTAGCGTTAAAAGCGATATTATGGTGTCGAAACGGTATAATAATGCTTTAAAAATGTGGTGTGACTACAAAAAACGCTTTATTTCACGTGTGCTGCCAACCCTGACCTTGTGAATCTATATTAGGTCAGAACAGGATTTACTGTTGCGCTATTACAATTGTTGCTTGTTGTACTTTTTCCGAAGTTTTGTTTTTATGTGAGCTTGTTTTATCAATTATTGTTTCATAGCTTTATTGCTGTGATGTGCATATCCGTTGATATTTTAGTCGTATGCTTTATTGTCATCGTTTATGTTTGCCTGGTCAAGTTCGAATGCCAGCTACTTTTCATATTAAAGAGGTGAAATATGGATTTATCAGATGCATCTGTACTTTTTGTTTTTGCTATTCATTACTTCTGTTTTATTATTCCTCCCAGACGTGTTCTTGGGGCGGGGGTGGTGGTTCAACCTCCCAGAATGGCAACTGACCCCCACAGAATGGCTGCATGCAACCCCCCTAGAACTGTTGATTTTTCGAAACAGTTGGTCAAAATTGCAAAAATTTGCCCTTTTGGAGCGTTTTTAGCTCATTTTTGGCTCAAAAATCTCAACCGCTATATACACATTTTTTGACTATTTTGTTCAATGAACCTAATTTTTTTTTAGCATTATCTGAAACCTCTACAAACCGTGTTTCTGACGTGTGTACCCTTCATTTTTAGCCCAAAAGGGCACTTTTAAAAATTTGGGCCCGACCCCCTCAGAATTCCCATGCTGTACATGTATGGTTCAACCTTGCAGGTTGTCATCTTCACTTGCTTTCATTATTTGACTGCAGGCAACGAAAAATGTAGGATTTTCGTTGAGATATAAAATTTTACGAGCAGTTAAAAACAGTCTTTAAAATCCGTTAACCATATTCAAAATAATTGCTTTTTAATCTTGTGTTTAATAAACCTGGAATGATTTTCTAGTGCTGCAGTTCTTCGACCAATTCTTGAGCAGAAATCCGGGATCAGCGCTTATCACTAAAAAATTATCGATATTTGCCAAACGATGGTTCGAGATATTCAAGAAAGTCCTCTTTTGTTTGTAACATTAATTATACACCTTTCAGATCCTTTCTTTACCACAAATCAATATAGAA
This sequence comes from Mermis nigrescens, assembly GCA_036768485.1. NCBI lineage: Eukaryota > Metazoa > Nematoda > Enoplea > Mermithida > Mermithidae > Mermis > Mermis nigrescens. The sequence continues at coordinate 5,402,511 of JAVLUZ010000157.1, read as the reverse complement.
AGCTGAATGATGTTCATAAAATTAAGTCACGGAAAGTGCAGCTGTTATGCACAACTCGAAATTTTTCAGCAGGCCTTGAACCTAGCAAAAATCGAATGATATTTCGTCACAGAAAGCGACTTAGCTCAGATAGTACGCGCATAAGCGCGGAAGGATAAGTAATACCTAGGCAAATGCATTGTACAAAATAATGACAATGCACACTTGATGCTTTTTTGAAAAGGTCAATGCCTCGAACGTAAGTGCATTGAGGAAAAATCGAAAATCGATTTTTATTTGTTTCGCTCACTCCTGAAATTGTGACGCTCAAATACATTTTAATAATAAATTTCCAGCACGGCTACAACCCCTGAAATCTTTCGATAGAAAGCAGTTTGACAAAGCTTATGCGGGAGGGAATAAACAGACGCATTTTATTGATTTTTAAGATCCGAAAGTTAAAAAGGTGGGCAATGTGTTATATTTGCTTGTTGTGATTATGTACGCATGGCCCGTCAATCGGTATGTCTCGCTGTGACATGCTCAATCGAAAAGAACAGCAGGGTAGAGTACCTATTAGTAGCGCCATATAAACAAGTAGCATGCGCTGTGTGCGCACAATACGCAGTGGCGGTGGCAGGCACACGTTGCCTATGCATGCATACCGACAACGCGCATTATACGCACGCTGGGCATAGTATAGTTGCTTGCCCAGGTCTAAAACACGTTTTTATTTTAGTCTCCTTACTGCAACGAACGCAGGCTGAATAATACTTTAGTTATGCACCTCGCCTAACAGGCAAAAATATTCAATTTGCTCAACGCAAAAGCATCGCTCAATCGATAGAATCTCGTACACCGCCGTAATGCAGAAATCGAACAGTGTTATCGGAAAATCACATTTATGACGTGTCATTTTATACAAGATCTTCACCTCTGATCTACATAATTATTTACCGACATAAATAGTGTTGAGATTTAATTTTCTGGCAAAGGAGGGAGGGTGGCCATATCGACTTTCCCAAAATATGTAAAATATGCCATTGACATGCAAAATAGTTTTGGCGACATTTTACGCAAACCACTTCGACACAACTTTTTTGTGAAAAACTTGCTCAAAAAATCATTCAATTCGTTTGATTTCTGCGAAAAATCTGGCGCGAAGCGCCGGAAAATTTGTGAACTTTAGGCCAAAGAACGTTTAAAGCCTGCTCGAATTCCTGTATATTTGTAGCATTGACGCGGAACATAGAACATTTTAAAAACTTGTGCTTAAAAATAGAAGGGAACTATGCTGAAAAAGCTGTTTCTGTTGTTCTAAAATCATTTTAAAACCTATTCCAGCAAAATTATGGCTTCCACACCGTCAAGAAAGTAAGTAAATGCCATTAATAGGTAATTTCCGGCGCAAAGCATCAGAAAAATTCCAGAATTTACGATCAATGGTGGCAAAAAACATAGCAATTACATATCCAATTGTTATCTCGTCAACTATTTCGGGCCAACAGGGGCGTCCCTTAAATCCGTCTGCAGGTGTAAAGGAACAATGTTAGCCACTTGTCTTGTTGCTTTATTTTGCCAGAAGGCTAACTGCAACCAACCGTGACCACAAGAAGGAAGCAAAACAATAACAAAATACGGATGAACCGTGCGTTCAAAAACAATTAAAATTAAATGCTTAACAAATGTGAGTGAAGGCGAAAATGTGGCTGACAATTTTAATTCTGGAAATTAGATTTTTTTTTAAATTGAAATGAAATATTTCTTCCAATAATTAAACTTTTTTGCTCTGATATGTGCAATTTGAAAAGGTATATCTAATTTATTAAACTGAAAACCAATTGTTTAAAAGTTCCAATTAAAATAAACAATGTGCGAAACGAACAATTAATCTCGCAGTACAAAGTTAACGTGATTCCGCTACAAAATATGAAATAAGGCATACATAGAAGTCATAGTAGTCAGAAAATTAAATATTAAGCGGATACATATTCAAAAGTGATCTATCGTCTGCGATCATCAAAGGCTAAGGTGCAAGATATAACAGCAAGGTAGAACAAGTTTTATAAAGTTCTGACGCTAAGCCGTATTTACTGAAAGCCTTGAGACTTGACGCCATAAATGGACAGGAAGCAAAATATAATGGAGGCGGAGGAGGTTGGTGGGGCGAAATCGCCAAAAATAGCACAAAAAAGTCATCCAGGGTCTATCAATTCTAGGGCGAGTGCCGAATTCTCAGGGGTCCAGTCCATAGGTGGGCAGCACCGAAACTCTGGGGAGAGGGGGTACAAGATTTTTCAAAGGTAAAAAATGGTCCTAAAAATAATGATATGGCGAAAAAAATCAATTTTCAACGTTTCTCATCAAGCACTATCACACCTGGGCGTGGTGGTATGCCCCTCCCGAGATACCAAAAAATACCCCCCCCCCAGAATTCAATTTTTGAATTTTGTTTTTTTTTCACAATTTTTTGACAGTGGATAGTGCTTGATGAGAAACGTCGAAAAATGGTGTTTGCTTTGCCATACCTACCACCATTTTTATGTCATTTTTTGACCTTTGAAAAATCTTGCACCCCCTCAGAATTTTCTTGCTGCCCATGTATGAACACCATCCATTGGTATCAAAAATTACGACAGAACGAAAAAAATTTTCAAATGTCCAAAACGTGCCAAATAACTGATGGCAGAGATGCAAAAAAATTTAGAAATTAGAAGCCTGAAGCGAATCTACCTAGCTTGACACTTTCTTACCGTGAAATTCGAAAGATCCAGGAACATTTAAAAATTTTTGAGCTAATGAGCCCGATATATATGTATTATTGGCAGAGAATGAAGAATTTGAGGCTTTATTATTTTTCATAATGAAAAATTTTCGAAAAATCACATGGAAATGAGTAAATACTAGAACAAATAATTTTTACTACTTATCATTTTAGCCTATGTACATTTTCATAGCTTTTCTAATGCTTTAGGCGGGAAGTTCATTTACACGACTCACCAGATTTCTAAATTTCTGTTATATTAAAAACTACATCCTTCCGTAGTATAAACGAGTCATCGTCATACATACACAGATGGGCGGCAGCGAAATTCTGGGGGGTCCGATAAGAAAAATTGCCAAAAAATATCACCAAAATTTCAATTCTGAGGGGTCTATCAATTTTATGGGAGGGGTCCGCCAAATCCTCAGGAAGACCGGTATTCTGGCATCTTTATATGGAAGATTTGGAAAATTTCCTACGCAGACCACATTTTTCATTGAAAATTGAAATAAATTCTTGCAAAAAGTCATGAAATTTGGACATGATTTTAATTCATCGTATTAGAGAGAGGAATTCAAGAAGCATCCTCATGTGACCATTGGCATATGACAACAAACATAATCTGGGCACAATTAAAATGTTGTATCGGTGACCTTTAAATGTAAATAAATGACATATTCTGGCAAGTTTCCACGTCAAATCTTGACTGGAGCCAAATAAAAATCCAAAAGTTCTCTTCGTTTCCTCGGCTTTAACTCCCTAACCAAACTGTTGCATAAATGTTATTGATTGGATTAGATCATCTTCTCCAGGCGTCTATAAATCAATATTTGAAAGCATAAATCGCAAAGCGTGTTTAAAATCTAAAAATATGTGTACATATATCGTCAAAATAGAGAATGTTTAATAAAATTGAAATTCAACAAAATGATGTCGGAATTAAATATGATATAGAGTAAAATTATTAGAAATGTGAGAGCGCAGCCATACATGCATGGGGTTTTGCACCACAGAAAGCAAAAATCACATATACATACCTTCAGAATTCCATTTTGATATAAGGAACGTCAAAAAATGTTTTTGCCCTCTACTGCAAATTTTTCAAAGGCCTGTCAGAATTAAAGCAATTCAACTAAAAAATGAGTAATTGTCTGTCATTATACTGGAGAAAATCGCATATTTTCTGATGTTTCACACTGTTCTGACGAGGTTGATGTTTCGCATAGTCAGAAACCAGGAACTGGCTAGGCATTCATAACGGCTCAAAATTTTGAAAGGGGGTCCGGGGCATACGTGGGCAGCACCAAAATTTGGGTAAAAGATTTTTCAAAGGTCTAAAAATTGCCTTAAAAATGGTGGTATGGTGAAAAAACACCATTTTTCAACGTTTCTCATTGAGCACATTGCATAAAAAATTGCAAAACAAAAAAAATTTAAACATTGGATTCTAAGGGGGGTATTTTAATTTCTGGGGGGTATTTTGGTTTCTGGAGTGGGTATTACCTCCCACGCCCAGGTGGGTCCGGGTCCTCCGCCATTTCTAAGTATGGGAGTAAATGACCTCCTTTCTTGATCAAAATGGCAAGACAACACCTAAAAACGGCCAAAAAATTAAATTTTTTCCAAAATCGGGGTAAGGAATTAAAATTTTCTAGCTTTGGAGGATGGGGGAACAACCAACTTTGGGCGGGGGATCCCCCATGCCCCGCTACATGTTTGTGCATAAACTACACTACTGAAGGTCGAAAACCCCAGTTTGGGCAAGACTTTTGAGGACCCTTATGTATATAGATGTAAAAAAGGGACCTTGTAGAAGAAAACACTGTTCACAATTTAACATGAGCTGCAAGGAGCGGGGGTGAAAAAGTTTTTGCAGGGAATGCAACCATCCCTAAGTTCATGTATAGCTATTATCTCTATCTAGCCCCAAACGCGCGATTAAAATACGGTACAATTCACTAAAGTTTGGGGAGCTTTTTTAGAAAGGTTTTCACTCCTCCTAAAATTCACCCCGGAACTCGTGATTTTCCAACAGAAAAAAATCGTAGAAAAAGGTGCAAGCAAAGTGTTTAGCTATTTGCTCGCTCAAAAGTGTCAAATATTCGACGCTTCATGCTATATACTCATTTTGTGACGATATATTTTGCCGAATTTATTCAAATGTTTCTGATATTTTTTCGAAATTTTCTTATGCTTTTACTTTCTAGAGAGATAGGCATCGCCATAAACGCCGAAAAATGTGATGTTTTTGACGCTTGTTCATCAGATATGCACAGCATGGAAATTCCGAGCAAGGGGGTGAAATTTCAGAGTGCCTTGTTTGGACTCAAAAAATAATGGATATACGTCAAAAACATTTTTTTTTTGGCGTTTCAGAAGAATATCTATGTATCTTCGAGCATAAAACAAAATATTTCGAAAAAATAAAAAAATTAAAAATTGAACAAAATGTAGTTATGAAATGAGTATTATATGGTGCTAAGCGCCAAAAATTTGACACCTTTGTGCAGATAGATACACAGTCACGTACATACATGATCTTAGGGGTCTGGGGAAGGGTTTGTGAGCCCCAGAATTCGCGATTTTTCAAGTTACCAAAAATTTCTAAAAAATTTGCAGAAAAGGTGCTTTTATAACGTTTTTAGCTATCTATTGATTCAAAAAAGTCAAATTTTCGTTTCGCGCCATTTACTCATGTTTTAGCTATGTTTTATTCAATTTATTTGACGTTTTTTGATTTTTTTGAAATTTTTGTTTTTATACTCCAGAAAGATATAGCATCGTCAGATATACAGAAAAATGATGTTTTTGAAGCGCCTCTACCACACCTGGGCGTGGGGGGTTTGGGGGGTATGCACCCCTCCAGAAACCAAAATACCCCCCCAGAAATCAAAATACTCCCCCAGGATTCAATTTTTGGAAATTTTTCGTTTTTTCGCAATTTTTTGATGCCAATGGACAGTGCTTAATGAGAAACGTCGAAAAATGGTGTTTTTATCGCCATACCGCAATTTTTAAGGCCATTTTTTTGACCTTCAAAAAATCTTGCACCCCCCCCAGAATTTTCTTGCTGCCCACGTATGGCCTCCACCCACTATTTTTAGGCCCAATACCATACTTTTTGCAATGAAGAATCGTTTTTTACAGAGCATGCAGGTATCTCACACAAGAGCATGGGGATATTACTCCCTGCGCTTTGATCGCTATATAGCCTTGTTTTGGCTCAGAAAAACTAGCGATATAGCCTTTTTGGGCCCAGAAAACTAGTTATAGTCTTTCTCGGAGCTCAGAAATGCTATAGTTGTCTTTTATGAATTTTAAAAGAATATACAGTTGTTTTATTGACTCCAAAAAAACTAAATAGCCATTTTTAGTCCAAAAGGGCTATATAGCCATATTTGTGAGTCCAAAAAGGCTATTTATTTGCCAAGAATGCTCGATTGTTTTAAAGCAAGCCGCATATATACATACATATATATCAATTTTCGGTTTTCACCTCCTCCCTGAAAGTTTGACCTTGCGTACCTATGAGGTACCTCCAAGTTTTTTATTTACCCCTCCTGAAAGTTTGACCTTGGCATGTGTTTATAAGCGATTATAAAGGCTACAAAAGTTTTATATTTAATATAAAAACGGGATTCGTAAAATAAATAGGTAACAAAGTAAAATGATATTAGTTTAATACAAGTATACCTTTATCGCTGCTTTTCGGGATGATTCGCCAGTGGCGGATCTAGGATTTTCCAAGGGGGGCGGTACCCCCAAGGGGGCGGAACCCCGATCAGGCGGAAAAAATTAGCCGTTTGACCAAAAATCGCTCAAAAATCCTTAATTTTTCGCATTTTTTGTTAACAGCGGCCGCCCCGCCCCCCCCCCCAAATCCGCCCCTGATTCAAGCGGCCTGGATAAAATGACAGCTACATCACTTGTTTGAGTGACTGCCGAAGATAAACCTGCTACAAATTGTGATTGGCTTTAAGAAGCAACAGATAAAATCAAAGCACTGTCCACATGCGACGAATTACCGCTATCAAACCACAAAACGTAGATTTCGTTTTATCGATAACTTCAGAATTCGCCCACATAATAGTTCCTAAATACAAGAACACTTTTTGTAATTAATACGAATAAATATTACGCATCAGTAGTCAAATTGCACGCACAATATTATGCATAAATAACATTTTTATCTCATTTGCACAGTATAACACAGGTACACTTGTGAAAACCGAATAAGTAATTAGGACAAGAAAGTTTTCAGGACTCATATTCTCGACGCTATCAAGACTACAATGATATCCTCATTATGCAAAGGCTTTTTGCGAAAAATTACCCGCCTGAAAATAAAAGGAAAATATGTAGATGAAGATTTTTTGTTCAAAGTGAGATTCGAAACGGAAACAAATTGAACTACATAGTTAGATTAGATAAACAAGGTTTAAAAAAAATATAAAGGTATTAGGTACATCAATATGACTACAGTTTTGGAAGTTAAATCCTGAAATTAGCATTTTCAATTTATACTCTATCACTTGGGTTTAGTCCCGGTTTGAATTGAATGAATTAGGCTTGGGAAAAGGTCAAAAGATGCAACTTAGATCAATCTTTCTGCCATTAAGAAGTATAACAGGGGGTGAGATCTCTAAACCAAAATTGGTTGTGCCCCATTCTCCCAAAGCCTGAAAGTTTGAGCCTTCCATTCTGAAAAAGAAATGAACTTTTCGGCCATGCAACTGTTGGCTGTTTTTGGTCAATAGTGGAGGTCAATCAACCCGCTGAAACTACTAGAACCCTCAACAATTTTGAGCCTTTACATGTATGATTCTAGGCATATAAACTAGACAGTTCAGTTTTGAGTGACGTCGCATATCAAATATGACCTCAAAACAGGTGGGCAGCACAAAAATTGGGGGAGGTGCAAGATTTTTTAAAGGTTAAAAAATTGTCTCAAAAATGGTGGCATGGAGAAAAACACCCATTTTTGAACGTATCTCATTGATTACTATCCATTGGCATCAAAAATTGCAAAAAAACAAAAAATTAAAAAAATTGAATTGGGGGTATCCAGGTTTTATGGAACGAGGTATTCGGACTTATGGGCATACTAAAACTTGGCTAGGGGGAGTTTAGGTGTACCCCCCCCCAGAAACCAAAAATACCCCCCCAGAATTCAATTTTTAAAATTTGTTTCGTTTTTTTTCGCAATTTGATGCCAATGGATTTTTCAGTGTTTGATGAAAAACGTCGAAAAATGGTGTATTTTTTCGCCATACCCACCATTTTTGACCTTTGAAAAATCTTTCACACCCCCCCCCAGAATTTTCTTGCTGCCCACGTATGGGCATACCTCTTCCCCCATCCCCAACTCCCGCGCCTATGTGTGCCAGTGCTGAAAATACCCAATAAGTCATAAAAATCGTCAATATCTATCAATTTAAACCGGGGAATTTCCAATGAAACGCGATTCCCATGCCTTTCTGACATTTTACACATTGCAAATAACCAGGAGACTTTTGTTTTATAGCTTTTCAACCTTATCAAAAAAACTATTTCTATTCTAAAATCATATTTGTATACCAGACTTTTAAGTCTCAAACAAGGCTGCAGTTTTTGCAAGTAGCTACGTAAAAATAAATCCTGAATATATACCTTAGTTACAAATTTTACAAAATAACGAGATCCTGATGAATCTTGGAAACTTATACAGATTAGTAGAAATAATTGAAATTTTCCAAACTATTTCTAAATCTGATGAATTATGGTCAATTTCTTATACGGTGATCACGAATATCATACCTATGTGTTTTTATCACAGCTGATTAGCTTCTGAGCTATTTAGATTTTATTTCACATTTTGAACGTACATTTTCGTTATTTCTGAAAATATCAACTGTTTAAGTAATAATAATGCGATCATCATAACTAAGCTTAAGCCTAAGCCTGATCTGAAGGATGTTAGCCTCTAGCTCAGGCTCAGGGTTAGGTAGGCTTACTTGGTTATGTGAAAAAATTCAAAAATTTTTAAAATTCAAAAATTTCTGAAATGTTTTTGGAATTTAAATAACTGCAAAAAATACATAACTGTAATAAACACAGATCTCATATCCCTTATCACATGTATCAAAACTGACCACATTTAATTAAATTCAGATAAGATTTGAAAAAACTTTTTCCAAACCTGCTACGTGTATAAGTGGCAAGTGCCGAATTTTGTTCCAAATTTTTTCTATGCCTGTACTTCAGAACCCCATTCCAGGCAGACAGATTATAAAAAACCACAGCATTTGATGTCTTTCACACTATTTTTTTCAAATATTGCACACCAATTCTTGACATCGACCATGTACATCATTGATCATCCTCAGAAATGACATGGTTTGACGAAAATCAGTCCACTTTAATCAATCAGACAAGCGGAAAAATCACACGAAAGCACCCAACAGTCCTCCAATCATCCCTTCGGCATTAAAAATGACCGCGATCGACTGAATCCAAGCAAAAATCCGGCCAGCGCCGTGCTCCCTTCCAAAACTTCTGCCGAATTTCTTATAAGCTTGTCCCTCAATTCCCTGCCTACTCAGAATATAAAAAACCAGAGCATCCGATGTCAGTCACACGATTTTTTGAATATCAGCACTCAATTCTCGACATCAGCCGCAGGAAATCGTGATTACTCTAAACGACATGGTTTGACTTAGAAACATCAGTCAAATAAAATCAACCAGACAAGTGGACGAAGCACCTAACAGGTCCCAATCATCCCTGCGGCATTGAAAATGATCAGAAGCCGACTCATAATCCCAATCCGTAAAGCGCGGCATCGCCCTCTCCCCCTGGCAATAGAAAAATCAACGTTTTTAACTCTAGGTACAGTAATTAACTTAATCGGAAATATAAGTCGCTACCTTACCGGAGGTAAACGAGTTCCGTTGCGATTTATACGGGTTCATCTGTAATGGTTCAGGGGTCAATTTCTCTGACATTCTAGACATTCTCTACAATGCCGCCAGACATCGGAACGCATACCTGGCCAAAAGGAATCTTTCTTTGGCTATCTGAAAAGTTCTGTCAAAAGCCAAGTGCTCTAAGATTGCTTCATTATGCTAGAATTGAGAATAAATGAAATACATTTGTCTTGGTACAGCCAGAGTTGGGTTTTAATTAGTGTTCTGTTGATATTTCAAAATTCTCTGATCCAAATGAAATTTTTTTCATTTTGGATCAGAGTCATAGTCAAATTCTTAGAGGGAAAGCACCCACCAGACTAATCTTAGAGGTGATGCGTCATGCACTCTTAGAAGTCTAATTGGTGCATGATCCGCAAAAAGTGTAAATTTATGTCCATATAAATAAGTTCAAAATTGTTTGATGGTTCAGTGCTTCTTTCTCAATCATGCTGTAATTTCTCTCAGATTTATTCAAAGTTCGGGACACAAAAGCAATAGGACGTTCTTTACCTTGATGCGTCTGAGCTAATACTCTCCTATGCCAGTTCCACTGGCATCACTTTTAACTATAAAAGATTGTGTTAAATCGGGGAATGCTAAAGTCACGACATTCATCAGATTATTTTTAATCTCTTAAAAATTAGCTTGACAGGTTTTAGTCCCACGAAAAGCAATTCCTTTACACAGTGCGCAAGTTTTGTCAGCACAGTGATGTATAAATCTTCGATAATTAGCCAACCAGCCGTTTGAGGCGCAGACATAAATACTTACCGAAGCCTTGACCTTTGCAGGGTTTACTTTCAAACCTTCATCAATAATATGAGCGAAATAGGTTTTTTGGACAATAAAAATCCACACTTTTTTAATTTTAAAGTCAAACCGGTTTTCGAAGTCGAACAAAGACTTTCTGCAGTTGTTTAAACTGATGTTCAATATCAGGACTGCAAACTAAAGTATCATCTGCGCTAGGATTTTCATTAAGTACACAAACGTATTATGCCAATTTAGATCTCGTAAAACCCGTTCCATAGCTTTTTGGAATGTGGCTGGACCTTTACACAGGCCAAAAGGCATTTGTAAGATTAAATTCGAAAAGTCCCAAAAATACATTAAAAGCCGTCTTTTCTTTGTCTTTGTCTACTAATTCTATCTGATGATAACCTTGTTCTAAATCTACATAACGTAGTAAAAATAGAAGAACTTTAAGCTGACTAAAAATATCATCGATAGGCAAAGGATATGCATCTTTTGCCGTAGCTTCATTCAATTTTCGATCATCACACGAAATCTTTCCCTGCCATGCTTTTTCTGGGGGGTATTTTGGTTTCTGAGGGGTGCATAGGCATACCCCCTGGGGTGCATATGCCTACCCCCATTCCCCCATGCTCAAGTATGGCAAAATCTCGTTCGCTAGTATTACACTATGTATATAGCAAATCATGAATGTGTGCTTCAGTTAATTTATAAGTTGAATCAAACAATGGCGAGTAGAAAGGGCTCACATTATCACAATAGGGCAGGGGTCATTGGACATGTCATTGTGGCATGTGTAGGTAATGCTTATTTAAGGTAAAATGCTATACTGATGGTCAAATGGACAGGACAAACAGCCCGTCCGACTTGCGCGCAGGTTAAAATTTTCATATGAAAGGAAAGAACAGATATTTTCTAGGAACCCAACCAAACAAATAGGCATTTGTATTTGTAGTCAAGCCAATTAGCCAATAGTTTTGAAAAATGAGCTTGTTAAGCGAGTTGTAAATTTTTAAATTTTAAATTCCATTTTTACAACTCTCGCTTAACAAGCTTATTTTTCAAAACTATTATCTACTGAACAGTCGCTTCTACAATTAGCCGATCTTCTCATTTATTTAAGGCATCCATGTTGAAGATAATGTGTTTAATGGAACAATTTTCACTAATTTATAAGACTCTAAAATCATAAAGCAAACCATGATTTAAAGGTTCAAAAGAAATGTTAAAACAGTAAAAACGGTTTGCTAATTGAATTTGATTGTAAAAAAATCAACATAATTATTCGGTAAAGACATATTTATGCTAAACTTGTTTTTAAATGAAGGAAATTAGTCAAAAAAAACCGAAAATCAGGCAACTACATAAACGAGAAATTTTCAGCCTACACTTTCTTGAGTGCTAACTTTCTTTCATTTCAACTCAATTCGCCTTGTTCGCAAGACAAATGAAATGATAATTTGATTTTTCCATCTTGTTTTTGATAATCTTGCATATTGTGTACTCACTAGTGATGTAAAAGATCCAGATTTTTACCCAGATCCAGATAAAGATCGGGTTCAGATTTTCTGACAGATCCAGATCCAGATCAGATAACCAGATCAGAAAATAACCAGATCCAGATCCAGATCGTTTTGCCAGATCAAAATTTAAAAAGATCCAGATACAGATACAGATCCAGATAAAAATATTTTTTGTGCAGCAATTTGTATTGCTGAAAAAGAGGGCGTAAAGCGCATAAGCCCACATGGATTGGGGGGTCTCGGGTGGCAGGACTAATATAAGAGCCCCCAGAGGGGTCTGGGGCAGAGCCGAGGAAAATTTGCATTTTAGAGCTTTTACATAAAAATGATATCAGTAAAAATTGTCTAAAAGTAAAAACTCACAAATAGACTATTTACCAATGGACATGAAATTGAGGCACAAAAAATGTTAAAATTATTACAACAGCTTTAATTGACAACTTTATAAACAAAACGGCATTAAATATTCACAGGAACGTGAGATGTCTGAAATTTGGCAACATTGTAGTTTAACAGGAAAAACAAATGCTTCTTTCGATCGCTTGTAAGGTAGAAAGGGTATATTCTTTCAAGGGGATATCACCGTCAAATAACAAACAATACATTTACCTAACAACACAAAATGCAATACTAAGAAGAAACCAGCTTAATTTCAATTCAACAAAGAAAAACGCTGTTAAAATTCAGGAAAAATAATAGATGCACCTACTAAAACTATACATGTACTGCATAAAAATTCTGGGGTGTCATGGTCAAATTTTTTTCAAACATCAAAAAAGCGATAAAAATGGCCCATTGGCACTTTAAAAACATGGTTTTAGACGTTTCTCGATTTCGTGCATCGACTGAAACAACTTTTTCAACAAAAATGTTTCGAAAAATTTGAGATTTTCCCATTTTTAGGCAAAAAAAGTCTCTCAAAAGTCAATTCCGATGATAATTTATGTGAAAAAACAACCTTCAATACATTTTTATCACTTAAGGCGTCTTGTATTAATTCATGGTTCAGTAAAGAACTTCGAAGAAGTTCTATAGAAGTTCGATAAAGAACTTCGAAGAAGTTCTATAGAAGTTCGATAAAGAACTTCAAAGAAGTTCTATGGAAGACTGTCGAACTTCGAAGAAGTTCTATAGAAGTTCGATAAAGAACTTCGAAGAAGTTCTATAGAAGTTCAATAAAGAACTTCGAAGAAGTTCGATAAGGAACTTCAAAGAAGTTCTATAGAAGTTCGATAGATAACTTTGATCGAAGTTCTATAGAAGACTGTCGAACTTTGATAAGACGCTAATCGAAGTTCGATAAATTTTTGATAGAACTTTGATAGAATGCACATCGAAGTTCGTCTAACTTCGAGACAAAGTGCTGCAAATCTTTAATAGAACTTCGATGTTGTGCAAATCGAAGTTCGGCCTAAGTTCGACAAACCTTTTATAGAACTTCGATAGTGAGCAAATCGAAGTTCGACACATCTTTTATAGAACTTCAAGTCGAAGTTCTAAGAGACCAAAAAACGAGGTCATAGAACTTTGAGTGAACAAATAGCAAGGGTCATTTAAATTTTAATAGGTACCTAAGTATGTACCCATACATAGCTCCTAATACATGCTTCCTTGTTGAATGATAACCTTGAATTGCCTTGATTTTCGGTAATCCCATTTCCGGGTCATATGAAACAGACTATAATTAATGCATGCGCAATTTATGCACATCTTTATTGGCGATAGTATGACCTTGCACTCATCTGTTTAGCGACCCAAAGACGTTTTTCTATACGCACCTTCAAAACGTTCTCGCTAGAAAAAGATCTACGACTTGACTTGATTGACATTTGGAAATCCAGAAAGATGTTTAATTGCAAGAAGCTTTTTGCAAGCATAAATCGATAAAATCAAAGCTCACGCTTATGTTTAATCGAGGATTTTTAATCTGAAATTTAATTTTGTCATTTTCAACCAAACTTTACAGCTATAAACAAAGCAGCACAATTGCGATTTAAATTCTAAAATTAGATGAGCGATATTTTTCCAATATATAACGCTGGTTCGAAAGAAGGAGCTCGTTTCTAATATTTAGTCTTAGCTTAATTTTATGATCCCTCAAAAAATGTTTTAAGTTCGAAAACTTCAATTTTAAAGTTTTACGGCAATTTTAATTTTAAAAAATTGTTTTTGCACGACATATTATATATAAAAAATGTAATAACTTCGAAATTAGTATTGAAATTTTAATTTTAAATGCCTTTTAAAATATGAACAATTTTTTAAATGAAGATGAGAACATTTGTGTAGGTATAGTCGGTTTGATGCAAGTTCGGTCGTTTTAAAACTATTTCTGGCACTGGCAGATTGCGATTATAGCATTTATCTGATTCGATGTATAATTATAGTGAACCTCGGCTTAGTGTCGATTAAAATTCTTAGAATTTATGCACGAAGTTATTAGTGAAACAGATTAGGTACCTACATAGTTTACGAAGCTGACATGCGCTATGCAGTAAGAAATATGCATAGATATAGATAATTAATGAGCACAGCTTTTTTGCACATTAAGTAATATGTAATTCGGCTCTTTACTGTGTGTATGCGACGCTAAAAGCAGCATGTAGGGAGCGCACATTATGCTATATATCATTCCCAGTGCTTAAAGTCGTTCGTGCCTAATAATGGGGTTGAGGTTTGCTGCTTTGACAGAAATCTATCCTACTGTAGTTCCACGTATTTGAGGACGAGGTCAACATCACAAACCTACATACATGTACGAGTATATGTACGCACTCCATGAAGGAGTGCATGTGTACGCACTCCGTGCAGGCAGGCCGCTAATAAGGCATGAATTGTTTCATCCGGAGTGGAGACAAAAATCTGTTTTTCTTCCTCATAAACGTAGTATGGTGGCAGGGCCTAAAGGTAAAGTCTACAAAACGGAGTTCCGGAATGAAATTGGGAAACTTTATTCAGGTAGCTAATTTTAATTAATTGACTGAATTAGAAAAAGGATGGGTATACAATATGCGAGATAATCAAAAACAAGATGGAAAAATCAAATTTTTATTTCATTGTTTCGTGAACTAGGCGAAATTAAATTGAAATAAAAGAAAGTCAGCACTCAAGAAAGTGTAGGCTGAAAATTTTTCGATATACGTAGGTGCCTGATTTTCGGTTTTTTGACATGTCCTCAATTTAAAAACAACTTTAGAATAAATATGTCTTTACAGAATAATTATGTTAAGTTTTTTACAATCAAATTCAATTAACAAACCATTTTCACTGTTTTAACATTTGTTTTGAACGTTTAATGGTTTGCTTTATGAATTTCGGAGTCTTATCAATTAGTAAAAATGGTTCAATTAAACACATTACGTCGACATAGATGCATTAAATGAATGAGACATCGGCTAATTGGCCTGACTACGAATACAAATGCCCGTTCGTTAGATTGGGTTCCTAGAAAATATCGATTCTTGCCTTTCATATGAAAATTTTTACTTGCGCGTAAGTCGGACGGACGGACTGTGTGTTCTGCCCATTTGACCATCAGTCATCTTGCCTTAAATAAGCATTGCCTACACATGACATGTCCAATGACCCCTGCCCTATCGTGATGTGTCCTTTCTACTCGCCATTGTTTGAGTCAACTCATAAATCAACTCAAGCGCACATTCATGATTTGCTATGCAGTGTAATACTAGCAAACGAAATGTCGCCATATCTGGGCATGGCGGGTTTCGGGGTATGCGTATGCACCCTCAGAAGGTATGCGTATGCACCCCCGAGAAACCAAATCTGGGGGTTGCTCGGTATGTGGCCACCTACAGAATTCAATTTTTGAAAATTTTTTTCGTTTTTTTTCCGCAATTTTTTTGTGGCCAATGGATAGTACTCGATGAGAAACATGTTTTTTCGTCATAACACCATACCTGGGCGTGGGGCGGTGGGTAGGGAAGGGAGGTATGCACTCCCCAAGAATTCAATTTTTGATTTTTTTGTTTTTTTTTCGATATTTTGTGAGGCCAATGGATAGTACTTGATGAGAAACGTTGAAAAATGGTGTTTTTTCGCAATACCATGCACTCCCTCAGATTTTTTGACCTTTGAAAAAATCTTGCATCCCCCACCAGAACTTTGGTGCCGCCCATACCTGGGAGTGGAGGGGGATTTGGGAGGTATGCAGTACCCCGAGAAACCAAAACACCTCTCCCGAATTCGATTTTTGAAAATTTTTTTGTCTTTTTCACAAGTTTCTGATGTTAATGGATAGTTCTCGATAAGAAACGTTGAAAAATTGTTTTTTTCCGCCATATCACTATTTTCAAGGCCATTTTCTGACCTTTGAAAAAATCTTGCACCCCACCCCCTCCCAGAACTTTGGTGGCGCCCACGTATGGTGGTCGCCACACATAACGAAAAATAAAATTAATATGGACATTCAAGTCTATACATTTTCAATCAGATGCAAGAGCTTCAAAACGCGATTGTGATCTAGAATTTATAATTCCAACCCCACATTTAGAAATTGATTTTAATTTGATATCAGAAGTCCAGACTTAACACTAATGAACTAAATACTTAAGTTGGCTTTTAAAAACAATATTTTTTTTCAAATTTTACGCGTCTAAAATTAAAATTTCAATATGAAGTTTAGAGTTATTACATTTTTGATAATATAATATACGTAGAAAACAATTTTTTAAAATTAAAATTTTGTAAAATTTCAAAATTTTTTAAACTTAAAACATTTTTTGAGGGATCATAAAATTAGGCTAAGACTAAATATTAGAAAATAGCTCTTTCATTTGAACCAGCGTTATAAATTGGAAAAATATCGCTCATCTAATTTTAGAATTTAAATTGCAATTGTGCTGCTTTGTTTATACCTGTAAAGTTTGGTTGAAAATGACAAAATTAAATTTCAGATTAAAAATCCTCGATTAAACATAAACGTGAGCTTTGATTTTATCGATTTATGCTTGCAAAAAAGCTTTGCTTATTCCATTTCTTGCAATTAAACATCTTTCTGGATTTCCTAATGTCAATCAAGTCAAGTCATAGATATTTTTCTAGCGAGAACGTTTTGAAGGTGCATATAGAAAAACGTCTTTGGGTCGCTAAAGAGATGAGTGCAGCAAGGTCATGCTATCGCCAATAAAGATGAGCATAAATTATGTAGGCGCATGCATTAATTATAGTCTGTTTCCCATGACTCGGAAGTGGGATACCGAAAATCAATACAATTCAACGTTATTATCAAACAAGGAAGCATGTATTAGGAGCTATGTATAGGTACTTATAGGTACCTATTAAAATTTAAATGACCCTTGCTATTTGCACACTCAAAGTTCTATGACCTCATTTTTTGGTCTCTTTGAACTTCGACTTGAAGTTCTATAAGATCTGTCGAACTTCGATTTGCTCACTATCGAAGTTCTATAAAAGGTTTGTCGAACTTAGGCCGAACTTCGATTTGCACAACATCGAAGTTCTATTGAAGATTTGCAGCACTTCGTCTCGAAGTTAGACGAACT
This sequence comes from Mermis nigrescens, assembly GCA_036768485.1. NCBI lineage: Eukaryota > Metazoa > Nematoda > Enoplea > Mermithida > Mermithidae > Mermis > Mermis nigrescens. Next base: position 5,385,023 of record JAVLUZ010000157.1, on the reverse strand, counting down.
TTGATGTGCATTCTATCGAAGTTCTATTAAAAATTTATCGAAGTTCGATTAGCGTATTATCGATGTTCGACAGTCTTCTATAGAACTTCGATCAAAGTTATTTATCGAACTTCTATATAACTCCTTTGAAGTTCTTTATCGAACGTCTATAGAACTTCTTCGAAAGTTCGACAGTCTTCCATAGAACTTCTATAGAACTTCTTTGAAGTTCTTTATCGAACTTCTATAGAACTTCTCGAAGTTCTTATCGAACTTCTATAGAACTCGAAGTTCTTTATCGAACTTCTATAGAACTTCTATAGAACTTTTTATCGAACTTCTATAGAACTTCTATAGAACTTCTTTGAAGTTCTTTACTGAACCATGAATTAATACAAGACGCCTAAGTTACTTATCTGCAGAGCTTCAAAAATTTTTCTGAAAGCAAAAAATTGGAGGTCAGCGGCACTTTTTGGCCATTCTGGGGGGGGGGGGGGTCAGCACGGATCTGGGGGTCAAAAACCACAGCAGACCCCTCCCCCACCCCCGCGTGCATGGGTGATGTCTCAACAGCCTCACCAGTCCCAATCCCAACCATACGTGGGCAGCAAGAAAATTCTGGGGGAGGGGTGTGTGCAAGATTTTTTTGAAGGTCGAAAAATGGCCTTAAAAATGGTGGTATGGCGATAAAAACACCATTTTCGACGTTTCTCATCAAGCGCTATCCATTGGCATCAAAAAATTGCGAAGAAAACGAAAAAAATATTCAAAAATTGAATTCTGGGGGGTATTTTGATTTCTGGGGGGTATTTAGTTTCTGGGGGTGCATACCCCCAAACCCCGCCCCCACGCCCAGGTGTGGTCCCAACAGCCCCACCGTCCCAACAGCCCCACCGTTTTGAGAGCCTCACCAAAAATCAAAACAGCCCCACCCGTCACAACAGCCCTACCGGTCTCAACAGCCCCACCGTTCCAACAGCATCACCAATAATCACAACAGCCCCAGCAATCCCAACAGCCCCACCAATCCCAACAGCCCCACCAATCCCAACAGCCCCACCAATCCCAACAGCCCCATGAAATCCCAACAGCCCCACCAATCCCAACAGCCCCACCAATCCCAACAGCCCCACCGTTCCAACAGCCCCACCGTCCCAGCAGCCCCACCAGTAATCCCATCAGCCTCACTATTACTGCAATCGCTATTATACGATATAATAAAATCAGGCAATATTAATTTTTTATGAAAGATATTTTTTCACTATTTTTCGAATTCGTATATTTCATCAAGACCATAAACGAGTGTGCAGGTTTACATTTTCAGAATAAGTCTACTTGAGAAACTGGTAGACCTGCTAGAATTGAAGCTTCGGCATTTGTGCGCAATCCAGGATTTTGCCTCATTTGAGTCATCTCGCAAAATTGGATTCCTGCTCATTATGGTCTACTTTACACTGCCAGGAAAAAATGAAAAATGTTCTAGTGAAAAAGGAAAGATAAATGTTAAAATTAAATGCAAATCACAACTTTCACGCTTCTGCATCAAAATAGCCAGAAAATGTGGATTAGCGTAGTTTTTACGCTATTTTGACATTAATACCAGTTTTGAGGTCAGTTTTTGGCTCAAAACTCCTTCTCCAGACCAGTCGTGCTATGCATCTATGATTATAAGAGTGGGGCAGTTGGAACCAACATTGGCAGCGAACAAATTCTGTGGGTCTGGTTGGTCAAAGTGACCGAAAAATGTGCTAAAAATAAAATTCTGGGGGTCTAACATAATTTGGGGGATTTCCAGAATTTCGGGTTGGGGTTAAACTCTGAACATCCCTTCCCCCACGCTGTGCTAGGACAGTGCGACTGTTGGAACGGTAGGACTGCTGAAACGGGGGAACTGCTGGGGATTGCGTGGGGCCCCTGGGACTGGTGGGGCTGTTGGGATTATTGGTGGGGCTGTTAAGACGGTGGGGCTGTTGGGAGGCTGGGGTTGTTGGGACGGTGGGGCTGTTGGGATTGGTGGGGCTGTTGAGATTGGTGGGGCTTTTGGGATTGGTGAGGCTCTTGGGATGGGTTGGGCGTTGGGACAGGTGGACTGTTAGGATTTTTGGTGTCGCTGTTGGGATGGTGGGGCTGTTGGGATGGGTGCGGCTGTTGGGATGGGTGGGGCAGTTTGGATGGTGGGGCTGTTGGGACAGTGAGGCTGTTGGGACAGCGGGGCTGTTGGGACTGGTGGGGCTGTTGAGACACAATCCGTGCATGTAAGGCTACAACTAACAACAAATTAGATAACCTACCTGCAGTAAATCGTAAAACATAAAGAATTTCATCGTGCAAAAATAACTTTCTGATCTGTTTAACCAGATATAACTTGACTAAACAGATCCAGATCCAGATAAAGATCGGGTTCTAATTTTCTGGCAGATCCAGATACAGATCAGATAACCACATCCAGATCCAGATGATCTGGATCTGGATCTGAATCTGGATAAAAAGATCAGATCCAGATGATCTTTTACATCACTAGTACTCACCTATTCTCTAATTCAGTCAATTAGTTAAAATTGGCTACCTGAATAAAGTTTCATAATTTCATTCCGGAACTCTGTATACTATACCTTCAGGCCCTGCCAACATACCAGGTTATGAGGAAGAAGAACAGGTTTTTTCCCTACTCAGGATGAAACAATTTATGCCTTATTATGGGCCTGCTTGCAGGAGTGCGTACATATACAGGGTGTCCCAGCCACACCTGGGCGTGGGGTTTTGGGGGAGTATGCACCCCCAGAAACCAAAAATACCCCCCCCCCCAGAAATCAAAATACCCCCCCCCAGAATTCAATTTTTGAAAATTTTTTTTCGTTTTTTTCGCAATCTTTTGATGCCAATGGATAGTGCTTGATGAGAAATGTCGAAAAATGATGTTTTTATTGCCCTACCACCACCATTTTTTAGGCCATTTTTTGACTTTCAAAAAATCTTGCACCCCTCCCCCCAGAATTTTTTTGCTGCCCACGTATGGTCCCAGCTAACTATTCGTGATTTTGTTTTTTAATAACTTTTGCAATTTTCATCCGTTTTCCTTCAAATTTTGTTACAGTATAGAAACAACATTGAAATCTTATGTGTCATTTTTTCAGATCATAGTCTTTAGCAGTCATTATTCTACTTGAAATATTCTATGGCGTATGCCGTTGGAAAACGTGCAAAAGTAGCACCATGGTAGTATGGACGAGAAGCGTCGTCGTCATGGTTCAACAAAAGTTCAGAAGCGAGATGAAGCGCGACCCACCCAGTGACCATAGCATTAGAAAGTGGCATTTAGCTTTGATGGAGACCGGTTCGGTTCAATGTCAAGAGGAAGTGAAGCAGATCGATACGGCCTAAACTTTCCTCTGAACGAGCCAATCGGCTTTGCTTCCTCCTGACATCTTGAATCGAACCGGTCTCCATCAAACTTGAATGCCACTTTCTAATGCTATGGTCACTGGGAGGGTCACGCCTCATCTCGCTTCTGAACTTTCGTTGAACCATGACGACGCTTTTCGTCCATTCATACCATGCTGCCACGCTTGCGCGTTCTCCAACAGCATACGCCACAGAATATTTCAGATAAAATTATAACTATTTATAACAATGATCTGAAAAAATGACACATGAAATTTTAATGTCGTTTCTATACTGTAACAAAATTTGAACGAAAACGGATGAAAATTGCAAAAGTTATCAAAAAACAAAATCATGAATAGTTGGCTTTGACACCCTGTACATACGATCATGCACTCCTGCACAGATTACATACATATACTCGTACATATGTATGCATGTTGGTTTGTGATGTTGACCTCGTCCTCAAATACATGGACTACAGTAGGATAGAATTCTGTCATTGCAGCCAATCTCAACCCCATTATTAGGCACAAACGACTTTAAGCACTTGGAATGATATATAGCATATTGTGCACTCCCTACATGCTGCTTTTAGCATCATATACATACAGTATAGTGCCAAATTACATCTACTTTTTCTGCTAAAAGAGCTATGCTCAATAATTATCTATATGCATATTTCTTACTGCATAATGCATGTCAGTTTCATTAAATATTTAGGTACATAGTCTGTTTCACTAAGTTTGTGCATAAATTCTAAGAATTTTTATTGACACTAAGCCGAGGGTCACAATAATTATATATCAGATCAGATCGATGCTATAATCGCAATCTGCTAGCTTATTGCCGGGAATAGTTTTAAAATTTATGACCGAATTAGCGTAACACTGACTATACCTACACAGCTGTTTTCATCTTCATCTAAAAAATTGTTAATATTTTAAAAGTCATTTAAAATTGAAATTTCAATACAAATTCTGAAGTTATTAATTTTTTTGAAATATAATATACTGTGCAGAAACAATTTTTCAAAATTAAAAGTGTCGTAAAATTTTAGAATTGAAGTTTTCGTACTTAAGACATTTTTTGAGGGATCACAAAATTAAGCTAAGACTAAATGTCAGAAAAGAGCTCCTTCATTCGAACCAGCATTATAAATTGAAAAATATTCCCCAACTAATTTTAGAATTTAAATCGTTTGATTGAAAATGACAAAATTAAATTTCAGATTAAAACACCTCAATTTAAACATAAACATGAGCTTTGATTTTATCGATTAAAGCTTGCAAAAAAGCTTTGCCTTATTCCATTTCTTGCAATTAAACAACTTTCTGTATTTCCAAATGTCAATCTCACTTGATGAATGTAATTTTATTTAAAAACAAGTCAAGTCGTAGATCTTTTTTCCAGCAGAAACATTTTGAAGGTGTGTATAGAAAAACGTCTTTCTGGTCGCTAAACATATGAGTGCAAGGTCATGCTATCGCCAATATAGATGAGCATAAATTAGGCGCATGCATGAATTACTAGCAAAGAAAAATGCTAGGATGGAACAAAAAAGATGAATATACTTGGAATCACACATGGGCGTGGGGGTTTGGGGGTATGCACCCCCCCAGAAGTTGAAATACCCCCCCCCCCCCAGAAAAATTTTTTTTGCTTTTTTTAGCAATTTTTTGATGCCATTGGATAGTGCTCGATGAGAAACGTCGAAAAATGGTGTTTTTTTCGCCATACGACCACTTTTAAGACCATTTTTTTGACCTTTAAAAATTTTTTCACCACCTCCAGAAATCTTTTCACCCCCCCAGAATTTTTGTGCTGCCCACCTATGCTTGGAATTGTGGATCACTACACTAGGGATGTAAAAGGGGGCACTAGGAAAGAGCTACCTAAAGTAAACTAACAGTCTTTCTAAGCCAATTGAATGAAATAGTAAACGTCGATGCATCCAAGACAATTGAAGAAATTGTTGGTTTAAAACAGTAGGAAACGCGTAAGTTGACTTGAAACAGACTAAATGTAGGTGCACTACATAGCATGCCCGTAACAATTGTGTGCACTAATCAAATGGTCCCTGCTCTGCTTGCTATAATGCTCATAACAAAATAAATCAACTTTAAATACAATGCCACTTACTTTTCTATCAATCAGGATAAAAAGCTAGTCAACATTGCTACTTGCCAGCAATTTAAAAAAGAGTAAACATCATAGATTTCGTTTATACACTCTTATCTAAAACTTTGAAAATCATTTCAAACAGACACTTTCTTAGAGACCGAAGAATATGCTTCGATTTTTTGTATCTGCTAAAAATCATACTTTTTCTAAGCAACGGAACAAAATCGAAGTATATATTTAGGCCAACAGATTAAAATAAGTTTTAAACCATAAAAATGATTGAAAAAGCAGCACATTAACTATGCAGTAGCTATGGGAAATGATATTGAGTAAACAAACAGTCTTTCTAAGCCAATTGAATGAAATAGCAAAAATCAAAGACAAATGAAGACATGATTGGTTTTAAACAGTAGGAAATGCATAAGTTGACTTGAAACAGACTAAATGTCGGTACACTAGCATGCCCCTAACAATTGTGTGCACTAATCAATCGGCCGCTGCTTTGCTTGCTATAATGTTCATAACAAAATAGAACAACTTTAATTACAATACCACTTAGTTTTCTATCAATCAGGTGCCAGCAATTTAAAAAAGTAACCTTTATAGATTTCGTTTATACAGTCTTATCTGAAACTTCGAACATTAATTAAAAAAGACACTTTTTAGAGGCCGCAGAATATACTTCGATTTTTTTCCTTTGCTTAGAAAAAGTATGATTTTTAGCAGATTTTGCGACTTTAGGTAGATTTTTCCTAGTGCCCTCCTTTAACATCCTTAATAATCAACAATTCCAAGTATGTTCATCTTTTTTGTTCCATCGGAGCATTTTTCTTTGCTAGTACACTACTTTTATTTAGCGTGATTTCAGTACATCAGTCAGTAAATGCATACAGTAACATGCCACAATAATGACAACAGTCCAAGAATGCGGAAAACAATATTGTTCCTAACATCAGCATTATCATTTTTAAACAAGACAACCTTACATTATTTAAACAGATCAAGTTTTTCAGCAAAAACTCGAAAACTTTAGGCAAACATCAAGTGTAAGGAACACTAACGCTTAGATTTGGAAGTAAAATAAATTTGTAGTATAAACTAAATATTAACAACAAATGAATAGTGCAAACTTCACACAACTACTAGGTGTAGAGAAAACTAACAGTCAGATTCATAATTCTGATTTTACGTAGAACATTTTGCAAAAAATAAAGTTCCGCAAGGCTCTAGAACTAAAGTTAATATGCAGTGTGAACATACGTGGGCAGCAAGAAAATTCTGGGGGTGCAAGATTTTTTTGAAGGTCGAAAAATGGCCTTAAAAAATGGTGGTATGGCGATAAAAACACCATTTTTCGACGTTTCTCATCAAGCACTATCCATTGGCATCAAAAAATTGCGAAAAAAAACGAAAAAAATTTTCAAAAATTGAATTCTGGGGAGTATTTTGATTTCTGGGGGGTATTTTGGTTTCTGGGGGTGCATACCCCCCAAACGCCCCCACGCCCAGGTGTGAGTGTGAACCTTACACAACCACAGAGTGTAAAGAAGACTTCAGTCGGATTCGTAATTCTAATATTACTCAGATATTACGATAAAGATTTATGAAAAAATTGAGTCTCCACAATAACCCGAGAACAAATAAACATCAGTTGCGAACTACTTTACACCACTGTTATGTGTAAGCAAACACGCTCAACTAGCGTCTGACATTTGATTATTGGTACATTTTTAGACTTTAGAAAAAGTCAAGCTTCTACAAGGCTCTAGAAATAAAGTTAATATGCAGTGTAAACTTTACACAACCACAGAGTGTAAAGATTTTAGTCGAATTCGTAATTCTAATATAACTCTGATATTACGATTAAGATATATGAAAAAATTGAGTTTCCACAATAACCCGTGAAACAATAAACATCAGTTGTGAACTACTTTACACCACTGTTGAGTGCAATTAAACGGGCGTATCACATTTGGTTTCTGGTTTATTTTTAGACTTGAGATTATGTATAGACTCATAATCCAGAACTTGGCAGAAAAAATAAGACAGAAACACGTCTAACTCCCCAATTTTTTTGACATTACACCTCCGAAAAAGCTTAATATTAGTGTACACAAACGCAATTTGCTGTGACGCAAACTCTCAGAAAGTACTTTATTTTTATCTTATTCAACCTGGCCCGACTTCTTAACAGAGAAAGTGGCGAACGAAAAATGGACAAACACGTATTTTCCACTGTCCACCACATTGTGAACTTTAAAAATCTGAACCTAACGTCCCATTGAGTGTAAAGAAATTCGGTTAGGGCCAGTTTGCAGCCCTTTGACTGAAGTACATTTGTATGTTCCAAACTTATGTTCCGCAAAATATTTGATATGATTTACCAATCAAAATACGAAAAAAACATCTTTTTTGGCCATTTTTACACCTCAGATTTCGAACTTTACACCCCCACAAACAACTCAATATTACGTTTTTTTGAACGCGGTTTGCTTTGACATGTATTGCAGAGTTGGCAATTATGTGGTAGAATGCAGTAATATGTATTTTAATAAGTATAGGTAATAATGGTATAATATGCTGGACAAGGTTATGAGATGACAGGGAAAGCTGAGAGGCGCACAATGGCACATCCGAACAACAACTAACGATTAACTTATTAGAATTATATTAAGTATATAAGAATATTACGGAATTTAGTTTTTTTGTGTTGGCAAACTCAGGCGGTTGAATGACGCAAATGGAAGTAAAAAGCGGAATAACTTTTAAGGATCATAGTTCACTTTTAGGACCAGAAAGCAGGTTGTTACAGGTGGTCGCTAAATGTTTAGAAAGGAATTTGCGAGCACATGACATTTAGATATTAAACTATGTTCGCTGATGGTTTTTAGATGAAAAACTGGTGTGAGTCAGATAATTTTATAAAATATAAGTATATTCTTTACATTCTTCCCCTGTTGATTAAAGAGTTCGGCAATAAGGGTGGGGATTTTAAACAAATATTGAATAAAATTATAATTATTCATATACGAGTAGGTTATCTAATTGCCTAAATTATTAATTTTCTCAAGAATTCAAATTCAAAATTTTAAATTGATATTAAACAGTCGCTTGCTGTTGTTTGGATTACATACGTGTGAAGCAGAAAAATAAGCAAATTGTTTGACTGCAGCGATGCTGTCTTTGAACACTGGTCTGGTTGCCGGTCACTCAGTTTTCTTTATGTCTGTCACCCGATTTCTGCTGCATGCATCCGATTCGCAACAGCAATGCCTGACGTAGCCGGCACACATGGGCGTGGGGGTTTGGGGGTATGCACACCCCCAGAAGTTGAAATACCTCCCCCCAGAAATCAAAAATAGAACAACTTTAAATAGAATACCACTTAGTTTTCTATCAATCATGATATGAAGCTAGACAGTGTTGGTACGTGATAGCAATTTAAACAAATAAACATTATAGATTTAGTTAATGCTCTTATCTGAAACTTTGAAAATTTTTAAAAAAGACTTTTCTTACAGGCTGCAGAATATACTTCAATTTTTTGCGTTAGCTTAGAGAAAGTGTGATTTTTTTAACAGATTTTGCGACTTTAGGTAGATTTTTCCTAGTCCCCTCCTTTTGCACACTTAATAATCCACAATTCCAAGTATATTCATCTTTTTTGTTCCATTGGAGCATTTTTCTTTGCTATTCTAATCTATTTCACATAACTCTGTGCATAATTTTCAGAAATTTTCATTGACAGTAAGCCAAGGGTTGCAATCACATGTGGGTTTGGGGGATGCAGCCCCCAGAAGTTGGAATACGCCCCCAGAAATCAAACTACCCCCCAGAATTCAATTTTTGAAAATTTTTTCTACTTTTTTAGTGACTTTTTTATGCCATTGAATAGTGCTCAATGAGAAACGTCAAAAAATGGTGTTTTTTGCCATACAACCACTTTTAGGAGCATTTTTTCCTTTGAAAATTTTTTAACGCCCTTCCCCCATAATTTTGGTGCTGCCCACCTGATTGTAATAGTTATATGCTTTGATCGTCATTTGTAAGCTTATTATCAAGGAGATAGTTTTAAAATTTATGAATGAACTTGTGTAAAACAAACTATAAGAGCCCCATAACGTCCAGCAGACCATAGCAAGCCAAGGGCCCAGCACCGATTTGCTGAATTTTCACTGGTTTAGAACCACCTTACTGTTAAAAAATTAATAATTTTGAAGAGACTATAATAAAACAGACTTCCAGATTCTTAAATTTAGTAATGTTTCATATGTATGTTGGATTCAATTTTTCTAGAATTCTTGTCCGTTTCACACAATTTCGGTCAAAAATTTGAAAACCATCTCAGACAGTAAACTGACAGATTGCGATTATAGCATAGATCTGATATATAATTATCATACCCCTTAACTTACTGTTGATGAAAATTCTAAGAATTTATGCACGAAGTTATGTGAAACAGACTATAGAATCTCTTGAATTTTGTAGTTGTATTTTATTAAATTTTTCACAGTTTTATACAAATCAATCCTACTGACTTTTTCATTCATACACAATCAAAACTCGAGCTATCAAAGTTCAAAAAGGTGAAAAATTTTGTTCAAATATCAAAGAATACTCTCTTTCAAAAGAATGCTACATATGTATATCTATGGAATTCTCTCCCAGATGAGATTATTTGTTCTTCTTTAATGTAGAGCAAGAAGGATTAAATACTAACACATGAAGCAGTTATTCACTCAATAAGCTGTTATTTTAGCATGAAGCATGTAGATATTTGTCATTTAGTGTATGTACATAATTAGTAGTCAACAATCCAGCAGCGAGCATTCATAGTTATTGAAAAAGGCGGAGTCAATGGAAAGAATTTAAGAGAGAAGATGAGGGTCCATCGCGAGCGAGAAGAGAGGGCAAACCCAAGGATAATTAGTGAGGAATTTCTGTGGGCCTGGTTTTAGTTTTTGTTTGGCCTGTTGGTTTTTTCTGTATAGTAGATTGGGCTGCAGATCTGAATACATATACATACGTACCTAGATGTGACATATTTTGGCGACCACTCACATTGGGCGGATTTTGGATTTTACATACACAGTAAGGCTTTCATACAGTGTCACATACATATTAGAGTATAATTTTGTCAGTGTCACATACAACATACAGTATATTTGTATAAACAGTATTAACATTAAAAATTTAGCTAAAAATTCAAAAAGCTCAGAAATGCTTTCTGACTTATTTAAACGTATCCAAAAAGAATCTAGAGCTGAATTAGAAAATTTTCAGTCTAAGATGAGTGACAAGACAACACAGCAGTAGAACTTACATTAGGAATGGTCATTCAAGACCATAGTTGGGCAGCACCAATGTTCTGGGGGAGGGTTGCAAGATTTTTTCAAAGTTAAAAAAAATGGTCTTAAAAATGGTGGTATGGCCAGATAAACACCATTTCTCAACGTCTCTCATCAAGCACTATCCATTAACATCAAAAAATTGCAAAAAAAACAGAATAAAAATTTTAAAAATTGAATTCTGGTGGGGAGGGGGGTTATTTTGATTTCTGGGGGTAGGAATTTTGGTTTCTCAGGGAGGTGCATAACCCCAAACCCCTCCACGCCCAGGCATGTTCAAGACCAACTGAGCAACGTATGAATAAATATGACTGCTTTTGACGATCTTAGGTTGTCAAATATTGGGAATCATTCAGGATTAGCTATCTGCTCCCCAAACCATTCTCTGGTGGTTTAGGAGAGCATATCGGAGAATAAATAAATCTGTTTGAGCAGTATATCTCACTTTGAGGTCTTATGGGAAGAGACAGAAATTTAAAAATTGTATTACTCAAATCTTTTCTCACTGGCGCTGCTTTATCAAATTTTGACAAACTAAAATACACAAGCAAACAAGATTAGCCAATCATGTATGAAATGTGCATTCAATCAGTGCAAGATAGTTTTCCTGATCATAGAGATGCAGACATTAAAAGCATTATTTAATAAAAGGCAGACAAAAGCATACAGAATCAATAGCTGAATATATTTCAAATTTCAAACATCTTGCTTAATTTGCATAATCTGATATTATATCAAAATTGCAGAGACACAATAATTAGGCCCATTTTTCTTTGTGTAATGCTAATGATGTTTGCGAAGCAATAAAATTCAGAGAACTTTTGAATACGCAGGAAATTTTGCAGGCAGCTAATTATGTTGAACCTCAAATTTTGACAGATGAGTTTTCAAATACAGCTACAAAAACAGAAGCTGTTTACACAGTAGGTCACAAAAATAAATTAGAGGATTTGTTAGTTAAAAAATGCTATGCAGTCAGAAGAACTTACTTCAATCAATGTCAATCAGACTCAGTTACGAAATGAGACATGTATGGGTGCAAATTGCCAAAAGGTTGGAGGTAGATTTTCATTGGGCTTGCACATGCAGCCCAGAAATGAATGACTAAGACAACAAAACATGTATCGTAATATCTGAGAGTGAACAAATCATAATGCACAAAATTGTAAGGCAAAGTGTTGTTACTGCTCACAAACAGGTCATAAATCAGCATCTTGCAGGTGGAAACCGCCAGAAATTTTTTGCTATAAGTGTAATCAGAAACAACACAGCAGGAGCATGACGAAATCTGTTAGTTTTCAGCAGAAACACACAGCAGCCACAGCAGAGAAATCATACAGCAAGCAGAGTAAGCACATACGTGGGCAGCAAGGAAATTCTGGGAGGGGTGCAAGATTTTTGAAGGTCAAAAAATGGTCTTAAAAATGATGGTACGGCAATAAAAACATTATTTTTTGACGTTTCTCATCAAGCACTATCCATTGGCATCAAAAAATTGCGATAAAAAACGAAGAAGTTTTCAAAAATTGAATTCTAGGGGGGGTATTTTGATTTCTGAGGGGTATTTTGGTTTCTGGGGGGTGCATACCCTACCCCCCAAACCATTTCCCCCACCGCTCAGGTGTGAGTAAACAGTGTTGATGCAGATGACGCTCATTCAGTGACACAAAATGAAGTAATTGCTTCTATGGCAAATGTCCAAATTACTGTAATTGGTTTGATTTCAAATATAGCTTAAAAGCCAACAAAGCCAATGAGTTGGACAATGACTACATTTTGTATGTTGGAATATTCTGATAAATCCAATTTTGATAGCAAAGGCAACAAATCCGACTTGGAGAAGGAAATCAGCATTTTGAAGGATTCAAAATTGACAAATTAAAATTGAGGAATACTGGGGCAAATCCATTAGCCCGCCAAAAAGGAAGGAAAAGTTTATGTCACCACATCAGGCAACAATGTATATGTCACCGCGTTAGGCGCCAATGTCGCCATATCCAGCGCCTATTAAGCACAAGGCCAATGACTTCATTACATTGCCATCATTTTCAAGGGCTCCAATTCAACAAAAAACGTTGCTCCTGACGCCATACACCCCAGATCAGAGGACTTTATTTTGAATGCTTAGGTATACAACATACAAGTGCTAATAACTTTAAAAAAGTAAAATAATAATGAATGCAATCATCAAAATCATAAACTATTAATGAATATGCATAACTCGTTCAAATATATTCTGTGCATATTGGCAATTTTTTGCATAATTTTCTATAAAAATGCACAACATTTCGAATTTATCGAAAATATAAAAGTGATCATCCTTTGAAAATTCCGCATAATATTTCATGTTTGCTTCCAATGTCCTTACAGAACCCTGCCTTGCATGTAGCTATGCTTTTTGTACCCCATTCTGAACCGACTACTGTATTAGTATTTAAGTACAGCTTTCTGATTGTACCAACATAGGTTTTTTGGATCAAAAGGAATAACTGCTAATACATTTGACTATCAGTTAATTCATCTGCAGTTTTGCAAGCAATTAGCTTCTAATAAAATTTTTCGATATCAAGATTTGATTGAAATACATTCAGGTATTTGGGCGACACAAAATAAGCTGCAGGTCAGTAGTACAGTCTGCCCCTACATCCCCCTGTACCTAAGCATACACACACTTAGAAGATAGCCATACACGGGCTACCACAACACATCATAGCATGCTACATGCTAAAATATAAGCGCAAAGTGCTAAACTCGAGCATTCTATTTCAAGCATGGTGCAAAGGGCTGAATTTAGGAGTGTACTACACAATAAAGCATGCTACACTTTGAAGTATAGGGGCAAAGCGCCAAGCTTTTTTAATGCACAGTCAGTTATCCAGGATAAGCAAAACCAATAATTTTTATTGCCTTTTACCTAATTTGCATAAGTAGCTAGCAGCATCATGTTGGACACCCAATGCTACACATCTGACTATTTACAGCATGTTCTAATTTTAGTTCAGATCATCAGCTATGTTGATTCAATGCATGCTGAAGCATTGGCGCCAAAGGCCGACCAGGGCCCGGTTGCTCGACTCCACCTTAATAAAGGCTAACCATTAAAAATTAATTTTTAATGGCCGGCCGGTTGCTCGACTCCACCTTAACGCCAACAACCATTAATATTCCCTTACCAAAACCATTAACGTTAAGGTAAAACCTTAACTAATGGTTTTGTTAAGGTTCGTAAAAATCGGGTTGCTCGACTTGACCATTAATTAATGGTCGAGCATTTGTTAAGGGAAGTTTAAGGGTACCATTAAAGAAACCATTAACAAAAACCTTTAATGGCTGCATCAAGGGAAATCTAATGGTAGTGTTAAGGTAAGCTTAATGGTTGCGTTAAGGGAAGTTTAATGGTTGTGTTAAGTTCACACGTATTCCACGAGAATTTTAATGTTTTGGTTAAAATACATAGATATAAAACGTTGAGAACCATAGTCATTGAAAATTCGAATTTTCTTTTATTTTACTCTTTCACCGCTTGACTTTTGGGTTTGGTTCGAATTCGTCTGATAATGGATTGCAGTGACAGCAATACGCTTAATGAGGAAAATAAATGAAAACGCTCGTTAGTCTGGGTAAAACATATGGTTGCTTGCGATGATATGGAAATTTAAAAAAAAATAGAGAAATAAAAATAGGAAAATACAGTTTTGATTTTAGCGCATTTTTGGCAACAGCTTAAATAAAATGAAGAAATCAACTGAAAAAACTCGTTCTCGAATAAAATCAGGGTTAGCAAGGCTGGGTTTTTTGAATCTGCGTTTTTGGCTTATTTTGGGTGCAAAAAAGTATTGGGTTTTGGGTTTTTTATCCACAGGTTACCAATTTTTCAAATAGACTGAAATAAATACTGTAGGTGATTCAAATTGTATTTCCAATCTCTTTTTGTTTGCATTATGCTGTTCCTTTGACTTGTAAAGGCTAACCAACCTCAGTGTGGTCAACACAATACCATGCTCAAAAATCTCAGCCCCTAGTTCACAATTGCCATTCCATGCTGCAAAACAGGGCGCTTTTATTCAGCCACCTCAATAGCCCACACTTTTCTGAGTTCGACCAATTTTTCTATTTCCTAATATTTTTTGTGAGCCAGTGCATTTTTTGATTAAAATCTGGTAATGTCCGAGCATTGAAGAGGAAGATAAATACATATAGTGGCAACTGCAGTGAATGATTGATTTTGTAATTGGATTTCAATATTAGCTGAATAAAGTTGTTGCTATTTGTTTGTCTCGTTTCTTGCAGCTGTTGGAGTATTCCTAGCTACTTTATGTAGCTCTAGTTGTCATTTCCATTAAAAAAACCCAATTAAACCCCAATAAAGCACAAAAAACCCCAAAAAACCAAAAAAACCTAAAATTCAAAATTTTCAAATCTGGGTTTTTTCCATACCTGAATAAAATCTTTATTGAAATTTATTGTCATTAAAATGAATCAATGGATTTCATTTGACAGTGGATGACGAGCATGTATCATATTATTAAATAAAAGAATAATGAAAGAAGCTTTACTTTTCAAGTGTGAAATGTAATCATTGAGTTATCTCGTGAAAACGATAATTGCATACACAAAGTCTCTTTAAGAACCGCGTTTTAATTGTCATAAAATTATGTAGTTGGAAAAATTTAATAGTTAAAAAAATTTCTATTTATGTAAAGATGAGTTTTGTATCAGCCATTTTTCTGCAATTCGCATTGTCAGTAGGCAGCGCTCATTGTTGCCTAGTCTGCAACTAGAAAAAAGAATAAACTAGTATTATTGTTATGAAATCTTCAGTATTAAGGATAACTTGCTAAATCTAAATGGGTCATAAAATTTGTCGTCATTGAAATTAGTCAAAGAACTTCTTTTGACTTCGAATTGGCGAGAACTTTTCATAATATTAAAAATCGGAATGATAGGAAGAAGCGCCATTTTTCAATGTGAAAAACAATCAATGAGTTTGTTAATGTAGCTCTCGACCTACCTTACAGAATGAACCTTAACAAAACCATTAAAGTCGTTAAGGTGAAGCCCAGCAACCCAATTTACCTTAAAGAAACCATTAAATGCTTAATGGGAGCGTTAAGGTTTCAGTCGAGCAACCGGTTTTAAGGTAGACATTAAAAAACTGAGCCTTAATTAATGGCTGCACTAAGGTGGAGTCCAGCAACCGAAATTTAAATCGACCATTAGACTTCCCTTAAAGTCGAGCTTAATGGTTGAGTCGAGCAACCCGATTTTTTCAATGGTTCCGTCAAGGTGAAAATCGGACTTAACGCGACCATTAATTAATGGTTGCGTTAAGGTGACCATTAACGTTAAGGTAAACATTAGTTAATGGTTGAGTCGAGCAACCGGGCCCTGTTCTACTTTTGCACACTTTTTCGCACTTTAAGACATGTAAGTGAGTGCATAATAAATCAACATCAAAAGCAATGTGCTAAATTTGGACGGTACCTACCTTTTTGCCATAATCATTTTATTTTCAGTTCATATCACTGGATATCTTGTTCAGACAAGAGAATTGTTTCCCTTCTCTCATGTATGTATGTTATTCATTCTCTTGAATCGAATCATATTATTTATGGTTCATAGGCGCATAGCCATTTTATCATATGTGACCTTCTCTTATTTATGTATGTTATTCATTTTCAACTTGTGATGCAATCATTTTATTTCTTGTACATCTATGTATGTTCTACAGCTTATCTGACAAAACTTATGTTATTCATTTATAGTTCATGAGTGCATAGCAATTTATCTTATGTGTGAAGCCATTTTATTTCTTGTTCATATCATCAGAGATTCATGCATATCATCAGACAAAACTAATGTTATTTTTAATTCATCTAGTCAAACAGAATGCATGCCTAACTTTTTCTTAATACCATAAAGCCATATAAGGTAGATGCATAATGGTTTTTGGTTATCTGAAGACTTCCAGCATTTAGGCCATACTAAGAAAATAGTTTGGAGGATAAAATGCAGCAGTGTGTGTTATTGCAAGCAATTGTTGTCTATGTCTACCATTTGTACAAATATTCTAGGAATATTGTCTCCTGTCATTTTTATTATTTAGATTAGCACTAGTATTCTAATTTAATTTGTGTATTCACAATGAGTCGCCATCATACATGGGCAGCAAGAAAATTCTGGGGGGGGGCTGCAAGATTTTTCAAAGGTCAAAAAATGGCTTTAGAAATGGTGGCATGGCAAAAAAACGCAATTTTTGACGTTTCTCAACAAGCACTATTCATTGGCATCAAAAAATTGCAAAAAACAAAAAAAATTTAAAAACTTGAATTTTTGCGGACATTTTGATTTCTGGAGGGGAGGGCGGGGTATTTTTGTTTCTTGGGGATGTGCAACCCCCCAAACCCTACCCCCACTCCCAGGTGTGGTCACCATGCATTTAGTAAGTGCTTTTTCACTTTTTTATACAAGCAAATTATTTATTTAGTCTGAGGTGCAAAGCCCGGACTTGTTTATGTGTTTAGCCTCATGCTGTACAACAATAATATGACACCTTAATTAATCAAAATCAGAAAAAAACGTGCATGTCTTATCAGGTTGTGAAACAGCAAAGATGTCTTGTTTTTAATTCTCAGTCCAGTATAGACTACACATCGACTGATAGGTGTTCATAATTTACAATTATTTTCATCTTAAGCAGCATGACTTATATTTCAATTGATTAATATTTACAAAACGGAAACGCTGCCAAAGTTCTTCCAGCATTTTTGTGCAATCCACAATCATATCAGAGGTGTAAATATAAATTTAAAATATATTAATCAAATTTTAGTCTTTCTAGTCATTTTGCATTCTTTTTAGATTTGGGGTCTGTGCCTGTGAATAAATCACAGCTTGCAGATCTTTTTGGCTAGAACAGGCCAAGGTATTTACAAACAATTAGCCTGGCAACATAACATAGAGCACAAGCTAATGAGGCGGCAAAAAGTCATGCCATTTTGGCTTTTTTGCCTGTAGGCTTTCCCAACACCTAGTGGAAGAAAAGATAGGCCTCACCTTTGTTTACAATCTGTACAACAACCTGGAAGGTGAGAGTAAAATGCATTTTGTTACAACTTGTATGACTGTAACGCATATGTGCATACTTTAGAAGTAAAATAATTTGTTGTAGCAATTACTAATTTATACAAATTTTTTACTAATAAACTTTTGTTTGATCAAATTTGTTAGGATTCTGAGTAGCCTTTTGAAATTTTACATAAAATTATTATCATTTAGGCATGTGAACAAAGCAGATACAAAGCGTGAAGGATGGGTAATTGAATTTAACAGTGAGATTTAGATTATGTTGTGAAATTTTTTATGTCTTTGAATTAAATAAAAACAAGCGTTGAAGCTAAGCAAGGGTAATTGAGATTAATTTTGAGAATGTAGTGACCTTCTAGAATTGAACTTTGCCAGGTTGATTTAAGCTAATTAAGGGTCAAGGAAATCAAATCTGGAAGAATTAGTTGTTGATCGCGTTTCTTGGATGAGAAATGGCTCAATAAATTTGAACAAATTTATTAAGATGATTGGGAGATTTGTTTTGTGGATAGGTGACAACAGCACATTGTGTGAATTTTGTGACTTTGTGAATATATTATCCTGATTATTTCCAAATAAAGGACAAATGCAAAGAAAATTATGTATAGAAGCATGAGGTATTGATTACTATAAGTATTTAATTAAGCTGATCAATAGCAAATTGTATTTCATGTGTGGTTGATGCATTATTTGTTTTTATAATATTGAAGAAATTGATGTGCATGTACAAATTTTGTTATGAGAGTTGGAGTTTGTTGACATGGATTTTATTCAATGAGACATGTTGCTGTACTTAGTGTAATTAATTTTATTTGCAAAGGTATTTTTGCTGTAGCATAGGTTGATTGAATTTTGTACTTTTAAAGTAATAATAATAATAATACTTAGTTTATTCCATTTTAGCCAATGCATGGAAAAATTAATTTATTTGAGATTGCGAATATTTTTCAGGATAATGACAAGATGCATTCAGCATTGGTTGAGTGGGGCTTCTTGGTGCCTGAAGTTGGCTCATATAAATGTCCAAAATGTTTGGGCATTACGAAATTGAGCCATGATTCAGATTGCGTTGATGGTTTACGCTGGTATTATACTAATTATATTTCTGTTTCTGTTCAAAAAAGAAGCATCAAGAATGTCATTATGCAGTGGAATGGAGATATTTTTTGCTAGATTAAAATTGTCTACTAAAGAAGTAAGATATGTAATTTTGGGAGTTTTAAGTTTAAGTGATTAGGGAGTGATAAGTTGAGGACTTTTTCTCAGTCTGAAACTTGCGTTTGTATCTAGATCCTAGGATTTGATTTATGGGTGAAAAATGCACCATTAGTTGTTATTGTTTGTCAGCTTGGTGTGGATCATTGTACTGCAGTTGATTGGACGTCATTTTGCAGAGAAGTACTATTACATGCATTTATGAACAATAAGCAAGAATTAAGTGCACCTGATAAAATTGTTGGAATTGATGAGAGTAAATTTGGGAAGCAAAAATATCATTGCGGACATGCAGTTGAAGGAAAGTGGATTTTAGGAGCTTACAAAAGGGCAGTGGTTGTGGTGTGCTGAGGATGAGGACCAGTAGGTTATTAGTAATAACTGCCACCACCATGTAATGTTAGCGACCCTAGAATGGCACCTCTGCATGTTAACCATAGGCATACATAATGTTCATACATAATAGGTACTAAGCATTATATAATTGACCCTTACGCCTGTGCACACACACACCTATACACATGTGTATAAGAACCCTGGGGGATTGCACCTACATACAGTAATGCATGTATATAAGCAGCCTGGGGGACTGTACCTACAGTAGGACAGTACCTATGGTATGACCTTTGCATACTTTGGGGGTCTATAAACTTACTGTATTGTACCAATGTACCTATGTTATGTGTGTATGTATTTACAATCAGTTTTGTGGCAAATTAATGGCTTTGGCGGAAAATCAGCAGGTGGCCAATAACTCATGGATACTTACATCATTCAAATTTTTATTGCTATGAACTACCACGTAAAACAGGCAGCATATACATAGCATTTATAAAGCAATTTTTTGTATTTTGGTGCTTTTATTAAAATATCAATAAAACTGAAGTGCAAACTTTTGATGTGTGCAAATGAGCTACAGTGTATCTTACAACACAATCTGTGCTAAACACTACTGAGATTTTAATTTAATAAATGGCTTAAACAAAGATGTAAAAATGTTTACGTTATTTATGGAAAGTTTAACTTCTGTTTCACTTTGTTGTCAGCTTCAGATACTAGTGCGCAGGGAATTCATCCTTCATTTCTTGTGCATCAGCCATTAAAACTTATTACTCCCACTCATTTAAACCAAACCCATACTGACTGCAAGGCGGAAAAGCTAGCAATTCAAGTAAAAATGCGGTTTCATAAGACAAAAGTGTAAAAATCATAAGAATTTTTAACATAATTTTGTTATGAATCTACTAATTTACATAATTTTTTGTATATTTTTAAAAATTTCCTATTATTAAAAGTGTGAAGTCCTTTTTAAACATTATTTACCATAATATTTAAAGCTGAGTGTTTATGATTTTCAATAAAAATTTTACTTGTACAAATTGCAATAATCGCATTTTATAGCCTTCTTTTACAAAATACAAAATAAACTTCTTGTTCATGTGCAGATTGTTTTGGGATAACAAATAATTGACTTTTAAGAAAAGAATTTTTTAAATTTTCATTATATTATCTAGACAATTTGGACATTATTATTTGAATATTTGTTGAACGTGTTAAGACCGTACGTGGGCAGCAAGAAAATTCTGGGGGGGGGGTGCAAGATTTTTTTGAAGGTCAAAAAATGGCCTTAAAAATGGTGGTATGGCAATAAAACCACCATTTTTCGACGTTTCTCATCAAGCACTATCCATTGGCATCAAAAAATTGCAAAAAAACGAAAAAAATTTTCAAAAATTGAATTCTGGGGGGGGGTATTTTGATTTCTGGGGGGTATTTTCGTTTCTGGGTGGTGCATACCCCCAAACCCCCCACGCCCAGGTGTGGTTAAGACGGCACAGCATTAAAATAAGTTTCAAAATTTTTAATAATAGTCTTTACTAGTGATGTAAAAGATCCAGATTTTTACCCAGATCCAGATCAGATAAGATCGGGTTCAGATTTTCTGGCAGATCCAGATCCAGATCAGATAACCAGATCAGAAAATAGCCAGATCAGATCCAGATCGTTTTGCCAGATCAAAATTTAAAAAGATCCAGATACAGATACAGATCCAGATAAAAATATTTTTTGTGCAGCAATTTGTATTGCTGAAGAGGAGGGCGTAAAGCGCCAGAGCCCACATGGATTGGGGGGTCTCGGGCGGCAGGACTAATATAAGAGCCCCAGAGGGGTCTGGGGCAGAGCCGAGGAAAATTTTCATTCCAAAGCTTTTACATAAAAATGATATCAGTAAAAATTGTCTAAAAAGTAAAAACTCACAAGTTTAGACTATCTACCAATGGGCATGAAACTGAGGCATAAAAATGTAAAAATTATTACAACAGCTTTAATTGACAACTTTATAAACAAAACGGCATTAAATATTCACAGGAACGTGAGATGTCTGGAATTTGGCAACATTGTGGTTTAACAGGAAAAACATTCGATCGCTTATAAGGACGAAAGGGTGTATTATTTCAGGGGGATATCACTGTCAAATAACACAAACAATACATTTACCTAACAACACAAAATGCAATACTAAGAAGAAACCAGCTTAATTTCAATTCAGCAAAGAAAAACGTTGTTAAAATTCAGGAAAAATGACAGATGCACCTACTAAAACTATACATGTACAGCATAGAAATTCGGGGTTCAAGGTCAAATTTTTTTCAAATATCAAAAAAACGATAAAAATGGCCCATGGGCACTAAAAACGTTGTTTTTAGACGTTTCTCGATGTCGCGCATCGACTGAAACAACTTTTTCAACGAAAATGTTCCGAAAAAATTTATGATTTTCTCATTTTTAGGCAAAACAGTCTCTCAAAGGTCAATTCTGATGATAATTTCTGTGAAAAAACAACCTTCAATACATTTTTATCACTTAAGTTACTTTTCTGCAGAGCTTCAACAATTTTTCTGAAAGCAAAAAATTGGGGGTCAGCGGCACTTTATGGCCATTCTGGGGGGTCAGGTTGCACGGATCTAGGGGGTCAAAAACCCCAGCAGACCCCTCCCCCACCCCCGCGTGCATGGGTGATGTCTCAACAGCCTCAACAGTCCCAACAGCCCCACCGTCCGAACAGCCCCACCGTTTCGACAGCCTCACCTAAAATCCAACAGCCCCACCCGTCCCAACAGCCTCACCGGTCTCAACAGCCCCACCGTTCCAACAGCCCCAACCAATAATCACAACAGCCCCACCAATCCCAACAGCCCCACCAATCCCAACAGCCCCAAAAATCCCAACAGCCCCACCAATCCCAACAGCCCCACCAATCCCAACAGCCCCACCGTTCCAACAGCTACACCGTCCCAGCAGCCCCACCAGTAATCCCAGCAGCCTCACCATTACTGCAATCGCTATTATACGATGTAATAAAATCAGGCAATATTAATTTTTTATGAAAGATATTTTTTGACTATTTTCCGAATTCGTATATTTCATCATGACCATAAACGAGTGTTCAGGTTTACATTTTCAGAATAAGTCTACCTGAGAAACTGGTAGACCTGCTAGAATTGAAGCTTCAGCATTTGTGCGCAATCCAGGATTTCGCCTCATTTGAGTCATCTCGCAAGATTGGATTCCTGCTCGTTACGGTCTACTTTACACTGTCAGAAAAAATGAAAAATGTTCTAGTGAAAAAGGAAAGATAAGTGTTAGAATTCAATGAAAATCAAAACTTTCACGCTATCTGCTTCAAAATAGCCAGAAAATGTGGATTAGCAAAGTTTTTACGCTATTTTGACATTCATACCAGTTTTGAGGTCATTTTTTGGCTCAAAACTCCTTCTCCAGACCGGTCGTGCTGTGCATCTATGATTATAAGAGTGGAGCAGTTGGAACCAATATTGGCAGCGAACAAATTCTGTGGGTCTGGTTGGTTAAAGTGACCGAGAAATGTGCTAAAAATAAAATTCTGGTGGTCTAACATAATTTATGGAATTTTCAGAATTTTGGGTTTGGGGGGTTAAACTCTAAACATCCCTTCCCCCACGCTTATGTGTACTTGGGACAGTGCGACTGTTGGAACGGTAGGACTGCTGAAACGGTGGAACTGCTGGGAATTGGTGGGGCTCCTGGGACTGGTGGGGCTGCTGGGATTATTGGTGGGGCTGTTAAGACGGTGGAGCTGTTGGGAGGGTGGGGTTGTTGGGACGGTGGGGCTGTTGGGATTAATGGGGCTGTTGGGATTGGTGGGGCTGTTGGGATTGGTGGGGCTGTTGGGATTGGTGGGGCTGTTGAGATTGGTGGGGCTCTAGGAATGGGTGGGGCGTTGGGACAGGTGGACTGTCAGGATTTTTGGTGTGGTTATTGGGATGGTGGGGCTGTTGGGATGGGTGGGGCTGTTGGGATTTTTGGTGGGGCTGTTGGGATGGTGGGGCTGTTGGGACAGTGGGGCTGTTGGGACTGGTGGGGCTGTTGAGATACAATCCATGCATGTAAGGCTACAACTAATTAGATGACTTACCCACAGTAAATCGTAAAACATAAAGAATTCCATCGTGCAAAAATAACTTTCTGATCTGTTTAACCAGATATAACTTGACTAAACAGATCCAGATCCAGATAAAGATCGGGTTCTGATTTTCTGGCAGATCCAGATACAGATCAGATAACCAGATCAGAAAATAACCAGATCCAGATCCAGATGATCTGGATCTGGATCTGAATCTGGATAAAAAGATCAGATCCAGATGATCTTTTACATCACTAGTAACGACCAGACATGTTCGTGGGGTTTTGGAGAACCTAGACCTCCAGAATGGAAAAATGAAAAATTTTGCTGGGGAATTGAGGCAAAATTAAGTTCTGTTTAGATCATATAAATATGGAAAATTCCAAAAAAATTTGAAAAATCTAGTAAATTGAACAAAATATAGTCGACCGGCGTGAAGTACATAAAATTTGAGACTTTTGAGCCCAAAAAAGGAGTTGAAAACGCTTAGATTAGCTTACTGTACTTTTAACAGTTCTTACGAAAAATTGACACGTCCAGAATTCTATTTTTAATAATATTTTTCGGCAGTTTTTGGCGATTTCACCCTCTCCAGAATTTTTCGCTGCCCCTGTCTGGTCACAGCCACTTTGCGAGGTGTCGGTTGCCATTCTGGGGTGTCAAACTCCCCATTCAACTCTATGTATGATCGGCAAACCTGTTGGTTTTCCAACATGGACGGAAGCGTTTTTCTCAATTCGACGTTCTGTTTAATTATTTCGTCGTTTTGGGAGATTAATTTTGAGTTTGATTCGATCAATTGTTGGTTTTGTTCGAACAATCGCTCGACGGACGGTTGATAAGATGACATTTGAAGCTGGTTTGTTTCATAATTGCTGTTGTCGGTTAACCTATCGAAATTATTTTGTTCAATAGGCTCCAAAATCGTCGACAATGGGAGATCATCCTTCTCAACGGCTACTCCAGCTTCATCAGCTATCAAATCGTGATATGCATCTAAAAACACTGTTGCTTTCAGTCATGGCGCAAATTGCCTTAGTTTCCTCAAAAAATTCGTTTTTCTCCAAGCTGGGGCCAATCAATCGATTGGAATTCTCAGGTGCAAGTCCGAATACTTGAAATATTGAAATATTCACTTTCACTAAAGTTCAACTATCTAAGACCTGAGATTCCAATTGTTTCGAATCCCGAGTTTTGGAATTCCAAGTTTTTAGTTAATCGCAGATTTACTAAGAATCCCGCTCATAGTCAAGTCAAGAAATATAGGAACCTAAGAAAAACATGGAATTTCTCATCGAGTGCCTAGGCGACGTAACATTGTCTGCGTTTGATATTTTGTCTGAAAATTAGTAATTCTGAGTTCTATAGAGAAAACATTTTTCAATACTCGAAATTATAATGAGTGATTAAACTTTCATTGCCCGCACCGACTACATTAGCAAGAGTTCTTTTAATTATTCAGTTGTTTTTCAGAATCGTTTGCTTGCGATTTACGAGAATGCAAAAAGTTCTGGGGGTGCAAGATTTTTAAAAGGTCAAAAATGGCCTTAAAAATGGTGGTATGGCGAAAAAACACCATTTTTCAACGTTTCTCATCGCGCACTATCCATTGGCATCAAAAAATTAGGAAAGAACAAAAAATTCAAAAATTGAATTCTATGGGTACTTTGCATCAACAACAATTTTTAACACTGCTTTTGCATTGAATGCTAGCAATGTTGTGTATAGTAAAACTAAGTTATTCGACCTTCAATAGTGTAGCCTAGCTAATTTATGGGTTTCTGAT
Organism: Mermis nigrescens; assembly: GCA_036768485.1. NCBI lineage: Eukaryota > Metazoa > Nematoda > Enoplea > Mermithida > Mermithidae > Mermis > Mermis nigrescens. Next base: position 5,359,660 of record JAVLUZ010000157.1, on the reverse strand, counting down.
GATCAAAAATACAAATAGTGTTGCCGAAAATTTTGGAATATATACCGTTTTCATGTAGAATTTACGGCCTTTCTAGCGACAAACAGTTCGGAATTCATAAGTGGCACAAAGTGCCAAGAACTTCAGTCATTCTTTACCGCCCTAACATTTTGTAGCTCTGTGAATACTAATAGTCTGACAAAGCAGAGAGAAAACTGCGAATTACTATTTTTTGCCTGAAGATATTTTGAGCGATTCAGGCTTTTAAACGCAATGCTGGAGCTTTACAAAAAGAAAGAACAGTAACTGTGGCGCTATGCGCCGGAAAAATTTCAACGTTTTTGCACATTAAACTTAATTTATACCGCTTAAATCATACAGAACAGACAAATTAAGGCCGGCCTGAAACGCCGGAAATTTCTAAAAATTTCTAACCCCTTTTAAGTGGGTTGTTTTCTCAAAAATCTCCTTGCACATGTACAACGAGATTTTACGGCGGAGAGGACGTCTGGGGTGGCGAGCGGAGTCCGGGCAGGAGTCCCGGAAAATTTTGTAAAAAAACATTTCAATGTTAAATAGTAATGTTGAAATTTTCGCAAAATCGGCTAAATCTTCGCTTCTAAAGCAAGCCCAAAAACGCTTAAAATTGATGAACTCCTACATTGCACAACTGAGCATACATGCGTTTTTCGACCCCTGCTAATTACATAGCGCAGCAACGGGTCGCTGCCATTAAGATATAGAAAGATGAATCAATGAAAATTTTGTTCTTACCATTTTTAGGCCCATTTTTGGCCTTCTTATTAAAAAAATGCAGTTCAGAGAACAAGAAATGCGCAAAAACATAAGAAAATTTGGCCATTCCTTTTATTTAAAATAGGATTATGTGTCCTTGTAAAGAAAGACAAACGAAACAAAGAATAGACAAACTGGTTCACAAAAGACAAACAAAGGAGAGAATAGACAAACTCGTTCGCAATCATTTTCGCACAAACATGCGCAGTTTCATTCAATGAACAAATAGTGCATTAAATTACTAAAGTGATGTGAAGTGTTGGATTATTTTAGCTGATTCAGGCTTTTAAATTCATTGCATCTATTAGCAATAAATAATAATGACTTGGCGCGAAGCGCCAGAAAATTTTGACGTTTTTGCCTTCTTGAACTCAGCTTTCTGGAACACATTATTGCAACAAAAATCAACCATATTTTCTGAAAAATTCCTGGGGGCATGCCTCCAATGCCTCTCCTGGCTACGCCTATGGCTGATTGCATCTGGAACATCCATCAAGAGGCTTTGAACCAGGTCTCACTAAAACATTTGCGCGCACGATGTGAATAAAAGTAGCAGTTTAAATTTGTATAATGGTCACAGAAGTAAATGCATTAGAAAAAAGCGTTGCCAGCGGATAATTTCTTGTTTAAATTCGTTTACGGTAGAGAATAAGAAGAATTCGGCAAAAATGAAATAATGTAACTAAAGAGATGAATAATGGAATTTGGGTAGACCGTATGCGCGATATATTGTGACAATAGGAAATATTAGCAGACTCGCTTATTTAACATTTTACTTATTGATTACGTATATCAAATCACATTTACATTGTGATTCAATCGCAACTTTAGAAGCAATATGTTTCTAGGTTTCTAATCCAATTCTTAGCACATATTGCATACTGCAGTGCTAATTTTCCATTTTATATTAGGGGATTCGGGTACCTGGCAATTTCTACCCGGTTACCCGGGTATACCCGGATACTCGGGTATCCGTTCAGTACTGCAGTACCCGTTCGGTACCGCTGCAGCTCTAACTTCGCATGACTTCATGCATAAATTTTAAAACCATCGCGGACAATAAGCTGACAGATTGTGATTATAACATTGATTTGATACATAATTATCGTAATCCTTGGCTTACTGACGATAAAAATTCTTACAATTTATGCATGAAGTTATGTATGTGAAACAGACTATTAGTAGGTACCGAATTTCACAAAGTAAGAACTTACCCCCAACATCTGTTACAATTGCTTCGTAAAAGATGGACTTGCATTTGACGGAAACCGTCATTCCTTTTTCGAGATGAATTGACTGGTAATCCTTGATCTGACTAATTTTAACCAGTTCATCTTCTACACTTCCTCCAAGTCCAACCCACCGAATGTGACAAGTCATCGATAATTACGTCAACTGCGAACTGTTGCCAAGTTATTGTATCAGACTATTAAGATTTGGACTTAGGCACTAGTGTACTACAGGAATTTTTTTTGAAATTTTTTCGATGTTTTTTATCTCTGAGAATAGATTAAGTTGAAAAAGACAAAAAATGCTTTTTGCCTAGGCCACAGACAGCAAATTTTCTGCTTTTAATGTATGAAATTGTTGACATTTCAAAATTTCAGGGAATTTTGAATCGCTCAATAGTGAGTCGTCATGTCATGCGTGCCTATATGTGGCAGCAGGCACGTAGCTGGCTGTCCTGTTTTGGGGGACTAACACAAACTTTGGGAGGTCCGGGGTCCAAACAGGCCAAAAATAGCACAAAAATAACGTTTAAAAAGTATTATTTTTCCTTTTTTTTCTGAATTTTGGAGGGGGGGGGAAATCTGGACCCCCCACCCCCAGAGCTATGTGCCTGTCTGGCAGAGGGAGATCCAATTTTTAAGAGGCTCACTTGCTTGAATAAACGACGTCCTGGAAACAAGTACTTGGCAACAGTAAATGTTTTCAAAAAACACCCACGATTCAGAATTGAGCTGTTGTGTACCTATGTACATACTTAGGTACCTACATTTACAAACATACTGTAATTATTGTGTGGCCTGCACTGCACTGCTGATGATATGTTGGTAATTTATGATAGGTATAAATTATTATTTATGTCGAATTTCTCGAACCGAATTTGCCAGATGCGGATCTTTTGTCTTCTTTGCGCACCAAACACATACATATAGTTTTGCAAGTAAGTTTTGCCCAAATCAAAATATCATGGTGTCACTTCCCTAGACTGATGTGTTATCCAAGCCGTCCTAGGTAACATTGCTGCACGATGAAAAATATATATGTACATACATACATACATACATATTTGTATTTACGTGGGATTTTTTAATAAAAATATTTTTTGGATGTTGCCACAAAAGAACATTACAATAATCATTACCGAACACTCTAGAATAGAGAATAGTTTTTAATTAAATTGATTTATTCAGACGGAAAAGGCGGAAAACATTGAATTCAAGTGATATCAGACATGCACAAGGGGCATTAAGCTTAGAAATACGGGCTGGACTATCAGAACGGAACAATAGGATTGCGGAATGCAACAAAACGAAGAATAAAAATGGAAGTAAACTAAACATTTCCCTCAAACGCTTGAAATTATCCAGTGACCAGTTGTAAGCTACATATTTTAACATTTATACTAACTGTTTTTAACGCCATTTTGGCCCTCAAATCGTGCAGTATGATCGAAACGTGTTTTGGGATATTCGGGTCCAGAATGGCTACAGATCCCATCAAATTAGCTGTGATTCCCACGGTTGTCGATTTTTCAAAAATCATAGAAAGTGCCTTTTAAACGTTAATGATAATTTTTTGACTGAAAAAATGTCATATTTTCGACAGTAAATCAGATACTTATTTTCTTAGCACCAAAAATTCAAATATGAGGATCTATTGATTTTTGGTAGTACATCGGATTCTCGGCGAATCCAGACCCCTCTCGCCCATGTGGTCCCGTCTCGACTAATATCAAAATCAGCCTCTGCTTAAATCCTCAAAATGGGCGAATTGCAGCTATCGGAATTGAAAGTGTACCCATCTATACATTTGTGCAAATATATAATGTATTAGGTACCTATACGTATTTATTAAGCTTCATGCAGCCACATGTACATAATTAAATTACCTGTACTCACACTTATTACCTAACTTGAATTTGTGTTTGCAACTTAGGAATTCAATATTCAGATACAGCAGTACAGTGAAATAATGTCCGACAACTTTTTGAAAAACCTTGGAAAAGTCCGCGAAGTGGAATAGATTAAATTTTATATTACAAGTACCTACTTCATGTAGTTCATTTTATCTTATTATTTCGTACAAAAATATAACGTGCATAGCAGGTACATACTTATTATGTGTACCTATCACATAAAATAAAATATTACAAGAGAAAAATAGAAAATTGTCTTCAATGTTTCGCAATAATTGTGCACAATAAACATATGCGAATAGGTCTTATTCTTTGCATGAACACTCATTATCTTGAATTATAAAACAGATTCGATAATAATTTTTCAATTTTCTCCACGCTGGCCATGGCTATCCGGCACAGTTATAGAAGCATGTGCAGGCAGCTAAGCGTTGATGGTTTACCCCCCGAAAAAATTCTCCACTTCGTTTCAAATTTTTTTCTATGGACGTGGAGGAGTGTATTTCTGCGGGGGATTACTGCGGTATAGGCGAACTTGCCTTAGCAGTTCGCGGTAGCCATCACATAGCCGGCTACTAGTAACGCTATCTACGATAGTGCACTGTGGGCTATGCCTTCGGTCTTCCCACTTTTCCCCAATTTTCAATAATAAAAAACAATAAGATACTTGTCCGGTAGCATAGAGTTAAGTATATGATAATAGTAATTGTTTCATGCATACGGCTTGTGTATGTCGATAACATTCGATCTGAGATAAAAGTGTATCAGTAGCACGTTAATTTTGAATCTCCGTTCATTTTACTGTAATGACCTCTTGAGACCAATGTAGTTAGTGTTGTTGACAGTCTTGTTGGCCACCCCACTACGATTGTATAAGTTGCGTACGTTTTTGTTTTCTCTTTTGCGACCATTTTTTGCTGTCCGGCTATAGGCCATGGATTCTTCGTTCAAAATAAATTAGAGAAAACCTACCCAGGGGTTTTTTGGATATACCGAGGGTTAGGTCGGCTGTTCCCGACGTCGAGGATTATCAACTCCTCAGAGTGGACGGCCCGGATAAATCCCATATGTTCCGCTTCTTCATATTCGGAAATCATTAATTCTTTTCTCAAACCAAAAAATTGATCAAAAATATTATCTAATCTTTAAGGATGATTGATCAGAGTAAGAGCTACGGTGTTGTTGTTTTCATAGTCTATTGTGCTACACGCATTATTGGAACCAAAAACATTTCGAATCAGGCACTGATTAGAAAATAAGTTAAATATTCAACTTTAGCTTTGAGATAGGTCAACTGACCTCCGCGGCAAATTCCGAGATTAGGTAGGTAGCCTTGGGTCTTAGGGCGTAGCTGCTGAGATCACCCGACGAGAAGCAGCCATCAATATTAGGGCTGAGGGGATCGAAGCCGTAAGGTCTGTAAGGGTCCGAAAGATCGAAAGCTATCCAGGGCTGCTGCGATCGGGGCCAGCGCTAAGTGCAGGCTTAAGTACCCATGTTGCCTAAATGCAACTCTCGAAGGCAAATACACCCGTCCTATGTCGATTCATGTATACATAGGGCGGCTCTGTATTTACAATTGTTCAAAGTTAAAATATGTCAATACGAACTAATTTCTTCTGTTTCTCTCCAGTTCTCTATCATTTGGAATAGATACAGTAAAAGCTGGAGCAAAGTGTTTCAAAACAGTACATTCTAGAGAACATCTACCAAGCCCACATGCACATATTTGATTATTTAAGTAAATTTAGTAATTTTTGGTTTTGAAATTTTTAAACTTTTTTTCGTGCACTCAGATCTAAAGTTATCCTTATTTACGTATAATGTAAGATTTAAATGGTAAGCACCTGTATGTATATTCGTAGGTAACTACCTATCAATTATCCATGCAATTATTTATGTAATTGGTTTGTGTGAAATGTAGTACATCCTTACTACAGTATCTAGCTCATAAATAGGCGGAAGTCGAATTTTGGTGGGTCTGGAAGGTGTTCCCTCAGGAAATTTCCAAAAAACTAGCCAATTGAGCGATCTAACCCTCAATCCCCACCCAATTAGATCATGCATAGGTTTTCATAATCTGTTTTGCAGATGCTTGTTCCCTTCACTAACCTATCACCTGTTTCACACAAGTTTTGACATGCAATTAACAGACCTACAAAAATACTTTTAAGCTAGCAGATCGCTATTAAAGGAATTTGTACCAATATTATTATAGTAATCTGTCCGCCTTAATATATGAATATTTTTAAAATTTATGCCCAGTCATGTAAAACATCGTGTGATTTAATTTAATATCCGACAGCTTATCCCCGCTTCCCGAGCTTTCTCAAGGAGATAAAATTGTACATTATCCATGATGCTAAACTAAAATTCGAAGCGGTAGACTCCTCGGTGGCTTAGTCAATGCCCAACGAGTCATTTTTATTGCTATGCGTATCAAGCTAGCTTCTAGCAGATTATTTAATGAACATCAATTGCTACAGGACAATCTGCTTACATATGGAGCATATTATGAAAATATCGTCCGGTATACAACGGAAGTATACATAATTTTATGAATCTATGCATGTGTAGATACATATGTAGGCATATACATTAAAGAAAAGAGTCGATTAATAGCATATCATTTTAAGTAGTCGTGTGTGACGTGAGCTAAGTAATGAGTCGTTTTATGCACAATGTCCAAGCCATGGATCACAAGCCCGAATTTTAATTTTCTCTGGATTAATTAGGAACATTCGACATAAAAAGTAGCACAGATGTAAATTTTAAAAATTGACTCGCTCGCAATAATATAGAAACAATAAAATATATCACAAGTTGTTGTAGGTTTAAAATACAAGCACAACAGGCGGACGAAATGAAACCAAAGCTCGCAATAAAATACTGAACAATCATTGAAATGAAAAATAAAATCTTCTTGTGGTCCACATTAAGATTTGGGAAATCATAAATTAATAATTGAGACGAATTAATTTCATTGTCATTCCTGAATAATCACTAATAATTATCAAATATCACGTTTTAAACACTATAACATAATTAAATGAGAAATCCCGGCTTGCAGCAGGGAAGGCAATTCTTGCCTGGCTACATTACTGCTGCTAACGCTCGTGAGAAAGTTTTTAAATTGAAAGACTCAGAAAATATGTATTTGTTTACCTTTTATGATTATTAATTGGAAATTCTGAGAAATTTAAGCTTTCTATAGCGGTAACAGCAGTGTTCTGTATTTGCTCCTTAGTCTTGTACTTTCGCTTGAGCATTCCTGGTCCACTTGATTCATTCCGTATTTATTGATTTTTGTACACAACAATTAGCGTGAAAAAACACGATTAAAGTACATTGTCAATAAGTTTGTTGAGCTTGACTGCAGTCCACATGCGTTTTGTTACAGTCCACATACACTTTATTGCGGTCCGCTGCAGTCTGCTTAAGCTTTGCTGAGGTCCATATAAGCTTTATTGGAGTCCGCTACAGTCCGCTTTAGCTTTGCTGAGGTGCGCATAGTTTAAAGGATTCAAGACAAAAAACGAAATTTCTTCAGCTACCCGCTAAGCAGGAGGAACATGCTAATTATGCCTAAAATGTGCCCTGACCTTAATTTTACAGATCCTAGTTTACTTTGTTTCTATACACCCAATATTGCGTTATTTGCAAAAGTGTAAAGTTTAAAATGAGAAGCACTTTTCCACCCATAGCATTGGGTATCAAACAATTTGCGGAGGGCCAATTTTTTTGAAAAAAATGTTGCTCCTGAGTTATACATTACGAATCTGAAATTAAAATTTCTTTCACTCAATGGTTGTTGCACAAAAGTGTAAAGTAAACGAATTTTTTAATTGTAAGCTGCCCTAAAAAATACCTAACTTAATTTTGGTTTCTGTGCAGTCCAATAGTTTTATAATGTAGAGGGTTGTTACAACATCTCAAAACCCACAATTTTTTTTCTCTTTTAGCACAATATTTCTTGATCTGTGATTGTTTTAGTGTAGAAGGTTCGAGATCAAAAACAAAATTTCTTCAACTACTCCGCCAAGTAGGCGGAGCATGCTAATTATGCTTAAAATGTACCCTGATCTTAGTGTTACAGATCCTAGTTTATTTTGTTTTTACATACACCCAATATTGCGTTATTAGGACAAGTGTAAAGATTACACTGAGAAGCACTTTTCCGCCCGGTTAAAAAACGTTGCTCCTGAGTTCCAGATTACGAATCTAACATTAAATTTCTATACACTCAATAGTAGTTGCACAAAAGTGTGGGTTTTTTTACTGTGAACGTGTCCTGGAAGCTTATATAGCCTAATTTTGGTTTCTGGGCATTCCAATTGGTGTTATAACGTAGAGGGCTATAATATCTCAGAATATAAAATTTTTTTCTGTTCTAACGCAATATTTCTTGATCTGTGATCATTTTAGTGTAAAGGGTTCGAGACAAAAGAATTTCTCCAGCTACTTGCACCCCCTGAATTTTGGCACTGATGCCTATGGACATATGGCCTGAATTATTAAATGAAAAAAGGGAACTAGCAAAGAAAAATGCTCCGATGGAACAAAAAGATAAATATACTTGAATATCTTCATTGCTAAGGCTGTAAAAGGAGGGGACTAGAGAAAATTTTTCTATATGCGCAGAAGCCATAGGAATGTGCTCAACAGTAAGACTTCCCCTAAACAAAGCAAAAATCGAAGTATATTCTGCGGCGTGTGAAAAATGAAGTGTAGTCACAAAGCGTATTTAAGTGTTTCGTAAAAGAGCATTGAAGACACTTTCATCACTATTAAATAATCAATGTTTTATTTATTCAATGAAATCTTGACCTTCCACAATGCTCTGGAGTGAAAGATAATAGTGTAAACTTCACACCTACATGGCCAATTTTTTCGAAATAAAGTACCTAATCAAAATACTCGCCATCGTAACCGAAATTACTACGGAAAATCTGCAGAAACGCGAATAGGCCGAAGAATATACTTCGATTTTTGCGTTTTTTAGGGAAGTCTAACTGCTTAGCACATTCCTATGGCTTCTGTGCATATAAGAAATTTTTTATAGTCCCCTCCTCTTACATCCTTAGCAATGAAGAAAATTCAAGTATATTTACCTGTTTTGCTCCATCGGAGCATTTTCTCTGCTTAGGTATCATGTATAGTCTGTTTCATTTAACTTTGACGGTTTTCTTGAATTTAATCCACAGGGCTACACAAATGGTCTACAATGGTGGTACAGTCATGTCATGTGACTTTAAAATGACAAACGTCTTCCCATAAATCCATATAATGTAGAAACTCACAACTACTGTGCTACTAAACCACTTTTGTAGGCATTGTAAATTTTTTTCAGAAATCTTAAAGCTATAGTCTGTTTCATTGAACTTTGAGGTTTTTGAAAGTTTGAAGCGACTACAAAAGTGTTTTAATCTAATACAATAAATATGACATTCTACAGTATGTCGAGTCATATAGAGACGTATGCTTGTGTTAAGCCGCGTTAACTGCATCAAAAGTTTAAAGCGCTTTTGTAGCCTGATTCTTGCAGAAAAAATTCAGAAAAAAACCGCAAAGTTAAATGAAACAGACTATTAATGAAATGGATTATCATAGGTAGCGCGTTAGCGCGTACCTATAATATACTTGGGTACCCCCAACACCTGGGCACTCCCCTACAGCTATAACGGGACACTTCTGGAAGGTGCGGTTTTTTTTAAAAGAAAGATAATAAAAAAATTCGCTGCCCGTGTTTTTTTGTTTTTCTTGAAACTCAAAATTGACTGTGTAAAGAAGGTGTAAAGTTTTTGTGTAACGTTATAACATAGGACAAATTTTGGGACCTTTTTACTGCGGCATGTGGACAACTGAGTATTGATGACTCGAAGGATTGAACAAAATAGAATAATAGAGGGATGAATTCTACAGATGACAATTTTTTTGTTTTTTGAAATTCGCATTATTTATCGAACGGCAGTGTAAAGAGTGCGAAAATCTGGGGGTGAAAAAGCACTTTTTGGTCGAGTTTTCAACCTTCCTATGTCCGATACTAACTCCGGTTATGAGGTTTTTAAAATGTTTTCTGACAGAAATGTAGAGCGGATCAAGGGCTACATTCTGCATATAAGCAAAGTCTTCTATGCTCTATGGTGAGTTAGATCCTGGGGTTTAAAGTTTACACTCTAGTGGATGGTGTAAAAAAATGGATTTTAACTAAGATTTCTCTGCCAAATTTTTCCGCTTATGAGTCAGTGCAAATCGAAGACAGCATTAATAAAGTGCCTCACAGGGGCTAAACATCGCAGCAAACCGCATTTAAAAAAACGCAATATTGAGTTATTTATGGGGGTGTAAAGTTCGAAATCAGAGGTAAAAAATGGGCTAAAAAACACGTTTTTTCCGAAGTTTGATTGATAAATCATGCCAAATAATTTTTGCAACAGAATTTTGGCACACAGGAATGTACTACGATTTAAAAGCTACAAATTGTACCAAACCGAATTTCTTTAAACTCAATGGGGAGTTCGGTACGGAATTTTAAAGTTTACAGTGTTCTAAATGGTGGAAAATACGTTTTTGTTGCGTTTTTTGTTCGCCACTTTCTCCGTCCAGAAGTCGGGATAAGTCTAATAGAATAAAAATAAAGTGCTTTATATCGGGTGCATGTCAAAGCAAATTGTCTATACATTAATATTTAGCGAGTGTAAAGTCAAAAATTTGGAGTTTTAAATGCGTTTCTGTCTTGTTTTTTCTGCCTGCTTCTCCGGTTACGAGTCAGGGACACGTTTATCAAGTCTAGAAATGGACCAGGAATCAAATTTGATATGCCAGTCTGGCGCATATGTTTACACTCTACGGTGTTGTAAAGTAGTTTACACCAATTGTTAGTTTGCCCATAGAACATTATGTAGACTTAATTTTTTCATAAATATTAATCGTAATATCGGAACAATATCAAAATTACGAATCTGACTAAAATCTTCTTTACACTAGGTGTTTACATGAAGTTTACACTACATATATATTTATCTTCGTTTTTGAGCATTCCTGAAACCTAATTTTTTCTTGGAGCCTAGAAGTTTTCAAAGGATCAAATGTGAGACGTCACGTAGGTGCGTTTGTTTACATCCAACAGTGATGTAAAGTAGTTTACATTCATTGTTTATATGTCCTCAGACCATTGTAGAGACATAATTTTTTCATGAATGTTGATCATAATATCCGAGTAATTTTTTACACTGCATGTTAGCCTTTGTTCTAGAGCATTGCAAAAATCGAAATTTTTCCTGAGATATAAAAATTTACAGGGAATGAAATATATACGTCAATTGGGCGCGCTTGCTTACACTCAGCAGTATTGCAAAGTGGTTTAAACCTAATGTTTATTGTCTTTAAAACATTATGGAGACTCATTTTTCCATAAATGTTGAAAGAAATATCGGAGCAATATCAAAATTACGAATCCGACTAAAATATTCTTTACGCTATGTGTTTGTGTAAAGTTTACGTTACGTGTTAATCCTAATTCGATAGACTTGCAGAGACTTTGTAACTGAAGTCAAGAAATTTTCAAGGATTCATATGTGAGACATCAATTAAGTGAGTTTGTTTACCCTCAAAAGTAATCTAAAGTGATTTAAAAATTATGTTCAAGTGTCCTTAGATCATTGAAGAGATGTAATTTTGTCTTAAATGGGTTGCATTAAAGTTAAATCTTTCTTAGCCGTGTTTATAATATGTTTCACAAAATCTTGCACATGGAGAGCTATCGTTTAATTGATGTAAATTGCCTGCAAAAGTGGTTTAAAATGAACCAGCAATCACACTACTGTGCACAGAAGTCGACAAAGATATACAGCTTTATTGTAATCATGTACATTAATAAGCCGTAAACTGTTAGTATTCTCTACACCTAGTAGTTGTGTAAAGTTTGCACTATTCATTTGTTGTTAATATGTAGTCTATACTACAAATTTATTTTACTACCAAATCAAAGCGTTAGTGTTCCTTACATTTGATATTTGCGTGAAGTTTTTGAATTTTTGCCGAAAATCTTTGCCTTCTAATTTACCAACATCCCGCCTTTTCCATTTTCTTGAAGTTTAAAATCTTTTATAATTCTCTCATAATTTAATGGTAGGTTTTAACTTTAAGTTTCTCTTGGTTTACAACTCTCGCTTAGCAAGCTCATTTTTCAAAACTTTTTCATAGTGATCAGATTAGTTGCGTTTAGTTTGGAATTGGTGGACGGTCGTTATTTTATTACTCGGCTTAAATAAACCAAGTGATTATCTTTTGATTATTTTCTTCATCGCAAATTCAAACACCCAATTTTCAATTTGAAAATTGACCCAATTTTCAATTTGAAAATTGATCCAATTTTCAATTTGAAAATTGAAAATTGGGTGTTTTCAATTTCAAAATTCACAACACATTGTGCTTGTGTATTGATTGAGTGAGGATTTGCAATGTGAATTCGTTGGTTAAATTTTTGTGCTTGATTATAAGTGAACTGCACATTAAGAAGAAATAACTTAATGCAGTTTTAATTTGAAAATGGATGGTGTCAATAAGGTTGTCTTGTTTAAAAAGGATAATGCTGATGTTAAGAACAATATTGTTTTCCGCGTTCTTGGACTGTTGTCATTATTGTGGCATGTTACTGATTGTGTTTACTGACTGATGTACTGAAATCACGCAAATTAAAAGTAGTGTACTAGCAAAGAAAAATGCTCCGATGGAACAAAAAAGATGAATATACTTTGAATTGTGGATTATTATGGATGTAAAAGGAGGGGACTAGGAAAAATCTACCTTAAGTCGGAAAATCTGCTAAAAATCACACTTTCTCTAAGCAACGCAAAAAATCGATGTATATTCTGCGGCCTCTAAAAAAGTGTCTTTTGTAAATAATGTTCGAAGTTTCAGATAAGAGTGTATAAACGAAATCTATCAAGGTTACTTTTTTAAATTGCTGGCACCTGATTGATAGAAAAGTAAGAGGTATTGTATTTAAAGTTGTTTTGTTTTATGAGCATTATAGCAAGCAAAGCAGGAGCCGATTGATTAGTGCACACAATCGTTTCGGGCATGCTAGTGTATCTACATTAAGTCTGTTTCAAGTCAGCTTACGTGTTTCCTACTGTTTTTAACCAACCATGTCTTCAATTGTCTTCGATGTTTGCTATTTCTTTCAATTGGCTTGGAAGACTGTTAGTTTACTTAATATCATTTCCCATAGCTACTGCATAGCTAACGTGCTGCTGTTTCAATCATTGTTATGGTTGAATATTTATTTTAATCTGTTGGCCGCAGAATATACATCGATTTTTGCGTTGCTTAGAGAAAGTGTGATTTTTAGCAGATTTTCCGACTTAAGGTAGATTTTTCCTAGTCTCCTCCTTTTACATCCATAATAATCCACAATTCCAAGTATATTCATCTTTTTTGTTCCATCGGAGCATTTTTCTTTGCTATTAGGTACATATACCTACCAATGTAAATAAGTGCCTATATTGATATGCATAAGTACATATAGTCTGTTTCATTTATTCGAGAGCTTTTTAGTCAATTCTTTTAAGGGCTACAGTAAGCTAAACAAGACGAATTACTGTACTTCAGCAGATCAGCTCAGTGAGGGCGAGTGGCTAGAATTCTTCCATTTTTAATGCACTAATACGCCCAAATAAATTTGATTTAGGCATTTAATCAGTGCTGGGACATACTACAGTAAGTGCGCTAAACAAAAAGCTATCGGCTGGAATCGAACCCGGGGTGCTTCGGCTGCAAGCAAGAGGTTTTACCACTGAGCTATGCGGGAGTTTGCGGCGTTTCTTAACATCTCAGTAGATTGTGTTTAAAGTGTCGACTCAGGATAAAATGAATAAGCGATTTTTATCAGCAAGTTAATTGATCTGCTGGAAGACGAGAATAAATTATGCCGCAAAAATGTTATTGAAAAACCCTTCTTTGCTACGTAGCTAAAGTGAGATCTAGCGACTTACAGTAAATAAGAAATAAGGGGTTACTGTAACCTCCGAAAACATTTAGTGAAAAAGCTCTCGGATAAATGAAACAGACTATACCTTCCTACCTACCTAATGTTTGTATGTATGAGTTCAAATTTTATCCATTTTTCAAAGCGCATTGACTTCGCTCGGCAAACATATTTTCTTATTACTGTAGCATTCGGTTTCTTCATTGCTCCCTCGGAAAACTATTCAAAATTTGTCCCTACTCCGCCGAGCAAGGGGAAAATTCTAATGCTACATTACTACGTAAATCTGTATTCCGAGATTGAAAAAACATTAACAATGATCATAACAAACATTTGTGGACAAATAGAAAATAAAGAAACACAATCAAAATTATAACAGAACGATAGGAATACGTAAACAACTTAAGGTAAAAACAATCGGTGATTTGCAGAGAAATAGGTAATAATAGCGCGTGACACAATAAAAACCGTTACAGAGCGATGGAATATATTATCATGATTAAAAATAAATAAATAGGAGAAGCAGGTGCATATCTTCACACAATAAGAATTAAGATCAAGGTTACTGTATGCTGTGCACCGATACAGGGTTGCCAGGTGCAGGAGAATTCTCCTGAATTCAGGATTATCTAAAATTTTCAGTGGCAGGAGCAGGAGAATAGGCTTTTCAGGAGAAATTTCAGGAGAAGTTGTAAACATGCAGGAGAATGCAGGAGAATTTTAAAATGTCAGGAGAATTCAGTGGAATCCAGAAAATCTAGGAGAATTCAGGAGAATTTTCAGAACTTAAACAGCAAGTTAAAATGATTATCATACATTAACCTTCTTACTGTACTTACTGTAGTTAGTTAGTTGTATATAATTTTATACTTAGATTTTTCACATTAAGAATTTATTTCGTTCATAGTTAAGACCGCCGTTTTTTCCCACTTTTTGCTCTATTTGTCAACCAAAATTTTGGGGAATGGAAAAAATTTTTGGGCTTGGTTGGCATTCGTGGAAAATTTTTGTAATGTTAAAAATGCGTTTTGAGAGTTAAAACTTCAAAAATTTTTCGGCGCTTCGCGCCGAATTGATTAAATTCTTACTTATTAGTAATCCTTAAGCCGCGCCGCGCCATTTTTATCGACAGTTGCATGTATTCGGTTAATTTTTGTAATGCAAAAATGCGTTTCAGAGAGGTGAAACTACAAAAATTTTTCGGGCCGAATTGATTTAATTCTTACTTGTTATTGATGTCTAAGCCGCGCGGCGCCAATTTGCAGCAGTTTTATCGATAATCTGGTCCTAGAACTCCACTACGATTGAAAATTCTTACCTTCTGCACAGTTTTTGAAATGCAAAAATGATTTAGATAACTAAAATTTCGAAATTTTCTGGCGCTTCGCGCCATTTGATAAATTATAGTTCTAATTGTCAAAAACGACTTTAGAATTGGCTAAAATGCTTTACTGAAGGAAGGAAATTCAACTTTCAACATAAATAACGCATACTGATCGTGATATTCTTGTAGAGCGCGAAATTTTTATACAAAAAGTGCATCAAACACCGCTATTGCATGTGTACATAAAATTTTCCACTTAAAAACACTGATTTTTCAACACAGGCGCTCAGCAATCGTGTAGCTGGTTCACATATGTATTTACATAGTCATATTATAAGGGCGTATGTGTGCGGTCGATAGCATCTGAGGAAACGAGAGAAAGTTGCTGGCAGTCGGATTCGAAACGTGGACCCCTTGCTCTAAAGTCCAGAACCATAACCAATCAACTAACGCTGGTTAATTTCGATAAAGATTGCAAGGTATTCGTGATGTTTTGCTGGTTTACCAGCCGATCAGGCTTAGGCTTAGTATCATGGACTGACCAAAATGTTGGTGCCAGCGTTTAAAATAAGCCTGAGTAATGGGATGCAACGAGTGGAGCGAGCGAAGCAAACGACGCGAGTTGCATCCCATTACTTAGGCTTATTTTAAACGCTGGCACCAACATTTTGGTCAGTCACATGAATCTACTGGAAAAATCTGATGACTGCCTTATTTGTTTTCGACTTGACTCAAATCAAACTAGTTAGGTGGCAGCTTTCACCGGATACTACTTGCTGTATACGTACCTATAATGTGGCTATCTTAATACATATGTGAACCAGCTACACCAATGCCCAGGCGCTCTATTTTGAACGTTTTTAGACCTCCCAAAAAATGTGGAAAAAAGTCGGAAAAAGTGGAAAGAAATTTTGGGTTCAATCTATAATGTCAACCAAATCGCTGGGAAAAAAACGGTGGAAGACCTAAGTGTTAAGTTATAACTATATAGTGCTGGCCTCTAAAAAAAAACCAGTCGATTTGTAACCTAAAAAAAAACCACCCCTTTTTTCCATAACCAAAAGGAGATGACTGATGATATTATACTGGCGAACAAGCTATGCCATGAGGATCACAATTGACCCCTGGTCGCTTTCCGGATCATTCAGAAACTTGAGATATAAATTTGTCGAAAAGTTCCTAAAAGTTGCCATTTTTATGATTTTTTTAAAGCATTTTTGAGGGTCAGTATTTCTACCCATATTCATATTTGTTGGAATCTTTTATGTTTTCACGTTAGGCTCCCTTGCAGACTAATGTCAGAAAAAAATTTAGTTCTTCTATGTCATCCACATAGCTACAGTATACCTTCAAAGCCAAACCTAAAAAAACCAGTTGTAACCTAAAAAAAAACCAGCGCCAATTTTTACAAAACTTAGCAGGAATGTGCCTCGTAGCACCTTTCATGATGCCTGATATTTATTTTTCACAAAAAATAAGAATCACCCCAAAAACTGCCAAAAAAGTTCGATTGTAACCTAAAAAAACCACTGTAACCTAAAAAAAGACCAATGCTAAGTATACGTTGCCATAGCAACGAAATTACTTTTCATCAAGTTGCATAATTTTGCACTGATTTCTTGCAGAGGATGTAGAAGAGACTTACTTAGAGTCTTTTTTATCAATTGAAGACTGTATTTGTGAAATTTATAGAACTTTTAATAAAATTCAGAAAAAATTATTGATTTTCATATAAATGTGATAAAATGAACGGAAATATCGTGAAAAATGATTTTTTTTCATAATTGTGATTTAAGGTCAATTAACTGTTTCACGCTGCCAACCATGCACTTCGCATAACATTTTGGGGGTGGTTTTTTTAGTTCCCATGGTTTTTTTTAGGAAAAAGTGGTTTTTATTCAAAGTTTCGTATTTCATGCAAGCTTGCTATGAAATATGGCGCTTAAAAATTCTTCCATGTAGCAAGTTATAGGCCTAGGGCAGCTGTCAACAATAGATGTTTGTTGACTTCTTCAATGCTATTTGTTCTGAAGTTATAAGCCAAAAACATGAAAATGGTTTTTTTAGAGGCCGAGCACTATATCCAAATAAGTTTCGTGCTTCCGTAGTAAATCATTCATTCATTCATTTATTTATTCACTTAATATCACGAAGTGCAGAAATACATAGCTTTACACACCGTCTAATTGTTTTTATCAGTTTCATAGACGTTTGCAAAGTGCCTATAAACATTTTTTTGATATATTTCAAAACGTAGGGATTTGCTTGTTACTGAAGTACATACAATTAGTAATAAAGTATTATTTATTTTTTCAAAAGACATTGCAAACAGGGCTCTTTCCAGAAATTTTTGATGATGTAAGTGAACTGAAAATTGGCGGTCACCATAGCTGGGCAAGCCTTAAAGTCTCAGCTGGTACCGGAGCCCAATTTTTTGGTTGGTTGCCTAAGTCAGAAAAGTGGTTGAATTTTTAACATGTTAGTCTTGCTTCCACGTAAAGTTGATTCATAATTTCACGCCAAGTCGCACTATTTCCCGCGACATAATTTTTTAATTAAAAATTGTGTGTCAAAATTAGTATGGTGTAAAAAAATAGTGCAATCGATAATTTGCATAGCAATTATGTTTAAAAACTCATTACTTTAGTAACGATTGACCTTTAATCATGAAAAGACATTCACCGCCTTTAATATGCTTATTTTTTATGCAATCCATTGTATAAAAATAAAACTTCTACAGAGTTCCTCATTTTCATGTCGTCAAATAGTATATACGTCTTCATTTCATATATAAATCCTGCTTGAAATGCACGAAAATTGTCAAAATTCAGCACAACCTCTGAACATCAATAACGAATAATAAAATTAGATCAATTCGGCACGAAGCGCCGGAAAATTTTGAGATTAAACCTTTGTGAAATGCAATTTTGCATTACAAAAATTGTCCGAATTTGGCGCAGCTTAAGCATCAAGAACAAGTAATAAAATTAAATCAATTCGGCGCGCCGGAAAATTTTTAGATTCCACCTTTCTGAAACGCAATTTTGCATTACAAGCGTTGTCCAAATTTGGTGCGGCTTAAGCATCAATAACGAGTAATAAAATTAAATCAATTTGACGCGAAGCGTCGGAAAATTGTGAGATTTCACCTTTTTGAAGCGCAATTGTGCATCACAAAAATTGTCAGAATTCAGCGCGGCCTAAACATCAATAACAAGTAATGTATGTATAAAAGACTAACATTTATTTACACATAAAACAGGTGGACAGACAAGTATGTATGTATTTTCAATACATCGATGTGTAGAAGATCTCAAAAATACATCATGTGTTTTATTTTGATCTGACGAATTATTATTTTCTCTAAATTAGGCATTACTTACTTAAGTATAATCTCTGAAATATGCATCACTTACGTACCGATTTTTAGAGAGCCCAGTAACTGATTCGGTTGCCGGGATTTATAAATCGGTTGTTGGGATCTAAAAAATGATTGCTGAGCTCCGGTTGCTGGACCCCAAAAATCGGTTTCTGAGGTCTCAAAATCGATTGCTGGGGTCAACACATCAATTGGTGGGATCCAGAAATCGGTTGCTGGGGTCTTAAAATCAGTTCTTGGCTCCGAAAATCGGTTGCTGGGGTCCTAAATCATTTGCTGGGCTCCAAAAATCAGTTAGTGGGGTTAAAAATCGGTTGCTGGGGTCTAAAAACCAGCTGGTGGGCTCCAAAAATCGGTTGCTGAGGTCTAAAAATCGATTGCTATGGTCAAAAAATCAGTTGGTGGTGTCCAAAAATCGGTTGCTTTGGTCTGAAAACCGCTTGGTTGGCTCCAAAAATCGGTTGCTGAGGTCTATAAATCGGTTGGTGAGCTCCAAAAATCGGTTGCCGGGGTATACAAATCGGTCTGTGAGCTCGTAAAATTGATTGATGGGTCTTAAATCGCTTATTGGGCTTAAAAATCGCCTGCTGGGTTCCTAAATCCGTTATTGGGGTCCGAAAATCAGTGGCTAGGGTCTAAAAGTTGGTTGGTTGGCTATAAAAATCGGTTGCTGGGGTCTGAAAACCGGTTGGTTTGCTCTTAAAATCGGTTGCTGAGGTCTATAAATCGGTTGGTGAGCTCCAAGAATCAGTTGCCAGGGTCTAGAAATCGTTAGTGAGCTCGAAAAATTGATTCATGGGTCCTAAGTCGCTTATTGGGCTTAAAAATGGCTTGCTGGGGTCCTAAATCCGTTACTGGGGTCCAAAAATCAGTTTCTGGGGTCTAAAAATTGGTTGGTTGACTTCAAAAATCTGTTGCTGAGCTCGAAAAATTGATTGATGGGTCCTAAATCGCTTAAAAATCGCTTGCTGGGTCCTAAATCCGTTATTTGAGTGAGAAAATCAGTTGCTGGGGTCTAAAAGTTGATTGGTTGGCTGTAAAAATCGGTTGCTGTGGTCTGAAAACCGGTTGGTTGGCTCCAAAATCGGTTGCTGGGGGTCTAGAAATCGGTTGATGAGCTCGAAAAATTGATTGATTGGTCCTAAATCGCTGATTGGGCTTATAAATCGCTTGCTGGGGTCATAAATCCGTTATTGGGGTCTGAAAATCAGTTGCTGGGGTCTAAAAAATTGGTTGGTTGGCTATAAAAATCGGTTGCTGGGGTCTGAAAACCGGTTGGTTTGCTCTTAAAATCGGTTGCTGAGGTCTATAAATCGGTTGGTGAGCTCCAAAAATCAGTTGCCAGGGTCTAGAAATCGTTAGTGAGCTCGAAAAATTGATTCATGGGTCCTAAGTCGCTTATTGGGCTTAAAAATGGCTTGCTGGGGTCCTAAATCCGTTACTGGGGTCCGAAAATCAGTTTCTGGGGTCTAAAAATTGGTTGGTTGACTCCAAAAATCTGTTGCTGAGCTCGAAAAATTGATTGATGGGTCCTAAATCGCTTAAAAATCGCTTGCTGGGTCCTAAATCCGTTATTTGAGTGAGAAAATCAGTTGCTGGGGTCTAAAAGTTGATTGGTTGGCTGTAAAAATCGGTTGCTGGGGTCTGAAAACCGTTTGGTTGGCTCCAAAAATCGGTTGCTGGGGGTCTAGAAATCGCTTGATGAGCTCGAAAAATTGATTGATTGGTCCTAAATCGCTGATTGGGCTTATAAATCGCTTGCTGGGGTCATAAATCCGTTATTGGGGTCTGAAAATCAGTTGCTGGGGTCTAAAAAATTGGTTGGTTGGCTATAAAAATCAGTTGCTGGGGTCTGTAAACCGGTTGGTTGGCTCCAAGAATCGGTTGCCGGGGTCTAAAAATCGGTTGCGGGTCTTGTCCGGGGTCAAGAATCGCGTTAGTGAGCTCCAAAAATCGGTCGCTGGGGGCTAGAAATCGGTTGTTGAGCTCCAAAAATCGGTTGCTGGGGTCTAAAAATCGGTTAATGGGCTCCAAAAATTAGTTGAACCCAGGAGCAATTGATTTTTAGAGCCATCCAACCGATTTTTAAACCCCAGCAGCCGATTTTTGGAGCCCATCAACCGACTCTAAGACCCCAGCAACCGATTTTTGGAGCCAACCAATCAATTTTTACACCAAAAAAAGTTGATGTACAAAAGATAGGGTGCAACTGGTGGACCATCCGGCTGGTACCGAACTTGCTCCGGCTGGTACCCGGTTGAACCTGGTTGAACTGCTTGCCCAGGTATGGCGGTCACTGTTTTAAGCACAGAAACTGTTCTTTTGAATAATGAAGATAACAGGCAAGAGATCAGAATAAAATAGTTGGGTGAACCAAGGTAAATTGGCCTGAGCATGCTTGATATGCATGTGTACATACAATTGTAGATCTGCTGTACAACCTTTCCTGCAGAATATGAGCCAGGAGAATTTTCAGGAGAATCAAAATATTTTCAGGGGAATTGCAGGAAAATTTTTCCCCAATTTTGCCTCTGTGCAGGAGAATCTGAATTTTGGGACCTGGCAACACTGCACCGAACCGAACGCCTTCAGTACATGGCCGTGCACCGAACCAGTGTCAATAATATTGCACATGGGACATTATTTACAAACAAAAACCTGCAACCTTGAATGCAAATAATATGACACAAGTGTACTACTAAACTATTTGCAGTCTAGGTCGCTGGTTTTTGACTGATATATATCTTTTTGTATGATATATCATTTGGGCTAAGCCTAAGACTATGGTACTTTTAGAAAGGGAGCAAAACGAATACGGAATGCTAAAATTTTTTTGTTAAAATGGTAGAACATGATAAATTGAAGCGTGGAAAAAATTAGGTGAAAATCTGAGCCATACTTGCAAAGTTGTAGGCAACTCTCGATTTGAGTTTTGGGTGGGCGTGGGACGATTAAATGGCTCGATCTAAGGACTTATATATTTGTCAGAAATAAATAATATAGGCTGAAATTAGGGAAGGAAGCATAGAAATGAAGGAGGAAAAAGAAAAAAGGCACGGAAAGCTGTTTGAAATTTTAAGAAACTTAAAAAAATTTCATATATTTTTGCATGTTTTTTTGGTTTTACTTGATAACATACAAAAATCTGAGTTTTTGCTTCTATTATACTAAGGCGTAGGCTTAGTTTATCTGAAAAGGTGTTTTAAGCTGCTTATGTCGAGGTCGCTCCCGCTCAGGACGATGTATAGATGCTTAGGTCGATGTATAGATGCTTAGGTCGATGTATAGATCAGGGTTGGCAAGGCTGGGTTTTTGAACTTGGGTTTTTTGGGTTTTTTGTGGGTTTTTTGGATGCAAGAAATCGTTGGGTTTTGGGTTTTTATTGGGTTTTTTATCCACAGATTAAGAATTTATTTGTAATGGAATTAAATACTGTGTATTGTCAATGTTTTTTGTATCATGGTTGTTCCTTTTACAATTGCTTGCGATGCGATGCACGAGGTTAAGTAACCATATCCATTCTCATCCTCTCCTCCTTCCTGTTGCTGTTTTTCTCCTATAGTATATACTTTTCAAATGAGAAAAGCTGCCCAATGAAGGCTATGTGGCAATGTGGCATGAATTTTTCTACTAATATGGCAAATTTTTTTGTTTTTTTCTTGAAGCAGAGCAGAACTTAAATATTATGCATTTAAAAATTGCTCTGCCCAATTTTTTATTCTGTTCACACAACAGACTAGCAAAACTTGTGAAAATTTGCGAAATGGTGAACTTCCAAAAATACTACTCCTGCCCGATTTTTCATTCTTTTTACTTAGCTGCTACGGAGTAGAGCCAGATCTCTAGTACCTTAATATTCTAAAATTGTTCTTAAATATTTGACTGTATTTAAATATTCTCTAAATCCTATTAGACTATCTGCATAGGTTTGTATTTTTAGTAGGTAATGGCTGAGCACGACCACGTTATAATGATTAAGCACTACAGTCATATGCCATAAACCACATTGCTACGTCTAAGTTGAATAAAATTCAGGAAAAAACATTCATCGGTCCGATTTGTTAAACCTCCCTCACACACTGCTATATAAACCCTCATGCAAGCATATTTCAATTTTTTAAACAAGCATTTTTTGGGATTAAATACTTATTTCTCAGTTTACTCAGCATACAGTTTGACTCGGTTCCTAAAAATTCATAATTTTCGTCGGGTCCGGGTCCGGATCTTTACTTTTGAAAATTTTGGGTCCGGGTCCGGATCTTTACTTCCAAGAATTTCGGGTTTGGATCCCAGTCCGGATCCAGAAAAATCGTCGGATAGTGCTGGATCTGGGTCTGGATACTTGGATCCGGTCCATCCCTACGCATTACTAAACGTAAGCCTAATAAGCAGTTAAACCAATGCAAAACATTAAGAATAACTTATGGGCATTATAACGTTTGGTTGACACCTACCTTTTGTGTGTGCATTTGCTAGCTGTAAGCTTGGTCGCGGTTTTCCTAGGTTTTTGAATGCGCTGATTCCATTGGTGACAGTTTTAAAGTATAAAGTTGAGCGCATACCATTTACAGGGGTGAAGACTTCCAATTTTTGGCTAAAAATCACCAAAATCGCATGAAAACGGCCGAAAAATTCGATTTTTCTAAGAAATCGGGAGAGGGAGTCCAAAATTTTTTGGCTTTGGGGGTACAGTTGAGGGGATGACTGACTTTGGGTGGGGGACCTACCCCTATCCCCTCTTTTTGATGTAATTTTTAGGGTCAATTAGGGATAAAATCTGGGATTTTTTCTATAGCAAACTGAGGTTTAGGCTAGTTTAACATCAAGATGGCTGACAAATGCACTATTTTTTGTTCAAATCGCTTGATAGTACCTATACACAATTTTTGGCTACTCCAGCAGAGAAGGGGGGCAATACCCCCTCTCATTCCTTCCGATGTGTATGCATGCTATACCAAAGATGAAACAGGTAGTCAGTACAGCAGTGATGAAACTGGACACGCTGGTATTGTAGAGAGTGCATAAAAAAGAGATTAAAAAAATTAAATAGAGTGATTAAAAAAGATTGTAAGTTGCATTGATGAATTAAAAAACCATTTTGCGCTCAAATATAACCAATCAAAAAACAGGCAGCAGTTTTGTCATAATTCATAACATTGCATTCACTCTCACATTACACTATGCATTATGGTACACAAATCCCCCTGAAAGCAACTTCATGCATCATAGCATCCACACTAATTCCATTACATTGCAAAAAACAGCCCACTTAGATCACAGATGCAAACTCTAAAATATGATCCATGAGCTACGTTTGTTCCTCAGAAATGTGAGGTTAGGTTTTAACCTTAATCCCGAAATCTCTTTTTGCATACACTTAAACACAAGTAAGTATCTGGCATCAAGAGAGTTCATGGGCAGGGTGAGAGGGGGTATAATACTCCCCCTAAGCATTAAAAGCTGATGGCTTCAAAGCTATTTTGGCCGTAAAAACATTGCTGTATAGCCTTTTTTGGGAACAGAAAAGTAGCTACATAACATATATAGCCTTTTTTGGATGCGGAAACATACCTTGTGAGTTTGGAAAGGCTACATAGTTAGTTTTTATCAGTTTCACAGGCGTTTATTGCTGTTTTCCCAACAGCTATTTTTAAAGCAATATTGTCGTTTTTCACCATAGAACAGTTTTTAAAAAGCAGCTTTCTTCAAGTTTTAGATTTTCACTCCTTGAAAGTTTGACCTTGCGCACGTATGCCAAAAGACATGTAACTTATGTCTTAGGGTAACTATGTACGTATTAAAGATTAGGGATGGACCGGGTCCACGGACCCGGACCCGGACCCGGCACTACCCGATGATTTTCTTGAACCTGGACCCGGACCCGGACCCGAATTTTTTGAGATTGAAGACCCGGACCCGGACCTGGACCCGAAATTTTTAAAATTGAAGACCCAGACCTGGACCCGGACCCGATCTTTCTAATTATTTTGGACCCGAGTCAAATAGAATTTGACTTAGCAACAGTCTTTTGCCAATAATGAAAAACAATTGCCATATCAAAAATTTTATTTGCCACATCGAATAACACTCACATCAACATTCTGAGTTATACTTTCGTTTTAAATTTCTTTGAAATTGTTCTTAATGAAAAGCAATTTCTCTGCCATCTTTCCATGCAAATGACGTCTGTTCGGCTGGTATATAAGTCCGGCTCCGCTAAACAGCTGTTCGAAGGAACACTTGTTGCTGGCGATGAGAGAAACTTGCGTACAGCAGTCGCCAGTGTGGGAAAATCGTTGATATGATCTTTCCACCATTTGAGCGGCAAAGTGTCTGGGGATTCCTTCTTCAGCTTGGAATAATTATCAATTTCCTTAAAAAATTAAGCGAAAGGAGATAAGTAGTGATCGACCAGGGCCCGGCCCCGGCCGGCCCGGCCCGGCCCGGCAATCCCGGCCATTTTCAGCATCCCGGCCCCGGCGGGCAAAGGTCAAAAAATGGCGGGGCGACGGAAAAAATTTAGTGTAATTCGTATTTTGTACAGGCTGTGATACTGGCACTTATTTATCAATGAGCAAGTGTTAATTTTGAGAACTGTACTGATTAGACCATATGTATACTTACTTAGTCCTTGTCATAAGTTTTCTACTGTGTATAAAATGAGCTTTTAATGAATGAATGTTCAGGAAAATCTGCATATTTTCGATTCCTCCACTCAACTTATTTAAACTAAATGCTACTTTTAACTCATTCATTCATAGCTATGGCTAAAAGATTTAGAGTTGACAAATACGTTCTATTTCTAGTTAGAAATTGTACGTTTTTAACAAACTATTTCTACAAGAAACACTTTTACATTCATTTGAATGCGAACTGTGTGCTTTAAAACGCGTTTCCTGTGTAATAGTTATTAGGACCGAGGTTAATTATAGGCGAATATAAACTACAGCTGCAGAATTGCGTCCGATCCGATAAACTAAATATGTCTCAAATAGTTTCCTAGGGTCCAGAGTTGAGGGAGGGGTGAAATCCCAAATTGGAGGACCAGAAAATTAGTGGCAAAACAGGGTCTTTTGACTTTTAATTGTTTATTTTAGCTAATTTCTGAGTTTCTAACGCCAAGAATTACTAAAATTGTCTCAAAACGGCGCGAAGCACTAAAAATTTGACATTTCTGCATTCTAAATTTAAATTTTGCCATTTAAAAGATGTATAAGACAGACAATTTTTCATATCGGAGGGGAATGCCGAAAATTTTTTGGAATTTTATACCTTTTTACAGTTTTTATCTTCCCAAAAATCTTTGTACATGTACAAAGATAGTCCTGAATCTTTGTACATCGGGAAAATCTTTGGCGAATACAAAAAACACTCTTTTGTACATGCAAATTTTTGTATACTTTAATATGGTACAGTAACGATTTCAGTGTGGTAGTAGAACATAGTTTTTCGACCTTTAGTAGTGTATTTGGCTAATTTTTGGGTTCTGAATATTTGACATTTTTCCATTTTTCCATTCTAAGCGCAGTGTTGCTTATTACAAGATTTAATTCGCATATTACAATTTTTGTAATATTTCTCATTTTTGTAGTACAAGTTGTTTTAGCTTTCTCAGTCGAGTTTTATGTGTGAATACCATCAGAAGCTCATAAAAATTTCGGCACTTCGCGCCAAACTATCAACTAAATTCAGGCCGAATTATCACATTTAGAAGCACGGTCTTTTTGTATTCGGGGAAGATTTTTGCTGATGTACATAGAAGTTTCAGGACCGTCTTTGTACATGTACAAAGATTTTTGAAGAACAAAAACTGTAAAAAGGTGTAGAATTCCTTATTGAAAATTCTACCATTTTAAAGATTTTTCAAAGGGGGGGTAAGCGGCTGCAAAATGGAGCCGCTTACTCCCTTCTGAAAATAGCCAAGGAATATACATGTGACAGAGGATTTGGGCCATCCCCCATCTCCGCTTTGAAGCCCCGAACTTCCTTGAAAGTCAGAAAATATTTAACCACCCTCCCCCATTTTTTGGCGAAAGCCTGTGCTTTTTTTGGCTATTTTTATGTGTTTTTACCATTTTGATCTAGTCGCTAACCCCCTCCTTCTAAAAATGGCGGGACCCTACCCTAGATTTCCAGCCGTTACATGTAGGTATACTGAGGGAACCTCATAAAATTTTAAGCGATTACATGCATGTTTTTTAGTGATAGTTTATCTATTTACTCTAGCTCACATAATAAAATAATGTATCACTTCGTGAAATTCTAATAGTTAGGTACACTTTTGCCTTACTAAAAAATTAAGTTCAAAAAATTCAAAAGGTTTTCACCAAAAATCGTCTGACAGTGACTTGTGTCTTGGACCCTGAGGGGGTAATGCCCCTCCCCATATGGGAATGTGTGATGTCTCATTTATTACATCCAATACCTATTGCATCCAATTGCTACAGCAGCAGTAGCCGTATCTAAGATTCGAATGATACAGAGTGTGCTAATAGCAGCGACATAGACCTTATTGATGATTCAGACAATGAAACACTAGACTAAATTTGTTTCTTGTGACATAAATAGTAATAAAACTTGATATGAAAAGCCATTTACTACTGAATGGAGCAATCGCTCATTATTTCTTTCCTATGCCCCCACCCCAAGTATGTGTCATGCAATAATATTTTCCTTGTCTGACCCCGGCCAGCCCCGGCCCCGGCCCGGCCCCGGGCCGGGGCCGGGTTGTTCCAGCCCCGGTACCGCCCCGGCCCCGGCCAAAAAAGTCGCCCCGGTCGATCACTAGAGATAGGTTGAATTTCTAGAAGGCATTGGTTTTTCCCAGCAGTTTGCTAGCAAAGCACCTACTATTTTCGAACATGGAAGCCTGTTCATCTTACGTACTCTTAAAAATGGTAATTTAATGGACATCTACATATATTAAAACGCAGAAAAATTAGACATGTCAGGTTAGGACAATAAATACTAGACACCGTATTAATGAAATTCGAAATGATTTGCTTGTTAGTCATGCTGTAGATATTTTTCCATTTTTCTTGCTTGATTTGCTATATGTTATTTTCAAAATTCTTTTATTAGAACTATTTCTTAAAAGCGTAAGGATGACGTCCAGTGGTACCTATCCTACCGATACAAAAGCATAACCTGATCCTGTCCTCATACGGCTGTACCACTAGTGCTTTCAGGATTATTGCACGAACAAAATGGCCCTTAAACAAACCAATGCAGTGTAATTGTCAAGCATTGAAGTAACTGCTTGCCGTAATGACATTGGGTAAAAATGGCACACGGCCAATCACAAGTTTTCGTGAGTTAAAAGATTTACTCCTATTTCAATAACGTCCAGCAAATCGTACAACAGTAAATAAAGCACTTTGAATGCACACAACCAATAAAAAATTATACAAATCACACACTACGTTCTTTTGCTTTAACTCTTCTGTAGTTGTCCTCGTCTTATCCGCGCATTTTGCTCACGTAGTCTATCAGCTACAACTTGATCTTAATTATGTGTTTATTTAAATTGCCAAAAATTTTGTGTCAGTGCATTGTGGTTTTGGAAATGTGCACTTCTACAAGATGTGTTGGACCCGGACCCGGACCTGGTCGGGTCTAGCACTGTGACCGGACCCGGACCCGGACCCGGACTCGGTCGGGTCTAGCACTGTTGACCCGGACCCGGACCCGAAAACTGAAAAGCTGCAGACCCGGACCCGGACCCGAAGTTTTAAAATGTTGAGACCCGGACCACGAAAAATCCAAAATTTTGGACCCGGTCCAGCCCTATTAAAGATGCAATATTTTGTATCCATATATGATAAACAGGTGGGCAAGGTAGGAGTGACCAGAGAAAGGTGAAATTCAAAAACGGTCACATAGTAAGCGTGGGACTTTATATCAATTTTCATCTTAATTTGTTGAAATTTTTATCTAATTAAGCGCGTTAAAGTGTCATTTTTGAGCTCAGATAGTGGATGAATTCAGTTCTAAAATGTCTCTTCCAAAAATGCATATTTCAAAGAAATACATTAAGTGGATAATTCACTATTATGTGACAAGCGATCGAAAAAGTGTATGACTATGAAAAAATTTATATTATTTGCAGTAAATTGACCATACTGACTGAAGTTTTGGTTAGCCGAGCTGTATTCTTTCACTCAGTGGCGGATCTAAAATTATTCTAGGCGGGTATCCCAACTTTTCCAAAAACAGTCAAAAATAGGTCCGAAAATTTGCCCTCAACGCGAAATAGCCCTTTTCGGTGTTTTACATTGTATATTTTTACATAAAATCACTTTTGACGCAATTTTTTTTCAGAAAATTTTAAAATTTTTGGCAATTTTGTGCGAAAAAATAATTAAATTTCTTCGACTTTTACAAAAATCTGGCGCGTAGCGCAGGGAAATTTGTGAAATTAAGGCGGATAGACGTCTAGAGGCATGATTTACTGCTTGATTTCCGGTTTTTATAGCATTTGATGCGAAATATCAAAATTTTCAATTGAAAATAGAAGAAAACTACATGCAAAATAGAACCGAAAATGGCTTCCAGGTCGCCAAGAAAGTTAATGAATGTCTAAAATAGATATCATCCGGCGCGTAGCGCTGGAAAAATTTGAGAAATTATGGTCACTGACGGCCAAAAATCATTGCAAATTGCATATCCATTCTTTATCTTGCCAAATATTTTTGGCCAATGGGGGCGGGCGGCCGCTTCCGCCCTTCCCTTAAATCCGCGCCTGCTCTCACTATAAAATGTAAATTTTTCGAGTAAGAACTTATATTTCAATAAAATCGTCTGACAATACCCAGTTCTTCGAAAGCAGAGTAAGGGGTAATATTGTTCTCTCACTTTCTATGCCCTTGTGTCCTCTATACGCTCGTCCCTCTATATACAAATATAATAAAATGGAGGAGCTTCCGCCCAGTCTTACGCCAGAGTTTTACCCTTCAGTCACTCCATGAATTTTGCCATCATTCGAAGAAATCATAGAACAAGAATATTTCAAAGCGACCTCTTACTTCAATAAGAGTACCTATCAGCATAGGTGGGCGGCAACACCCAAATTCTTGGGAGGGGGGGTGTGTGCAAGATTTTTTAAAGGTCAAAAAATGACCTTAAAAATGGCGGTACGGCGAAAAAACACCATTTTAAACGTTTCTCATCGAGCACTATCCATTGGCATCAAAAAATTGCGAAAAAAAGTAAAAAAATTTAAAAAATATAATTCTGGGGGAGTATTTTGGTTTCTAAGGGTGGGTGTATTTTGGTGTCTCGGGGGGGGGGTTGGGCTGGGGAAGGATGCATAACCCCTATACCACCCACACACAGATTTGCCTATCAGTCTTTTTCGAGCTTTCCAGAATTTAATTAATTTTTTCGTAAATTTTGTTTATAATCATCTAGAAAGAAATAAAGTGTGATCCAAAACGCCAAATGGTGTTTTTTGGAAACACTATCTTGAATTCGCCGTCTGTGCGTGTTTGATATCAAGCTTATCTTAGCATTGTCTAAAGCTCTAAGCCGATTTTGATTTATAGCGTGATTTTGATTCCTGCACATTTAAAATGAATCATCCGCTATAGTTTTAATTTATTGGAACTGCAATTTGTTGGACTAACGTAAGCAATTTGCTTTTTATTTTGCAATTCATAAGATATATTCGCTTCGATTTTTGTGCTGCCGATATAATCAGTCAACTATGGCTCCGTACTCACTTATTGCACTTACACACCTAATATTATAATCAGTCATTTACACTATATACATGTAGCATTCATTTCGCGAACTAGTCGTTTTTCTTTCGTCCCAATTCCAGATTTTTTTACTAAATAATACGTATCTACATACCTAGTAAAGAAAAAGCTAAATCACAACATTTTTTTCATGAATTTGAATTAATTTGAAGATTTTGTATACGTAATCAGATGTTTACTGTGAAAAGAAATATAGACAGTACTGTAAGAGCACAAATTACAAAAAGTTTCATCTGCGCCCTGGCGGATTTACCTAGGCGGAAGGGGGTTGGGCGGGCTGCCGCCCTCTGTCGGCAAACAATATTTGGGTGCAATGAAAGATTGATTTGTATTTGTTTGATGATTTTAATTCGTTTTTATCACGGTTTTTAAGTTTTTCCTTCACTTGGCGCCAGGATAGTACTCATTAGTGACATTTATTGACTCACTCTAAAAAACTTAAATTTACGTCAGATGTGTACTTTTCGTACAGAACAATGATTTTGTAACTCCTGCAATGATTTCTTGAGTGTTTTCCGGCGATTTATTTCGATAGAGGAATTTTCGGACAATGTTGACGGTTTTAAGAAAATTTTGGGTTCCGCTCCTGACATAAAATCCGCCATGCTTTATTACCTTCACTGTGTACATCTGCGTAAAATTCCGATGAATTTGAGTCTATGAGTAGTAAGATGATAATTGTAGTAAAGACCATACATGCACAGCATGGGAATTCTGGGGGGGTGAAAACTTAAAGTGCCTTTTTTTGGGCCCAAAAATGGCTGGTATGCGTTAAAAAACATCGTTTTTTGGCATTTCTGACGATACTCTATCCTTCTAGAGCATGAAATCATGAAAAATTTCGAAAAAAGTCGAATAAATTGACCAATATATCGCTTAAAACATGAATATATGGCGCGAAGCGCCGAAAATTCGGCGATTTTGAGCAAAGAGATAGCCAAAAACCCTCAAAAAGACACGTTTTCTACCAATTTTCAGGTATGCTCTGGAAACATTTGAAAAATCGCTAATTCTGGGGGGGTGAAAAATTTTTTGCGGGGGAGGGGGGTGAAAAATGATTCTGCGGGGAGTGAAACCCCCAAACCTCCCCTCCCAAGATCATGTATGGTAAAGACGTATTCTTTCATTCCATGTAGGCACATTGTTTGCATTGTGAAGCACTTTCATAGATCAATGCAGTTTCCGAGTGAGTGATTAATGAAGGATGTTAATTCAGCCATCACCGTTCAAAATTTTGATGGCGATCTGATCATATCGAACATAATAAAGTTTTTTACGAAACCGGAGAAATTAATTGGCGGAGCTTTGGGAACGAGTTTTTGCATTAAAGTTCAGGTCTTCTTAAAAGTTAGATTTCTCTCGGTCTTTATTGTGGGTTCGCTCGAGGGGAAGCGGACACAGACGTGCACAGCATAGGAATTCTAGGTGGTTAAAATCAAAAAAAGTTTTCTAACTTGTCTTCTGTGGTCCTAAAAACGGTAGACACGCGTCAAAAACAATGTTTCTTGGTGTTTCTGACGATGCTCTATAGTTCTAGAACGAAAAACGTGAAGAAATTGGGAAAAAATGCCAAAAAATGGAATAAAATGAGTATAGTATAGCGGAAAAGATCGAAAATGGTGTAAGCGCCGAGAATTTAGAAATTTTCGGACATTTTTTCATTTTTCCGTTCAATTGCTTACCTTCCCGACCCCGTAAATATGGCCCTGATTTTACCATCTGAGGTTGCTCATATAGTGGCAGATTCAGGTTTTTTATATGGATGGGAAATACTCCATTTTTTCCCAAAATAGCTAAATATCATCCCAAGGAACCGCTATTCGCGTGCGGAATAGCACCTTTTCGCCGTTTTACTTTGCCTAAGCTTATTGAAAATAGTGCCTTATAAAATTTTTTTTCAAAAATTCACAATTTATCGCGTTTTTACGCGTAAAAAATGCCTAAAATGCAGGTACGTAGCTCTGGGGAAAATGGGGGTCCGGAACCTCCGAAATTCAGAAAAAATCGGACTTTTGCTATTTTTGGCCTTTTTGGGCTTAGTCCCCCAAAATTGGCGTTGCTCCCCCAAAATAGGACGGCCAGCTACGTGCCTGCCCAAATTTGATTGAATTAAACTAAAATTTGGCGCTTAAATGTGGAAAATTATTAAAATTTAGGCTGAAAGACGTTTCCTGACACGAATCGCTTCTTTATTTCAGGTATTTGTGCACTTTGATCAAAACAAGCGTTGGACGCAAAGCGCCGGACAGTTTTAGAATTTATGCTAAAAAATAAAGAAAACTACATAGACATGGCTTCCATTCCATGCCGTCAAGAAAGTGAATAAATTTAATGAATAGACACTGGAAAAATTCGAGCAATTAGGATCTTGAAAGGCAGTGGCAGATATGCCCGTGGTGAAATTTAAAAGTGCCCTTTGGGCCAAAAATGGCGGGTACGCGTCAAAAACTTCGTTTTTTGGCGTTTGTGACCATGCTTTATCTTTCTAGAGCATAAATACATAAGTAAATTATGAAAAAAATAAAAACAAAGTTGAAAAATTGAACAAAATATAGTCAAAACAGGAAATTATGGCGCGGAGCGCCGAAAGTTTTACACCTTTGAGCATATGGATAGCTAAAAACGCTATTAAAAGCACTTTTCCCGCATTTTTTTGGAAATTTTTGGTAAATTTCGAAATATCTCGAGTTATCGGGGGAGTGAAAAAATTCCTGGGAGGGGGGTTAAAATCTTTCTGCACCTCAACCCCCTCGAAGATCATGTTTGGTCAAAAGCCAAAAATCAACATAAAGTACGTATATACGAAACTGTACATGAATCGGCACAAAATTCTGGATGGGAATCCCTGGCGATTTTTCGAAGCGACGTTGCATGACCTTTAATATTTGGACAAAAAGGGCTAAAAATTACCATAAGTCGGCAAGAATCGCAATTTGATATAGAAATGGGCAGGAGGGGAAGGGTCGAAATCTTTTCTTTTAGCTTTGGGGTTAGTTGGGAAAACCAACTTTAGATGGAGCAAAACCCATCCCCTTTCAGATGTATGTACGTGTAACAATTCTTTACCTCACGGACTATGTTGGTCGTGTGGGGCGCGGCGCCCTCTCCCCTATAAATTAGCCTCCGCCGAGATTTTAGTGCACCGAAGCGAGTCTTACTGCAATAGACTTAAAAGATGTGCAAATACGTTCGTCAGGATCTCGGTGGCTTCTGCTGAAATTTTGATTAACTTTTGAAAGAAAATAATGACTATCTAAACAATCTGCCAGATTCCTAGCATTTTCGAATCATTCTATATCCCGGCACAGGCGTGACATTTAAGAACCTGGAGTAGTGGGTCATTTTTTAGGAACATGGTACATAGGTGGCCATCAAACTTCCACACCTGGGCGTGGGGGAGGAGTTTGGGAGGGTATGCAACCCCCAGAAACCAAAATACTCCACCAGAATTCAATTTTTGAAAATTATTTTCGTTTTTTTCGCAATTTTTTGATGTCAATGGGTAGTGCGTGATGAGAAACGTCGAAAAATGGTGTTTTTATCGCCATACGACCATTTTTAAGGCCATTTTTTGACCTTCAAAAATCTTGCACCCCCTCCCCCAGAATTTTCTTGCTGCCCACGTATGTTCACAAGAGCATCTTTTTTAATTCGGTACACCGGGCGAAAATTCGGCGTCGGAACCGGCGGGCTTCCACTGGGGCTTCCCTACATATCCTCCGATATTACCCATGTTATTTTTCCAGCCTCGCTATTTTAGCCGATATGGCTCATTTGAGCACCGCTAGCCAGATCGGCGGCGGTGGTGGGGTTTTGGATAAGGAGCGCCTGATGCTCAAAATTGAGTTGGGTCACGAATCGGAAATGCTGCCGGTTGGGCCCAATCCACTTCCCGGTACTCACACCCACCGGTGGACTGTGTTCGTTCGAGGCGCCAACGACGCCCCGTTGGATCCCCATCTCGTCCACAAGGTCATCTTTCAATTGCACGAGGATTTCCCGCACCCTAAACGATGTAATACTCGTCTTACCGCCTTTATTGCGCATATAAGAATAAAATTCATTAAATAACAGTTTGTTTACACTGGTCATAAAAAAATTTTGACGCTCGAATATAGCTTTTTACATTTGTTTACACTTTTTGTACGAGTGCTTCGAGCTGGCCATCTACTAAAATGCGATAAATAAACTTCGTTTACGCAGCTTGGAACGAAACTTTACACTAGGTATTCGCCATAGTGTAATGATTAATTTTCGTTTGGATTTTTGCGTTGACATAATAACCCGTCGTATGTCATCCTATAAAAATAAATTGCATCTACATTTTTTACACCAATCGTCATACTGTAATCAGTGGCGGATCTAGGATTTTCTAAGGGGGGCGGTACCCCTGAGGGGGGCGGTACCCCTGAGGGGGCGGAACCCTGACTTGGGCGGAAAAATTAGCCGTTTCAACCCGAAAATCGCTAAAAATCGCTCAAAAATGCTTAATTTTGCGCACTATTTTGGGCCAAATCCGCCCCTGACTGTAATGAAGAAATTGGTTTAAATTTTTTACTCGAATACTTTGCACTGGTCATCAACCATAGTGCGTTGAATAGAGAGACGCGATTTTGTATTTGCTTACAATTTCAGGCGTCACTTCGCCACCGTTCGAAGTGACAGAAACGGGCTACGCCGGTTTCACGATACCGCTTTACATTTATTTCGCTCATTGTCGGCGGGAATATTACCTCGAATACGACATGAATCTCAGATACGGTAAGAAAAATCTGCATAGAAATACACTTTGTAGCTCCAGTGACGCAAGTAGTGTAAAGCGCATTTTTTATCGCTTCAAATTTTGGTAACTCATGAAACCAGGGAAATACGCTTACTCTCGCTAATACTGTTTTTTTTCAATTTTAAGAAATATCAAATCTACGGTTCGCAACTTTTTTGTAAATGTTGCTTTGTATTAATCGTCAATGGTCATTTTTAGACGAATTGCGCGCTTATTTTTTATCGTTTAAACTATGGTGATGGGCGTCACAGTGTTGTGTGCATTTAAATTAGTCTGAAGTAGGCTGATGTTGATAAGGCTATGAAACGGAATTGCATTTAACTTCCATGATTTCATAATGAGCCGAAGTATAATAAGGCTTTTAATACCAAAAAATTGCTAACGTTTTTGTCCCGCCCCTTTATTTCTCAGTATTCTTAACAGCTGGAGAAAAATGCGGGGTTCTTGAATAAAAGTAGGCAACTGATATAGTACTGTCGTCCAAAAATTCCGAGAGCATTTGTATCCTAAAAACTCACCCCTTGACTCGCATTTTGCTTACAGTATACAGCTTTTGCACGCACTTCGCTAAGCCCTTACATAGCTATAATGTTGTAGCGAAAATTTGTGGCCCGGTGCGGCTTTGAGAAAAAAGAGTTTCCTGAAAAAGCCCGAAAACGGCTAAAAGTGGCATTTTTTGAGGATACTTGGAGGGGGGCTTAGGTGACAAAACGGTTTCCGGGGAATTTTTCTTTAAATTACTGTACATTTCGAGAACATCATTATGCATGCTTAGATTTACTTATTATGCTCTTTGCTTCATTGAAATCTTATAAGGCTGATTACTAGGATAAATGCTCGATTAATCTCGGGAAATTTTTTTTGAAATTATGGCTTTTTTGGCACACGATGGCTTTTTTCTGGAATCAGTGGGTTTTTTGGTTGGACTCTTTTAAGAGTAGTGAAATCACAGTGAGTGGTTGAGTACCCGGCCGTGATATAGTCGCGATAAACAAGCCCAAAAACTAGAGGCCAGAGGTCACGTGAAAGGCCATATTCAGGCGGGGCGGGGGCCGGCCCTAAAAACAGGTTTTTAGCATACTTTTGAGCTAGTAAATTCAGCTTTTTAGGCGCTTCGCGCCGGATTTATCATTTATCTACATTTTTCGTCTTCTAGGCCGCCCAAAACCGCTCAAATTTGAGTAAGACATGTAGAACATGTCAAATTTTCTCGGCACTTCGCGCCGAATTATTCATTTTCTGTATTGTTTTTTTTTTGTAAATGACAAAGATTAATTACAAAG
Source organism: Mermis nigrescens (assembly GCA_036768485.1). Taxonomy (NCBI): domain Eukaryota; kingdom Metazoa; phylum Nematoda; class Enoplea; order Mermithida; family Mermithidae; genus Mermis; species Mermis nigrescens. The sequence continues at coordinate 5,323,225 of JAVLUZ010000157.1, read as the reverse complement.
ACAGAAGTTAGGGAATTATTCGTCGATTGAGTGATGGGAAATCAGTTGTGTAGATTGTTTAATCGATAGATTTGTATAATACGAGTATAGAATAGAGAAAACTTTCAAAATTTTTTTGTTGAAATATGAGTACCTTTGCTAACATACGAATAAAATTTGTTGTTAATTCCTATAAAAATGCTTTACTTTGTACAAATTCAACTTTCGAGGGCTGCTAAAAAAGCCATTTCGCCCAGGGCCGCAAGAACCCTAAGCACGGCCCTGCACGAAGCACCATAAAATATTGAAAGTTCAAAAGAGTGCTAAAATCTAATCAAACGATCTTTAGAAATTTTCCATTTTTTCGTCCGAAGAACCCTTGCAAAAAATACTCGTATTTCAAAAAATTTGGAGGCACTAGGCCCCCCCCATCAATCCACCCACAGCTACGCCACTGTTGATTCAGCGCAAGGCTGCAAGACTTGATAAAATCCTGATTTTTTATAAATGCTATGCTTGAAATTGGTGTCTTATCTTTGTTTTTATCCTTTTTAGTATTTGCGTTTTCGGTTTTACATTCTCATCAATCCACTTTTTCGCCTTGTTTCTCTTTATGAGTTGAATAAGTTATCGTGATCATAATTGAATCAGTAGAGTGCTCGCCATGAAACATGACGCACTATAATCATCAGATTTATATTATATGATGCGTCGCGAGCGCCGCGTTTAGTCTATAATTCGCTATCATCTCTTTTTTATTATTATAGGATATTTAGCTGTATCGTGCCCTTAATCTGGCGATGCGGACAGCACAATTTAGCTATTAATAGCGCTAACAAGAGGGAAGCGCTCACGTGAATGCCGGAAGCGCGCACGTGAATGCCGTTCTATATTCAGGCGAGTGCGCGCACGTGAATGCCGTGCTATATTCAGGCACGTGCGCGCTTCTGGCATTCACATGCGCGCTTCCTTCTTATTGGCGTTATTAATAGCTAAATTGCGCCGTCCGCATCGCCAGATTAACGGCATGATACAGACAAATATCCTATAATAATAAAAAATAGATGATAGCGCATTATAGACGAAACGCGGCGCTCGCGACGCATCATCTAATATAAATCTGACGATTATAGTGCGTCATGTTTCATGGCGAGCACTGTAGTTACATAAATTATTGACTTAATGTCCGTGTTAATAATTAATGCGATTTCTTCATTTTTTGTATTTTGGATTTGTTCATATTCTTAGAGACACATTTTAAAACAAAAGAGATAAAGACGCTCGAGTTCAAGGAGCCCAAACCCGAGCTGCGTTCAAGGCTGCTAAAAGCAGGGGTAATCAATTACAAACAGACACGTAGCTGGCCGTCCTTTTTTTAGGGGGGGACCAACCAGTACTCGGCAAAGTTTTTCCCGTTGTACAAAGACTTTTCAAGACCGTCTTTGTACATGTAAAAAGATTTTTGGGAAGACAAAAATTGCGAAAAAGGTCTGAAATTCGCAAACGAGTAATTGTGTTTTCTATATATCTTTATAATGGCAGAAATTGTATTTCAAATGGAAAAATGTCAAATTTTTTGGCGCTTCGCGCCGTTTTAAGACGATTCTGAGTAGAATGTTGCCCTTAGAGACCCAGGAATTAGCTGAAACACACTACCAAAAGTCGGAAAACTATGTTTTTACCACACTTAAATCGCTACTGCACCATATTAATTTGTGTGTACAAAATGTATAAAGATGTTTGGGAAGACAAAAACTGTAAAAAGGTGTAAAATTTCCAAAAATTTTCGGCGCTTCGCCCCGAAATGAGTAATTGTTTATCCTATATATCTTTAAAATGGCAGAATTTCCATTTAGAATGGAAAAATGTCAAATTTTTCGGCGCTTCGCGCTGTTTTGAAAAGAATTTTTAGTAATTTTTGTCGTCAGAAACCCAGAATTTAGCTAAAATACAGTACCAAAGATCTAAAACCTGTTTTGCCACACTAAAATAGCTACTATATTATAGTATAGTACACAAAAATTTGCATGTACGAAATGAACAAAGACTTTTTGGAACGATCTTTGTACCTACATGTACAAACGGACCTTGTACAAAAAAACACTGGGAGCAACACCAATTTTTTAGGGGGACTAAGCCCAAAAAAATCAGAAATAGCACAAAATAACGTTCAAAAAGTCATATTTTTCCGATTTTTCGGAATTCGGGAGGGTGGTCTGAACCCCATATTCCCCCCAGAGATACGTGCCTAATTAGAAATTAAATGATTTAAATACTATTTAATTCAATATATTTTGGGTGGGCGTTGCCGGTTTCTTTCCGGGATCGGGACAAATGGCCACATATGTACCGGCTCGAAATTGTGTTTGTCAGTCCCCTGCCATTTTAGGGTAGTGGGAGGTAAGTGACCTCAAATTTTGTGCCAAATATGGCAAAGACACGTAAAAATGTCAAAAAAATGCAAGTTTTCACCAGGTAGATATATGAAATAGTATAAGATAATTTAGGACAATCGGGGGGATATATGCGGGTGGCTGCCGTCCCCCATTGGCCCAACATATTTCGCGAAAAATACGTAGGAACAAGCTCTTCATTGATTTTTGGCCATCGAATATCTTAATTTCTCCAATTTCGGCGACTTCGCGCCAGATAATGTCAATTCATTACACTTATATTCTCTTCCTTTGTGACGTGGAATGCAGGAGCTACATTTTCGTGATTTTTTTCCATTTTCAGCATAAATTTTATATTTTTTCGCCGCTTCGCGTTAAATGCCCTAATAGGTACACCAATAGGCGCATAGCATGACCGATTTAGTGTGGTGTCATCCGTTCTGAGAGGTTCGAGACATGAGCTTTTTTGGACAAAAATCACCTCAAAAAACGGCTCAAGCACTGAAATAGCGTTAGAACTACGTCATTTCCACGGTTTGTTAATTTGAACCGCTTTCGGAGAAAATTTCCGATTTTCATTAATTTTTGCTTCCATTTTTTGTCTTATTTTCCCGAAAAAGTTGTTATTATTTTTCTCATTATTGGGTCTGAATCCCAGGGACGGATTTACGGGGGGCGGGGGGGCGGCCGCCCTCTTCCCCATTGGCCCAAAATTAAGAATTTTTGAGCGATTTTTAGCGATTTTTGGCTTAAAACAGATAATTTTTCCGCCCAAGTCAGGGTTCCGCCCCCATAGGGGTACCGCCCCCTTTTTAGCAAAATCCTGGATCCGCCACTGCTGAACCCTCACCCCTCCCCACACGTGCATGTTTAGTTACGCCACAAGTAGACAATTACTGAAAATAACGGAGCAATTTAAGTAAATAAACTTTTTTCTGGTTAAATTTTATTAATTTTCTGGGACTTTGCTTCGAATTTCAGCTAGATTTAAAGAAATTTATGCTCGTATGGCATGAAATAGCCGAATGTCGCGAAATCTTTTTTTAAATTTTTGCAATTTGGACTTATCCTTAAAGCAAATAGACAATCTAAAACGGCAAAAAACGTTATTTCGCACGTGCTTAGCGGATTTTGGGACCTAATTCTGACTGTTTAGAAGGTTGGGTTTCAGTTCACCCACGGGAGTGGGGGCTGGACCCCCAGAATTTAAAAGACCCCCCAAAAATTGATAGACTTCCCCTGAATTTAATTTTTGGTGCTCTTTTTGGCAATTTCACTGCCGGACCCCCAGGATTTTGTTGCTGCTCTTGTTCGGTAGGTACCAGGGGCGGATTTAGGGGAGTATGGGGGGGGCGCCCCCACCCATTGGCCCAAAATAGTGCGCGAAATTGAGGATTTTTGAGCGATTTTTAGCGATTTTCGGCTTAAAATGGCTAATTTTTACGCTCAAGTCAGGGTTCCGTCCCCTTTTAGGAAAATCATGAAAATTTAATTCACCTGATGACTTTTATAAATCGCCGTAGTTGTTTAATAATGGATGGAGTATGGTTTTGCACCTTATTATTGTAATCCTTTTTTCCGGTTTTCACTATTATTGTGTGACGTTACTCAATTTACTTATAAAAAAATTATAAATTAAAACGAAACGTGCAAAATATAATTTTTTGGAAATCTTCGAAATTCTTGGAATAATCATGATGATCCGGGACTTCTCGCCGACATCTACAAGGTATATGTGTTTATAGCAGTGGCCAGGCCCGGACCGTGCATCAGCGAGGCCTGAGGCGAGAACAAAAAAATTGGGCCTTCTCACGAAAATTTTTCATTCAATTTTATAATGTACATTCACTCATTTTTACTGTATTTTATTTACGTTACATAATCGTTGAGACAAAAGCGCAATGTTAATACACACACACCTTATACAGGCTTTCGTCTAGCTTTCACCGCTGCAAATTTTTCAATATGATTCGAATGATTTATCAGCTTTTCTTGTTTATGAATAATTTATCAGCTTTTTTGTTTATATAAATAATAGCCAAATTGGAAAGTTTCTCTTAATCCGAGGTTGACCGTGTAGATACGTTTTAATGATCTTCAGTTTCGAGAAGCTCCTCTCTTCACCAGCTACAAGCAAAGTCAGTAAAATTCGCAATGCGATACAGCAATTTGGAAATATTTCAGCTAGTCTTTTTTTGTGAACGAATTTCGATGTATCGAGCATACTTAGGTCGGATTTCGACTCAGACACCAACAATTTTTGTAGGCGTGACCAATTCGCTTGCCAAGTCACTTGCATCAATGTCCATATTATTACCATCAATAAAACGAATTTACAGGTCGCTGCAGTGTTGCTCAATGTCGCTGACATTTTTCTAGCTTAGTTATTCAATAATAAATAAAAGCCGATTGTCACAAAAATTTTCAAGTAAAATAAATGTTTCGTTCTAATAGTTCAAAGGCTGTATCAGTTAAATATTTGAAAAAGTCAGTTTCAAAGGGTTTTGTAACATCTATTGGTTTATCAAAACCTCAATAATCAAACTGCCGCCGTTTTTTCACATCGGAGGTTAAACGAAAGGAGAAAAAATTCCTTCGAAACAAAACAAAACGAGAATGGGGATTTTTTATCACTTATTATAAAAAATAATCGAAATTCAACACATGCAATTTGACGAAAATGTAATACGTACAGCCAAAATGGAATTAGGTTAAACCGGTCAAAGTTATCAACACAAAAATAGTCAAATTTTCGTGAGCAGACTGAAGCCTTTAAGAAATTCAGCAAAATTTCGAAAAGTGAAAACAAGACGCAAGCATTGCATTCTAAAAAAACAGAAACATCAAGTGTTTCAATCTACAAGAATTCTCAGAAAAATTTTTATGAACATGAAGAAAATATAAAAAATAAAATATAAAATAAAATTAAAAAAAATAAATAATTTGAAGAAAACTTCATACACTGATTATATTTTTACTATTATGCAACTTGATGAAAAGAGCACTGTAACGTATGCGCAGTGGCGCATCCAGGATTTTCCTAAGGGGGGGGGCGGTATCCCTAAAGGGGGTGGGCGGAACCCTGACTTAGGCGGAAAAATTAGCCATTTAACCCGAGAATCGCTATAAATCGCTCAAAAATCCTCAACTTTGCGCACTATTATGGGCCAATGGGGGGCGGGGCGGCCGCCCCCCTCCTTCCCCTAAATCCGCACCTGCGTACGCGCCTTTTGCTGTCATCCGGTCATAGCAAAGTTCTGTCTGCAATTTGCCGTACTGTTTCATATCAAGCAACGTTATAAAGAAAAGCAGTAGGCGCCTATTGTCAAAGATAAGCCAGGGAGGCCTCGATTCATTTTTATTGTGTTATGATTTGATGGTATCTACCTATAATATACTGAATTTAGAATTTTTATCTAACTAAAATTTACATTAAAAAATAAGAAAAATTTGAGGCCTTTTTTGTTCCGAGGCCTGAGGCACAGGCCTCGGTCGCCCAACCCACGGGCCGGTGTCACACCTTAGTAGTCCGGCCGGACACTTTAAGGTAGCTTAAAGTGTCCGGCTTTACCTTAAAGTGTCCGGGCCACAATAAGGTGCTTAAAAGCGAGAAAAACTGTATTTGAACAATGGGATAGAGTGGGCATACGCAGACGTAAAACGATAATGTTTGAACCCCTCAAAATCCAAAGTCTCTCTCCAAATTAATACACCCGTAGAATTGAATAATTTAGCGTTTTTTTGCAGTTATGCTATATCTGACTGCCAGAATTTGGCCCAATGCCCATGTAAAGTAGCAGGCATTTAACAGCCCACACTGTTGGGTGGGGGTCATACGTGGGCAGCAAGAAAATTCTGTTGGGGGGAGGGTGGTGCAAGATTTTTGAAGGTAAAAAAATGGCCTTAAAAATGGTGGTATGGCAAAAAACACCATTTTTAGACGTTTATCATCGAGCATTATCCATTGACATCAAAACATTGCGAAAAAACGAAAAAATTTTCAAAATTTGAATTTTGGGGGATTATTTTGATTTCTGGGGGGTATTTTGGTTTCTCGGGGTGTGTATACCCCCACGCTCAAATGTGGTGGGGGTTTTACCGTTTTAATGTAGAATTAACAGCCTTTTTGTTGACAAACAGTTCGGAAATCATGATAGGCTCGAAGCACTAAAAAATTACTTATTTTTTATCCCCTTATTATTTTATCGCTCTGCAAATACTGATAGTCTGCTGACAGAGCAGTAATTTATCAAATTTGTAAAAATCAATTTAGACTAAATGCCATAAGTTCATGGTTCTAACAAAAAACTGCGAATTACTAACTTAGTATGAAGCATTAGAATGTTTTGACGGATTAAGGCTTTTAAACGCAGTGCTGGAGTCAATACAAACATACATTACAGTAACCAGCGGAGCTATGCACTTGAAAATTTTTGACGTTTCTGCTCTTGAGAGTCAATTTATACTGTTTAATTCATACAGAACAGACAAATTAATTCCGCCGCGCACTGGAAATTTTAAGAAATCCTTATATTTTCACCTTTTTTTGTCTGGAAAATTTTGTAAACAAAGCACTTTAATGTTGATTAGTAAGGTTAAAACTTTTGCAAGGTCAAATTTTGGAAAAGCTCAAAAGAGTAAAAATTGTGAGACTCCTAAATTGCACAAAACTTCTGAGCTGATCAACAAAGGAGTAGTGCTTTAAATCACTAAAGCATTGGAAAGCGCTGAATTACTTATGCTCATTCAAGCTTCTAAACTCATGGATCTATATAACAATAAATAATAGTGACTCAGCGCGAAGCGCCAGAAAAGCTTGACGTTTTCCGCTTTTTTAGACTAAATTTTATAAACACAATCATTGTACCAAAAAAAATCGAAAGAATTTCTGAAAATTTTTGGAAGGGCGTGTGCCCCTTATGCCCCACCCCTGGCAACGCCCTTGAAAAGTGGTGCAGAATTGATACGTAAATAAAATGAATAAAATAATGCATAGTGAATAAACATTATTTTTGCAGTAATTAATTGATTATAATTCTCTATCGTTTTTAATTTATTTTTCGATTGATTTGAAATAATTTGTCGGGTGAAATTCTGATTTCAACGCGTTAATCATTTTTATTGATTAAATTGATTTTTTTAATGATTTGATGTTGAATAATTATCAGGCGGAAATTGTATCAGGGAGAAATGCCAAAGTTAATGTGATGTCGCCTCCCAGTGAAAGTTTTGCGTCGGTTTTCGGCGAACCTATTCACCTACTGCCGGCTCAAAATTTGGCCGCTAATATCAACAAGATTCCTAAAAAGGTAAATAACAGGTCAGGATTCCTAATATGATAAATATAAGCTCATAAGTTTTAGGAATAGTAGGCTTACATGCAGTGGCAGATCCAGGATTTTCCTAAGGGGGAGCGGTACCCCTAAGGGGAGGTGGAACCATGACTTGAGCAGAAATATTAGCCGTTTTAAGCCGAAAATCGCTAAAAATCGCTCAAAAATCCTTAATTTTGCGCACTATTTTGGGCTGATGGTCGCTCCCCTAAATCCGCCTCTGCTTACGTGGGCGGGTGAAGGGGTGGGTGGCTGGAGGATTAGATCCTCAAGAAAATGACAGCCCCCCAGAATTGAATTTTTGGCATGTTTTTGTGATTTTGCCGGTTTTAAAATGCCCAGCGTACTTTGGCAAGGTAAAGTCGGCTACAGTCGGTGAAATCCAGAAATGGTCATCATCATACATGCACAGCATGGGAATTCTGGGGGGTGAAAACCTAAAGTGCCTTTTTCGGGCCCAAAAATGGCCGGTACGCGTTAAAAAACATCGTTTTTTGGCGTTTCTGACGATACTCTATCCTTCTAGAGCATAAAATCATGAAAAAATTTCGAAAAAAGTCGAATAAATCGACCAATATATCGCTCAAAACATGAATATATGGCGCGAAGCGCCGAAAATTTGGCGATTTTGAGCAAGTAGATAGCCAAAAACCATTAAAAAGACACTTTTTCTACCAATTTTCAGGTAAGTTTAGGCAACTTTTGAAAAATCGCCTATTCTGTGGGGGGTGAAAAAATTTTTGCGGCATAGGTGGGCAATGCCGCGCCACCGCGCCACCGGGTGGCGCCAGAAGGCACTTCGGTACCTTCAGAACCCCAGCTGGGTGGCGCCAGAAAAAAAAACATTTTTGAATGGGAAGGGGGAGTAGAATTTTTCGACCCAAAAATAAAAAGTGAGAAAATGATACAACCAACCTGTTAGCCAAGCAACTAACCAACTAACCGGCCAACCTACCAGCCAACTAGCCAACCAAACAACCAACCAACCTGCCGAACAACCAATCAACTAGCCAACTAACCAACGTACTAACCGGCCAACTAACCAACCACCTACCCAACCAAACAACTAACCAACTGGCCAAACAAACAACCAACCAATTTCAACAAAACGGACCCCGGTACCTTCAACATCAAAATCCATTGCCCAGGTTTGTTTTGCGGGGGTGAAAAATGATTCTGCGGGGGGTGAAACCCCCGAACCCCCAAGATGATGGATGGTCAGCATATAGTAAATTGTGGTCATTGTTTTTTGTGCAGGCTCTCTTTGCAAATTCACGAAGATGGTCCCCAAAAGTTATTGAACATTATAAACCTGTAAATTTTAGGGTATTATTATATGGTATGTAGTAGAATTGTGTGCGGTTAACTGAGTTTCTCCACTCTTCCCCTTTGGCGATGGTTGAAAATTTCCGACGTGTGTCTGCGAGCTAAGCAAATTTATGGGTTTTATAGCGATCGATGAAAAATACAAAAATTTGTCAGATTTAGACATTTTTACAGTATAAAGATATTGTTTGGCATACCTAGACAACTTTTTGCGCTGAATCTATTGGCGCAATTAAAAAAGTCATATTGCTAATACCTATTCGCGTCAAATGCTGCAAATACAGCTTATTGAGCATTGAAGCAAGCTTCTGAATGTCTTTTTGTCTAAATTTCCTAAATTTTACAGCGCATCGCATCATGCCGGATTTTTGCTGATATCAAAGTCATTTAACTATTTTTTAGCATAAAATTTTCGAAAATTCCGAAAGTTTTGGAAAGAGTAATGCGGCAAAAGTATTTTAATCAAAAGTACACAATATAAACCGTCAAAAAACGGTATTTTGCGCGCGAAGGGCAAATTTCTGGACCTATTTTTAACTGTTTTGGGAAAAGTTGGGGTCTTGACAAGACTTGTTCATGGGGGGTTTGAGTGGTTTGACCCCTCCAGAATGGCAGCTGACTCCCTTCCCCTCCTGCAAAATGGCTGCGAAGATCAAAAAATGGCCTTAAAAATGGTGGTATGGCGGAAAAAACGCCATTTTCAACGTTTCTCATCGATCACTATCAATTGGCATCAAAAAATTGCGAAAAAAAAACAAATTTTTAAAAATTGAATTCTGGGGGTATTTTGCTTTCTCAAAGCTTGCATATTCCTCAAACCCCCCATGCCCATATGTGCCTGCCCCCCAGGATTGTTGATTTTTCGTAGATGTTAGTAAAAGTTGCCAAAAGGGAGCCCTCTTTAGCGTTCTTAGCTCATTTTTTGGCTCAAAAATCTAGGATTTTTGGCGCTTAGCACCATATAAACATTTTTCGGTATATTTTGTTCAATTTACTCAGTTTTTTCAAAAATTTTTTGAAACGTTTTTTTGCGTTTTTATGTTCTTTAAAGAACGAGCATTTGTCTGAAATGTCAAAAAACAGTGTTTTGACATGTACCCTTCGTTTTTAGCCCAAAAAGACTATTAACAAGTTCTTGGACTTGATCCCCCAGAACTCTAATGCTTTATATATACATATATATATATATATATATATATATATATATATATATATATATATATATATATATATATATATATATATATATATATATATATATATATATATATATATATATATATATATATATATATATATATATATATATATATATATATATATATATATATATATATATATATATATATATATATATATATATATATATATATATATATATATATATATATATATATATATATATATATATATATATATATATATATATATATATATATACACAGGCCCGTATCCAGGATTTTATTTGGGGGGCCGAAAATTTTTGAGGCCAGATTTCTTGAAAACCATTAGCAGATAGGCGAAAATAAAGACAGTCTTGAACGTATCTCGGCGAGCTCTATACGACGGTGAAGAAAAATTTCAACAAAAAAATTAAAAAATTTTTACTTGATATATAGCAAATTTATCATTTAAGCTGATTTCTCATCACTTAATCGACGAATTATTTCTTATCTCTTGCCTTTATACTTAATCATTGTGCTTTACAGAGAAAAACAATACGGATAACGAATAATTCGGCGCCAAGCGCCGAAAAAATTGACATATTCTGCATGTCAAGTTCAAATTTGAGCGGTTTTGAGCGGCTCAGAAGACAAAAAACCTATATAAACAATAAATAGGGCGCGAAGCGCGGAAAAATTTTCATGTTTTCCACGTCATAAGTCAAATTTGAGCTGTTTTGAGTGAGTTAGAAGGCAAAAACTATAGCTAAACAATGGTCCGGCGCAAAGCGTTAGAAAAATTGACATACTCTCTATGTCTAACTCAAATTTGAGCGATTTTCAGCGGTTTAGAAGACAAAACCTTACATAAACAATAAATCCGGCGCGAAGCGCCGAAAAATTTCGAGTTTACTAGCTCAAAAGTACGCTAAAAACCTGTATTGGCGGTGTTTCAGACCCACTTCGCCAATTTCTCATTTTTCCCTCTGGGGGACCCTTGGGAAAAACAAACAGGCCCCCCGCCCCCTGGATACGGGCCTGTATATATATATATATATATATATATATATATATATATATATATATATATATATATATATATATATATATATATATATATATATATATATATATATATATATATATATATATATATATATATATATATATATATATATATATATATATATATATATATATATATATATATATATATTAGAGCTGTGCCGGGGCCGCCTTTTTTGCAGGGGCCGGGGCCGGAGCCGGGGCCTAGGCCCCGGTGCCGGGGCCGGGGCCGGGGCCTGGCCGGGGCCAATAATAGCGTGCTTTACCATACTCATAGTACGACCCTGCCCTACCCCTTATATGTACCTATGCATATATTCTTGCTTGTAGATATGCACGTCAAGCGTTAATATTTGCTCGGATAACAAGATATAACAGAACATGGGCATCGGGGGATCCAGACCCCCAGAATTCTCATTCTCCCCCCCCAAAAAAATCCGCTAGACCCCCCAGAAATTGATTTTCACAATTTTTTGTTTTTCTGCGGTTTTTTGATGCTAATGGATAGCTCATTGAGAGACGCGAGAAAACGGTGTTTTTTTCGCTCTACCATATATTATCAGGCACTTTTTGACTTTGAAAAATGTTGGACCCCCTAGAATTTTTGAGCTGCCCATGTATGGATTTAACTCCTCTGACTTGGATGCGTTTTTCAATGTGCTTTACTTTGCACTTTTTTAGGCTTATTATTCTATTTGTTCTGATAGACGTAGCTGTCTGCTACCAAGCAAGCTGGAAATGCTCGTCTATATGAATTGCAATTTAAAATATGTCAATTTTGATTATTAACTAGAAATTTGCACCAATCTGACATAGTGAAATAAAGATTTGAATTAGCAAGATCTGTGGTTTGCTTGAAATTGAGTTTGAAGGTAAATCTGCCCAAAACATTATCAATTTTCTACATTATTATCAACTCTAACATTGGCCCCGGCCCCGGGCCGGGGCCAGCCTGCCCCGGCCGGGCGGGGCCGGGGCCTAGGCCCCGGCGCCGGGGCCGGGGCCGGGGCCTGGCCCCGGCACAGCTCTAATAATATATATATATATATATATATATATATATATATATATATATATATATATATATATATATATATATATATATATATATATATATATATATATATATATATATATATATATATATATATATATATATATATATATATATATATATATACATATCCCACCTTTAGGAAAATCCTAGACCCGCTACTGCCTGACACTACCTGATTTTACGAAACCATAGGTAGAAAAATACGGAAACTTATGCCGATGTGTGTGCGCTACCTAAACTCGCATAATCGGATTGCTGCCTATGTATGGCAATGTCAATAAAATGAATAGCGTAGTTTATCATGAATTATGAAAATTATTTTAACCGAAGAAACGGGAATGAATTGATAAATGGCACTGGGTCAATCCAGGGTCAAATGATTTGGACCTGGCGACTGAGCGACCCAAAAACGCGCAGGAAAAACTGGACCGACCCTGCAGAATGTTTGAAAATTTCATGGAAATATTGAGGCAAAACGAAGGCCTAAAAGTGGATGACAATTTAAAATTCTATTCAACGGTCTTTACGAAATTGACAAAAAGTGTGGAATAACGTCGTTTCACCGCTACTTTAGAATTTATATCAATTTCTACGGTCATTCTGGTCCAAAGAAGTTCAATTTTCTATTCCCTGCCAGATCGCCCTTGCTCCGCATCTATGGTCATGCAAGACCAACCCCGCAGGTTCCATGGAGGTCACGCGACCATCTAAAACCGCAGAGAACCCATATGCGTTCAGATTTACACACGCGTACAGGCGCGGATTTAAGGGGGGGCGGCCGCCCCCTATGGCCAAAAATATTTGGCGAGATAAAGAATGGATATGCAATTTGCAATGATTTTTGGCCGTCAGTGACCATAATTTCTCAAATTTTTCCGCCGCTACGCGCCAGATGATATCTATTAGCGACATATCTTAACTTTCTTGGCGACCTGGAAGCCCTTTTCTGTTCTATTTTCGCATAGGTTTCTTCTGTTTTCAATTAAAAATATCGATGTATCGCATCAAATGCTATAAAAACAGAAAATAAAGCAGTGAATCATATGCTTCTAGACGTCTATCCGCATTAATTTCATAAATGTTCCGGCGCTACGCGCCAGATATTTGTAAAATTCAAAGAAATTTATCGATTTTTTCGCACGAAATTGTCGAAAATTTTGAAATTTTCTGAAAAAAAACATCGCGTCAAAAGTGATTTTGTTTAAACGATACAATGTAAAACACCGAAAAAAAACGATATTTTGCGCGTTAAGGGCAAATTTTCGGACCTATTTTTGACTGTTTCTGGAAAAGTTGGGAGACCGCACCCCCCCCCCCCCTCAGGAAAATCCTAGATCCGCCACTGCCCGCGTACTTTGCCATTATAATCTTTATTTTAAAATTTTCAGCATATCAAAGCGCCTTCAAAGCCAGCTCCGACCAAGTCGCAACCTAATGTCACACCCAAATCCGGTTCAATGCCAGGTGATTGTCCGACCAAAAAGCCAACGTCTAGCGTAAAGTGTACTGTGGCGAAGGAAAAATTTACTTTACACTCCGACAAAAGCATCGAGAATGCGGCAAAGTCGAAATCCAATGATTCGCTAACAAAAGTTAAGAAAAGCGTCATTGGCCAACCCTTCCTGGAATCCTCCGGCTCCCAGAAACTCGCCTCGCCCTCCCCAAAAAACCCATCAGACACCCTAAAAATGTTGCAGTCTAAAGTTGAACCTACAGTAAGGAGCCCATCGATTGTTCTGGAAACAATTAAGAAGAAAAAGAAGCACAAACGCAAAGAAAAGCGCGAAATAGCTATGGAAAGGGCGACTGATGGTGATAAGAAAAGTTCCCAGGTTGTTACGGCCAAATTAGAGGAGCAGCATTGCGATTCGGAGGCTTACTGTAGCAAATTTCAAAAATGCGACGAAAAATCGATAGTCGTCGTAAGGCCACCTTCGTCGAAAACCCTGTCGCCCCTGTTCGCCACGGCGTCCCCGTCCTACAGTAGCCCATCGTCGGTGACCGACCAATTTCACCCGAGTGACCCCCCATCGGACACCCACCAAGCTACCTCACCGGCAATAGCACCCATGGGCGCCGTGTCCCTCCTGTCGCCTTTTCTACCCATTCGGTCCCCGCCAACCAGTGTTACTCCCCCGCTTTTATCAAAATCGCCCAAAAAGAAGAGGAAGAGGCAGGAGGAAAAGAAGAAGGAAGAAAAGATTAATATTGCTCCTATGTAGGTACATCATGTAATGGATAATTCGTGAATCTTAAATAAATTAATGGATTGGTGTGTGACATATAAATAAATAGACTTCACGATTTGAGTGAGTAATAAGACGAATATAGTCAATTCATATATTTGATTAATTAATATTGTTATGCATATTTTTGTACATCTAGCTGGTTAAGTTTTTGCTTTGGACTAAAAGGGGCTGTTTTTTGGCAGTTGGAGAGTGGCCGGGCCGATCTTTTTGGTCCAAAACGCAAGTTAATAAATCTTCTGCACTGGCACGTAGCTGTGGGGGGAATAGGGTGGTCCGGACCCCCCAAAATTCAGGAAAAAACCGGAAAAACAGGACTTCGCACGTTATTTTGTGCTATTCTAGGCTTGGACCCCCCAAAATTGGTGTTGGTCCCCCCAAAATAGGAGGGCCAGCTACGTGACTGCTTCAGCGAGGCTTTTCTTTACAATTTAGCAATAATAGATTTCTTAACATTGGGGAGATAAGAATATAGACTATGGGTGGGGATCTTCCCTGTTGCGCGTATGGGTAAAGAATTTTTCGGCCTTAGAACCGGGCGCTTGACCATTTTTAATTTTCTTTTTAAGGCATGCATTTTTATTTTTCTGTTTGCTGATTGGAAAATAACATATTAATAAGCTTTGACTCGAAATAAGGGCGGCAGCACTAAGTGATCTAATCTGATGAACTTTGACATCCTTTGTTTAAGCTATATCCATTTTATGATTATCGTGTTTATTGCCTAACCAACATTGGATTGGTCAAAAATTTTCAGCGATTCGACCAATCACAAGCGACCTAAGCATCGCAGCGACAGTGGATTGGATAGCGACTATAGCAGCGTCGCTGCGAGTGTTCAGTCGCCATTAAATGAAACGAGCGCAGCAGCGCCGTCTATCCGGTGCGACCAATCAGAATCGAGTCGTGGGAACCAATTGACTAATGGCGGCAAGGCTGCGTCAATTGCCGATTCGTGGTCAGCTAATGCAATATCAAAAAAATTATCGGGTAAAATGGACAAAAAGCCCATAAATGATAAAGCTGCTGCGACAGCTACAGCTGCCGATCGCCCTGATGCGCATCAAATAAACTCAGGTAGGCTTGTAGCTCGTGTTATTGTAGTCATTAAATTCTCGATGTATGGATGGCAAAAGGGGACTTTTGTGGAAAATAAGGCAAAATCTAAGAAGCTGAACGAGGTGGTGAATAAATTATATAATTGTGCTCTGCGGGCTAAACTTATGTTACTATATCCAACTTGTTTTACCGGAATTTTAGCTTTCATTCGAGCACTTTCGTAAAGGAATTTGATTAAATAAGTCAGCTTTCAGAACGTACAAGACTGATACAAATGCTCCCGTAAAAACATTGCATATTTTTGACTGAATTCCAGCTATCTTCTGCTTTTATTTGCTTTATTCATAATTTTCATAATCAATGCTCCTGCTCTACAGTATTTAATTAAGCTTTTTAGATATGATAATTTTAGTAACTTATAATTTTGAATTAATGCGACAGGGTTCGATTTCACCTGTTTATCGTTTGCTGTGATCAGGGGCGGTTTTAGGGGGGGCGGCCGCCCCATTGGCCCAAAATAGTGCGCAAAATTAAGGATGTTTGTGATAAGCGAAGTCATTAATTGCCGGAACATTTTTCGGCATCGTGCTTTTATAAAAAACATCACGCACTATCGACTGGCATACATACACATCGGGAGGAGGGTGAGGGTGGTATTACCTCTCGCCCCCCTGAAGGGTCAGCCGGAGAGGTACTGTTCGCCGATTTTGGGTTGGTGGTATGTTTTTTTGCATCATTTTTGAGGTCCACAGCAGTAAAAATCTAAAAAATTTTCCTGCGCTTCGCGCTGGATTAGTATTTTTACCTATGTTTTACTCATAAAACGCCCAAAATTGATCAATTTTTGCATTTTTTAATGTTAAAAGTGATGTAATGAAGTCTAAATAGACTAAAAATGCTCTGAAAATGTGATATGTCACAAAAATGTTGCATAGTAGAGCTATTTTAATCGTTTAAACAGCAAAAAATCGTGTACATTCAATTTACTGTTTTGGATTTTCGGGATTTCACTCCTCCCCCAGCCGACCTTGACCTTGTGCACCGATGGACAGAAGCTCACCTAACAGATTTTCTGTTTGATATGTTAACTGGTGATCAGTATCGGAATCTATCGACGTACCGATGCAATGTGTTCGCAACCCAATTTATTGCATTATAAGTACAATAAACGCTAATTCCGATAAAATAATCACACTTCTTCGATAAAAAATAAATTCGTTCTGAACTGATTCGAAAGGTCTTAAACGTCTGTTTTTATAGAACAAAGTTATGCAAAACAAGTAATATTTGATTTAAATCTGATTCAAGTGTACTTCATTGTTAATACAATAAAAATACGAAAATATCATAAAATCACACAGTGAAGCAACATTAATGAGGCTGGAATTCGAATTTTAGTGATTATTTGATCAGTTGAAGATTTCGATCCATTTTGATCCATTAGTTTTAAAAGGAATGTTAATCCGATTAATTTAGATTAAGCAAACATAATAAATAATTCATTATTCACTATTTATCAAAATGTATTACTAAGTTTCGTTCAAAGTTGTGATCCATTATTGGTAAAAAAAGAAATGTATAGCCATCATCAACCTTTTAGTGGTACGTCATTGAATGGAGAATTTTTCTATCATTTAAAATTAAGAATCATACTGTAGCTTTTGTTACCGAAATTGCGAATAATCGCAACATGGGCGGCGACCGTATTTTTCGGTGAATCCGATGGGGGTGAAACAGCTAAAACGAGCCGAAAAAAATCTTATCAATTTTTGAAGATCTTCGATTCTCGGGGAGTGGGTCCCCTGCTTGACATTCACGCCCATGGTTTTTGTCTGAACCCCAGATCCCAAAAGACACGGGAATGAATTTTCTGAAATTTCACCATTTTTAATAGTTATTTGTTGGGAGTCGGAGCTTTTGAAGAAAAACGTTAAAAGTAATAAAGTTTTTGTTGTTTCTTGGTATTTTTAGCCTTTGAAACTTTTCGGACCCCTTATACCTCAGAATTAGAGCGCTGCCCTTGCATAATCCCTCCCCCTTTTACACGCTCGTTTTATCCTGGAATATTGCCTCTGCGGTTTGAAACTCGACAAAATAAATTTTGAGCTACGGACATTCCTAATAAATATGGCTTAAACGAATAGTAAAATTTGGTTAATTCAAACTCGATAGGCGATTTTTAGTGTATTTTTTAGTTCAGAAATGTTAGGAACTTGAACAAAGTAACAGAATTTCAGAAACTTAAAATAAACGATTTTAGTCTCAGTCAATACCATAAGATAGACTCATAGGTGTGCAGCACCGAAATTCTGGGGGGGTGAAAAATTTTCAAAGGTCAAAAAATGGTCTAAAAAGTGGTCGTATGGCGAAAAAACACCATTTTTCGACGTTACTCATCGAGCACTATCCAATGGCATCAAAAAATTGCTAAAAAAGCAAAAAACATTCTTTCTGGGGGTATTTTGATTTCTGGGGGGTATTTCAACTTCTGGGGGTGCTAACCCCTCAAACTCCCTGCCCCACGCCCATGTGTGGATAGACTGATGGGCAAGCGCATTATTTATTGAAATGCACAAAAATCAATCGCTTAGATGTTCACTCCTTGCTTTTAAAGCTTGTGCCGCACCACTGTATTATAAAGTGTAAATGAGTAAGGAATGAATGGTCATTTATTGAGACAAATGCACACTTCTGGTGGGACCTCAAGCCGATCTTTTGTATGGCCTACCCCTTCAGGTCGCTTTGGGACCAAATTTATTGCTCGAACCATTGAAAAGCATCAAAGCAGTGGCGATCTACGATTTTGCTAGGAGGGTGGTACTCAAACTTTTTCCTTAACAGTCAAAAGTAGGTTCAAAAATGTGCCCTTCACGTGCAAAATCGAATTTTTCCGCGTTTTACATTTTCTACTTTTATTTAAAATCACTTTTGACGCAACATTTTTCTAAAAAATTTCAAAATTTCGGACAATATGTGTGCGAAAAAATCGTCAAATTTCTTCGACTTCACCGGAAATTTGGCGCTAAGTGTCTGAAAATTTGTGAAATTTTGGCGGAAGGACGTGCAAGAAGTTTGATTCGCTGCTCCATTTCCTGTATTTATAGCATTTGACACGGAACGCCGAAAATTTTAAAAAGACATGCTCGAAAATACAAGAATTTTATGCTGGAATGGCTGTTTCTGCTCTTGAAATTGTTTTGTAACCTATCAATGAGTAAAAAATGGCTTCCACTTCACCAAGAAATTGAATAAATGTCATTATTAGGTATTATACGCACTTAAAAAATTTGAGAAATTATGGTAACTGATAGCCAAAAAATCATGGAAAATTACGAATCCATTCTTTTTTATATCGCCAACTGTTTTGAGCCAATGGAGAGGGGTGCCGCGTAGTTGTCATTTTGCTTTTCGGACAGGGTAGGCGAAAATTTTTAAGTTGCATATATCAACAAGTACTAATGGATAAGCAAAAATAACAATGTTTTTGAGCTTTTCTCAGCGAGATCTACACATAAGAGGAGGAAAAATTTCAAAAAATTAAATTTGGTTCCTATTGTATTAAAGAAATATGTTGTATATGAACAATAAGGCGCAAAGCGCCCAAAAATTTCGGGCTCACTAGCTCAACAAGTGTACTAAAATCTATTCTAGCAGTCTATGCGTTGAAGAATACGTTTTAAGACTTCCCAATATTTCCTTTGGGTAACCTTATAAAAATATTCATTTTTTAAAATTTTAGAGCGACTAGCATAAGTGGGCAGCACCGAAATTCTGGGGGTGGTGGTGAAAAAATTTCCAAAGGTCAAAAATTGTCTCAAAAGTGGTCGCATGGTGAAAAAAACACCATTTGTCGACGTTTCTCATCGAGCACTATCCAATGGCATCAAAAAATCGCTTGAAAAGCAAAAAAATTTCAAAATTTGAAATCTGGGGGTATTTCAACTTCTGGAGGGGTGCATACCTCCCAAAGCCCCCCTCCCCACGCCCACGTGGTGTGACTAGCCCTCCAACTCTCCCCACAGCTGCGCACTGCCCCCATCTTAAATCGGCTTTTGCATCAAAGCGTATCTGAAAGTAGAATTTTACGTATTTTTGGAGCGACATGATGTTCGATTCCTTCATTCAGTCACTTTTCTTCCATTATTGCGTATATATTTTACGTCACAGGTCAATTCTCGACCTCAGGTTTTCTAGTTTTCATGCGAATCTAACGACAAAATTTCATGTAGAATGCAATAAACGAGCTGAGTATCGAAATTTCTCATTAGATAGCGAAATTAGTATTCATTTACCCCTCCCTTCCCGAGGAAACTCGGCTTTTCGCCCTTTTTGAACCTATGACCATAGGTGGGCAGCACCGAATTTCTGGGGGGGGTTTTCAAAGGTCAAAAAATGGTCTTAAAAGTGATTGTATGGCGAAAAAACACCATTTTTCGACGTTTCTCATCGAGCACTATCCAATGGCATCAAAAATTGCTAAAAAAGCAGAAAAAAATTTCTGGGGGAAGGGTATTTTGATTTCTGGGGGGGGGGGTATTTCAACTCTCTGGGGGTCGCATATCCCCCAAACCCCCTCCCACGCCCATGTGTGCCTGTGACCGAACGCATGTATGTTTATTGGGCCATCGACAAATGACTCAATGCAAAGGTTACCGTAGGTCACTGTAATGGATGCGACGACGCAACCTCAACAGCTACATTGAGCAGTTTACCGCCAACGGACGTCGTCAGTCGGTTGACGACGCTGCAACGCCGTATAATGACGCTGGACGATGGTTCAATGGCTCAACGGGTTGCCGACGTTTTGGCGTCGGCGACTTTCACTTGCACGCAGAAAGATTTGGAATTCGATCTGTTCTCGCTCAACGCTGACGTCGTTGATCGACTCTTCGCCGTTCTCAATTCATAGTCTTGTTCGTTTTAACCCATTTTTTTGTGTTTTAAGAACGTTTTAAGCCGTATTTGTACAGTGGCGTAGCTGTGGGGGAGCAGGGGCTAGCGCTCCCTTCAAATTTTAAAACTAAGAGAATTTTTTTAAATGGTCTACATTCCCCGAGGGAAAAAATGGGAAATTCGTAAAGTGTATTAGAAAGGTCGTTTGAATACGTTGTATCTCACTTATGAACTAATAAGCGTATGATTTTAGGGACGCTTCGCGCACGGCTCATTTCCTAATATATATCTTTCAATACAATTCAAATGAGGTTAAATTTCTTAAAATTTTTTCAGGGCCTAGATCTTGCCGTGAAAACCTCAAAAGCAGGCCAGGCCCTAAATACATAGTTGGAGACTCGGGCCAAAAGCAAAAATAGTGCCCCCCCCAAAAAAAATTTATTGGTCATTTTTGTGTAACATTTTTTCAAAATTGCAAAATTTCACTCTCATACATTATGGTAAGCACTTACTTTATTTTTACGTAATGTTTTCAATCAAAAATTACATAAAAGCTTAATTTTTTGAGATTCAATGTTTTAAAATTCTTGTATCATTTCAGAATAGTCAAATGAAACAGCTGTATCTCTTTCAACTGAGATTAAGGCTAGACTATTCAAGCGTTCTTGCATCATTGTTGAACGTAAATAGGTTTTAATCAATTTCGATTTTATAAACTTCGATCACCAGATGTAACAATAATTGGAATAGTCAATAAAATTCGTAATTCCACTGATACATTAGGAAGCGTATCAACCAAATTGTTTTCATACATGAATTTTAGACCATCAATTGCTGTGGTTTTTGGTGGGATAAGATTGATGAAAAATGCTGGGCCAGTGAACTTTTTGAAAAAAATTTAGCCCAGGTGGTGGCCCCTATCAGGGTGGTGGCCCTGGGCCATGGCCCAGTTGGCCCAGCCCTAAGGCCGGCCCTGTGAAAAACACATTATTTTTGCCTATCTACGAGTAGTTGTTGAGATATTCGACTTCAAAGTTTTCGTCAACACCTCCCGAAATTCAGAAGGCCAGCTAAGCCTCCGTGTGAGTGTTTTACACAAGGCTTTTTTGCCGCATGCGCATTGCTTACCCACGGGTTTGCGCAGATGCTGGGTTATATAGCAAGATTTGTTCATTTATTTTGGTTTTTTGTCTGGTAATTGCCAAAATCTCAATGTTTTTTTGACATTTTTATTACTTGGTTAATTTTTAGGATACAGTCGGCTGAAGGCTACTAATTGAGCACTCATGGACCGAGGTGGTTGCCAGAATCAGTCGTGCACTTGGGGGTCTGGAATCTAGCCGCAATAGAAAAATGGGAAAGGGAAGATGAGGCAAAATGAAGGCCAGAAATGAATGAAAATATTGAAAATATAATAGCTCCTTCAAAAATGCTTGAAATGGAGAAGTTTTGAGGACACTCTGGTGCAAAAGGCTGCTCCATTTTAGACCCCCTGCCAGGATCGGCATGCTGCGTATCTACATATGATTTGAACCCTAATAAAAACACATTTATACTACCTCAGAATTAGGTTAACCAGATTTTTTTCATTATTTGCGTTTTTTGACGCTGAGCGGTATGGCACATGCATAAAAAATTGTGAGTTTGGTCTATCACAATTTTCCGCTCTCTTTTTCCACTTGGAAAAACTTTTTACTCATTTTCGTAACACCCCAGGATTTATACTACCCTGCAGACTTTTAAATGATGTTTTGATATTTTTACACAATCTTTTGACAACCAGAACCTTTTCATCAAATACTTTTGCTGCTTAATTTTATAGCACCTGGCTGAAAATTATTTTATATTTGCTGCTAAGTGCAGTGCTCTTTAAACGTTAATATCCATATCACCTGTGGTTGTTTAGCTCGTTTTAACGTGCGTATTCGCTAATGTATGTGTGTAGCAAAAATAAGTTTTATTCCATGGATATAGCCATTTATTTTACTTTGTGAAATTTAATAAACATGAATTCGATGGTTTACTGATTTTAGTAAAGTATATATATGTTGCATATTTTGTTCCATTTAAAATAACATTTCATTTTAAAAGTGACTGCATCATAAGTAGCATGTTAGCGCGTACCTATAATGTACTTGGGTACTATCACCATATGTCAACCGCTCTCCCCTTACAGCTACAATGTAACACATCTGGGAGGTGTGGTTTTAAAACGTAGCCAGTAATTGGTGTTTAAAGTTATGACGTAAGGTTTAATATAGGACAATCTGTGACGGAGTGTATGAAACCACCACTACCTAACTCAGTTTTGCTTTCTGATAAGTCCGATTCTTCGTAAACTGTAGACAATTAAATAATCTCAAAATAATTTTTTGACATGTGATTTATTAGCAGAGTGGCAGTCTAAAGAATGTAAAAATCTGGGGTTGTAAATAGACAGTTTGGTAGCCTTTTTTACTTTTTTATTTCTGTCAACTTTTCTGGTTAACAGTCCGCTTAAAGCATTACAGTGGAAAAGTATTATAATTAAAGGGCTACACGATGAGTTTGACCGAGTTAATATGAAGTTAATTATGGCAGATTAAAGTTTGCACTCCGGTGGTAAACGAAAAAACCGTTTTTACCTCTTTTGCTTAGTCAACAGCTCCGGTAATAAATTAGGGCGAGCTATTCTAAACATAAAGTAGGTCGCGAGACATACACTACGCACTTGAACGCGTTTCTTCAAACTCCTGGTATAATAAACGTTTTTTGCCGATTTTCAGCCAAGTTCTCCGGTTATGAATCGGATGGTGCAAACTATCCTAAAAATAATGTACGTAGTCGAAGTGAATTTACACACTCACCACTTGGTTGCATTTTCATTTTGACTCAATACTGGGCTATTTATGGAGGTGTAAAAGTTGAAACTTTAGAATGAAAAACATTTTTATCAGATTTTTTGTCTGTCAACTTCTTCCGAGATGAATTGGGGACACGACGATCATGTATTGGTAAAAAGAGCCTTAAGCATGTAGAATAACACATA